>BSBK01005295.1:1310000-1807500 GCA_027943335.1 Chamaecyparis obtusa
TCAAGACCAACTTGAAGACCTCAGGTATACCGATTTCAACTTTGTTGATGATTTCTTGCTCAAGTTTGATTCCATTAAATTTTTACTAACTGGTTTACAAGTTGCTTTTTCTGATTTAAGGATAATCCATATAATTATTCGTAAATGTTTACCTAGACAGTTCCAATAGTTTATTACTAATATTTATTCTCAGTTAGCTATTCCTTCTTTAGCATCTCAACTAACTTATGTTATCTTTCAAAATATGTTGCGTCAAGAGGAAGCTAAATTAATTGAGTTTGGCATACTTAAAACTCATGAACATGCATATGTCTCTCAAAGTCACAATAACAATAGATCTTCTAACACTAATCAAAATAACCAAAACTATCAATGATCTAACAATACTATTAATTCAAATAATAACTCAGGCCAACAATTTAATGATCATTATAATTATAGGCCTTCCAATAACTATCATAGTAATAATCAGTCAAATAGGCCTCATTTCACCTATTGCAGTAAAGATGGTCACTTAATTCATAACTGTTTTAAGAAACAAAAAGATGATCAACGTAATTCTCAAAATTACTCAAATGGAAAACCTAATGGAAATCAATCTCGTTCTACTTTTACTATCTTTTTTAATGTTTCTAAACCACTTGAATGGATTATTGATAGTGGTACATCTCAACATGTTACATCGCATAAGGAAGTCTTTGATTCTTTGCAACCTGATTCTATGAATATTCTTGTTTCTTTAGCTGATAATCATTGCTGTCAAGTTGAAGGAATTGGTAATGTTTCTATTCCAAATGGTAAATTACATGATGTGCTTTATGTTCCTGATTTGAAAGCTAACCTTATTTTTGTTCCTCAATTATGTCAAGATTATAAGGTTGAGTTTCACAAAAATAATTGTCATATCATTAGTCCTAACAATGATCAGATAGTTGCTGATGCTAAATTAGGTGATGATAATCTCTTTAAATTTTATCAATTTTCCTCTCCTAGATACTCTTTACTTACTACTATTGATTTTCACATTTGGCATGAGAGGCTAGGACATTTAAATTCTGATTATATCTCGTTAATGCAAAAAGAAAATATGGTAGATGGGCTACCTAAGTTTACTACTTCTAAGTTTGATTGCAATGGATGTATGAGTGGTAAAATGCATAGAGAATCTTTTCCCCATAAATCATCTTGGAGAGCTAATAATAAGTTAGTTTTGATTCATAGTGATCTTTTAGGTCCTATGGAAAATACTTCTATTTTAAGCTCTAAATATGCTTTAACCTTTTTTGATGATTATTCTCGTAGAACTTGGATTTATTTCCTACATAGTAAAGATCAAGTCCTTGATGTTTTTGTTGAATTTCATGTTTTTGTAGAAAGACAAAGTGGTTGTAAAATTCAGATTCTTAGGACTAATAATGGTACTGAATATGTTAATCATGTTTTCCATTCTTATTTAAGATCTTTTGGTATCAAACATGAGCTTACCGTTCCTTATACACCAAAATAGAATGGTGTGGTAGAACGGAAGCATAGAACTATAGTTGAAATGGGTAGATGTTTTTACATGCTAGAAATATGGATTATAAATTTTGGGCTGAAGCCATGGCATGTGCCACCTATATTCTTAATAGAACTCCAACTAAAGCCCTTCCAAATAAAACTCCTGAAGAAGTTTGGTTAGGCAGAAAACCCAATTTGTCTCATTTACAGATTTTTGGCTCCACTGCTTATGTTCACACACCTAAATAGAAAAGGAAAAAGTTAGATCCTAAATCCTCACCTCATATTTTTTTTGGCTATTCTGAGAACACTAAAGGTTATAGAGTTTATTATCCTCTTACTAATAAATTTCACATAGCTAGAGATGTTTGCATTGTTGAAAATGGTGTCCATGACTGTTCTCAAATTTCAGATTCTGATTTTAGTCACAGCAACATAATTCTTGTGGAGCACCAACCTCTATCTCTCAAACCTAATCCTCAAATTTCTACTCCTAAAGTTTATGTTCCATCTATTTTTGCACCTAACACTAAGGATAATACTAATCAACAAGATAATGATGAACAAATAGATAGTAATGATACTCCTTCTAATGCTTTTAATCCTTCTAGTAGTAGCAGTGATGATGATGATGATGGTAATAATCTGTTTACTACTCCTAGTAATATTTCTATTAATTCTAGGAGAAATCCTAAATGGTTTAAAGATTTACTTAATTAAGGTGATGATTACATTACTAGAATGGGTGGACTTAAACCTAGAAGGATAAACTACTATAATTATGCTCTTATGACTTCTCTCTTAATTCTAATGATCTTCAAACCTTTGCTCAAGCTACAAATCAACCCCATTGGAAAAATACTATGCAAGAAGAATATGACTCTTTAATTTCTAATAATACTTGGGATTTAGTTACTTTACCTCATGGTAAAAATCTGGTTTCTTGTAAATGGTTATATAAAACTAAGTTAAATTCCAATAATGAAATTAGTAAATTTAAGGCTAGATTAGTTGCACATGGTTTTTTTCAAATTGAAGGAATAGACTATAATGAAACTTTTGCTCCTGTTACTAAAATGCCTACCATTAAAGTTGTTCTTGCTTTAGCTTCTAAAATGAACTGGCCTATTCACCAAATGGATGTTAAAAGTGCCTTCTTAAATGGTGATTTACATGAAGAAATCTATATGTCTCAACCTCATGGTTTTATTCAACAAGGTAATGAACATTTAGTCTGCAAACTAAAGAAGTCTATTTATGGTTTAAAACAATCTCCTAGAGAATGGTATTCCAAAATTAATGCTTTATTTATTTCTCAAGGCTTTGAAAGAAGTAAAAATGATCCTAACTTGTATATCAACATAGTGAAGATGACATTATTATTATCATTCTGTATGTTGATGATTTGGTTCTTACTTCTAGTTCTAACCATTTAATTTTTGATATTAAGTTCCAACTCAACCAAAAAATTCAAATGATAGATTTAGGTTTCTTACATTATTTCTTAGGAATGCAAATTTGGCAAACCCCTAAGGGTATTTTTATCTCTCAAAGTAAATATGCTAAAGATCTCCTAGATAGATTTCATATGAATGATGCTAATCATGTTTCAATTCCATGTGATTTAGGAACTAAGTTAACAATAGATATGGAATCTCCTTTCATAGATGCTACTCCTTATAGAGAACTTGTAGGTAGTTTAATTTATCTAACCCTCACTAGACCTGATTTATCTTTTAGTGTTGGTTTAATTTCAAGATTCATGTCCAAACCTCAACAAACTCACTTCAAAATTGCTAAAAGAATATTACATTACATTAAAGGTACTATTAACTTAGGATTATTTTATGATGCCAATTCTATTTTTTCTTTAAAAGGCTTTACTGATTCAGATCTAGGTGGAGACCCCAATGATGGGAATCTACTTTTGGGTATTGTTTTTCTCTTGGTTCAGGTTCTATATCTTGGAAAAATAAAAAAGAACAATCTGTGTCTCTATGTTCTACTGAAGCTGAATATAAAAGTTGTACTCATGCCTCTAAAGAAGCTCTATGGCTTAGAAGAATACTTGAAGATTTGGGTCTACCTCAACAAGAACCTACACCATTGTATTGTGACAATCAAAGTGCAATAGCCTTGGCAAAGAATCTAGTTTACCATGCAAAGTCAAAGCACATTTCTCTCCACCACCACTTCATTAGAGAGCACATTGCAGAAAAGAAAGTTTCCCTCATCCATTGCAAAGGTGAAGATCAAGCTGTAAATATTTTGACAAAACCTCTTTCTAGAGAGAAATTTGAATTTCATTGTAACAATTTGGGTTTGATACCCCTTGATGTAATTACCCCAAGTAAAGATTAAAGGGGGGTGTTAGAATTTAATCTTTCCTTGGTAAATTATGTATTTAAAGGATAAACCAAGGTATCCTAGTGTATTCATCTTCTATTCCAAGTGGGAGGACATGTCATATTTGTAATTTCCTTTATTAAGGAAAATAGATATTCCTCCTTATGAGGAATCCTACACTTGTCTCACACACTAGTGAAATGTGGCATACACTGAAATGGGAGTTACAATGTAACTCCTTTCTCACATCTCTATTAAGAGATGGCTCTCCTTCTCTCAACTCACGAGATTATTCTTCTTTTTGAACATTGTATGAGCTAAGCTAAGCTCTCTCTCTCTCTCATTCTTAGGCATTTTTTCCACTTTCATTATATCACGGGGGTTTTTTTTATGCTTTTCCCCCTTCAAAATATTGTCTTCTTGTTTCATTGTGCTTTGGTGAATGCTCCTAATTTTGTGATTATTCATGGTAAACTTTCTTTTCCTTTCCGATTGATTAAACAATTTCCTAACTCTATATTTTGTTATTATTATTTTAATAGATTTAAGTTTTTTTAAACAAATGTGACTCATAAGAATAACACAAGAATCCTTGCAAGGCTTGGTGTATTACTATAGTTCTTGTTTGATCCCCCTGTTGGTGCCCAAATAAATAGATTGGAAATCCTATGATCTTGCCTGCTCAATTATGGGATTATCAAACTGATTTGGTGAACTAATGAGAGTGATAAACTATTATCCTTCTCACCTACACTTTAGAATTTATAGAACCAAGGAAGGTGCACCTATACCTTAACCAAACTCATAGGCTTAAGGATTTTTATAGTAGATAGAAGTTATATGTTAAACTTATCAATTAATTCTTCAATTTATGGAAAATTATTTCTTGAAATAGAATCTAACTTATGATTTCAATTCTTGAATTATTTCTGAGTACTCTTGTATATAATATTTTTTTAAATTAATTGAATATATTGTGCAAGTTCCATTACCAAAACTATTAATGAAAAATGCTTGACTTGATCAATTTTAATCTTCAAAGACTAGTGCATTATATATCTTAAAAGATTACAACTATATGTGAATGATCTAATTTATAACTCTATGAGACAATTTTAAATGATCAACTAAATGGTTTATATATGCTTGTTAATATGAAAATGTTACAGTTAATCTTATTTATTTTAACTTATTTTATAAAATCCAACATGACAAATTAAATGTGATAACCACTCTTTACTTTGATATTTAAATAATAAATTAACCAAATTATCTCCACATAAGACTACATATTTATCATTTATTTCAAAAGAATATATATCACAAAGAGTTGATCAATTCATAGGTTCAATTGCACACCTTTGAAAATAAAAAAGTAATTGGTATTGTATTGATAGAAAATATGATTGAATATCCAATTAAATACAACATATTAAAATAAGGTCTTCAATAGTGAATCTTCAAAAACATCCTTTCAAAAAGGAGTATCTAATATGACTTTCTATTATCTTGTATTGTGTCTAGAACATAAAAATGATCCTCTACAAATAAGATATGATTCAATTCTATGTGAAAGGGCATACCCCTTCACCAAGAGTTGCAATAACTATCTAACAAAGAACTAGACAAAATGACATAATAGAATAATTACATAAAGACTCTACAAGACAACTTTATGAAAATATTTTGAAACATGGATTAATCCCCCAATAGCATGCTACATTTATAGATGTGCTCCAAATATCTCTTGGAAACATATGTATCTACATCATGAATAATATCATTAGTATTTATCTCAACCATGATGAAGTGCTCCATATGTGAAGTGATTCCTTCTAACTCTATTCTATCAGCATGAGTAGAATCAAGGGGAGTAGTTAGAATACCTTGGCATTCTTCTATATATTTTTCTTTGTCTTTCAAGTCTCCCTTCTGATCATAAATTTTTGGCAATCCCCATCTAATTGCAATTATGAATTCCTCATACTCTACCTCCAGTTCCTTTTCCAACTTGTCATGCTTTACAATCACCTTATTGATCTCTTCAGTTTCCTTTGTATTTGACCCATTTAGGTTCTTCTCATGTATCTTCATAGCCAACCCATTCTTTATCTTGTTGTGGGCTACAACATTGTCCATGTTCTTCCTATATGATTTCCAACAATTCTCTAAATTGATCTTCAACTTATAAAACCTCTTATTCAACATTAAGGAAGCAATATCATTTCTAACACTTTGCATCTGTTTACACAATTTTATATTTTTCTTTTGAATTTCATCACATTTCTTCTTCAACTTTGTAGCATTTGATGGGGACATGGGTACATTTTATCTACCTCTTCTAAATATTTCCTCATACATATCCTTATATTAGTCTCTTTCCCCAACCACTCTTATCATTTGTTCTCTATTAAATTTTGACAAATCAACACCTATGTTAGCAGAGACAATAGGGTTAATTTATCCTACCTTCAATTTCATCATATGTCCAAAATCCTTGTCAACATCAATAATTTTAGGCCTCTTCTTTGGTGGGTATAATGTCCAAAATAGTAAATCCTCTTCATCTTGATCAAATCTAGAACCAATGAAAACATCATTTGTACCAACAATATCTAACTTAAAATCTATATTGTCTAAATCTAGAAAACTATCAAATATAAAAGAGGCACTAAGATTCAAACCAGGAAACATAATTACACTAGCCTCTGTAAAAAAATGCCTACCCCTCTAAGGAGTCATATTTTTTCTCTTAGACTCAATATCCTCTTTATGTTTTATAAGAAATTATGCTTCATTTTCTAGAATAATATTAGGGATAGATTCCCTCAATTCCTTAGATTTGAAATTAAAATGAAAAGATTTAAATTCTTTAGACCTTACGAAAACATCATCTAAAAAAAATAAGAGAACTCGTTCAATCTAGTGCCTTTATGAATTTATGTCCTGGTTACAATTTTCTCATCTTCTACATCCTTTGCTTATAACCTATAAATGGCTTCTCTTTCATCGAGTTAATTTTTCCCAATCTATTCTTCAGATTCTATTTACATTAGCTACAATACCTTTTCATGCATCTCTCTATTATATTTGTAAATTACTTCTTGGGCCTCTTATTCCTCCATATTCCTAAAAATATTATCTGTCTCGACAACCTCATGCAAGTAATCTCCCAAATTCTATTTATTCTTACATAAATGGATGTATCCTTTTAGATCATAGTACTTCCTCAGATAATGTTCCATCAAATTAAATTCATCCAAAATCTTTTGCTGAATTACTTCATATAGTTTAGTGGAGACATTAGTAAAATCTCCATAACTGAGAGTACCTAGTGTTGGTGCTCAAATCAACAGATTGGATTTCCTATGAAATTTTGAATCCAATGCTAGGAAGCCCATGTGAATTATCCAACTAACAAGTTTCAACCAAAGGCAAGGTTGGAAATTCTAGCTCTATAGGACCAAGGTTGGTGGCCATGTGCCTCAACCTTTATCTATTGGTTGGAGGATTTTATAGCATATAATATAATGTGTGAAAACTTAGGTGATCTCTTAAGATGGAAATTGAATCTCTTGAGAAGAATCAAATTGTGAATGCCACAATAGTTTGGTGTCTAAAAGCTATAAAAAAATCCTTAGAGAGATTGTTTAGTAAAAGATTGTTCTTATTACTGGAAAAAATAGGTTTCGAAGGGGAGTCAAAACCCTTTACAAAGCCAAAAGTAGAAGATCAAAAGGAGTAACAACAACAAAAAAAACAACAACAACAAAAAAAAAACTACCCTAAGAAGGGCTACAAGGGCATCAAAGCACTAGGAAGCATGAAAAAACCATCCCTACAAACAAAAAACTAGCACGAGAACTAGGTTAATTGACAGAATACATAACCCCAACTTTCTCATCCAGAGTCTTATCCATTCTAATCTGAATATTGTCCATTCTTCTGATGACCCACTTCAGTTCTTCAACATTTTTCTTCACAGAAAGAGACCTCTTCTAAGTGTTCGCATGAGTTCTAGAATCAGGCCCCCTAGTAGCCTATGTAGAGTCATTCTTGTGTTCACTTTCCTCCTTAGGGCCGTTGTCCATCATGTTGACTAGGGCTTTGAGATTTATGCTAGAAGCTTTCACGATGTCCTTGCTATGCTAGAGGATGTCAATGATGGTGCTCTCCATGTTGTCCATTCTTTTTTGAACCTCAAAAATAGTAGAGTTAGGGTTAATACTACCCTCATTGAGATATGTATCCAATTTCTCTTGAAGGCTGGTATTCACAGCCTCAAATTTCTTGCATTTAATATTAAGCCTTTTAATCTCATGGAAGCACCACTTATTGAATCTGAAAGAGTATAAGGCTTTAGCTTTATCCATCTTAAGGGCACCGATGGTGACTTCCTCTTTTTCATCAAAGTCCTCAAAGATCAGCTTAATAGAGGACTCTCTGACCCTTCTTTCAATGGAATCCTCACTGTCAGCATGAATGTTCTCCTAGGTATCTTGGGAAACAAGCACATTGTGCCTCGTACCAGCCACAAACTCATCAATAATGGGCACCTCCTCTTTTTGAAAATCCCTATCTGAGTTATGCTTCTAGACATAGTGGATAGTAGTATCAACCAAATCTTCAAGGCTTTGAGAGTTATGAGCTAGGGCTTCTTTAGAATTTAAAACATCTATGGACTTACCTTCTAGATTGACAGTGTCCTCCATATCCTTGCCATCCTTATCCTCCTTCTTAATATTCTTAGAAGCAGTGGCAATCTCCTTGTTTTGGGTGGCATTAATATCCTTTTGTTGAGAACCATCATTAATTTTATCTATAGTCTCAGTTTATGGCTTGACATTTTTAGCATACCCCTCATTGTTATTATCCTCATTTCCACCCAAATCTTGAGGACTGACATTATCTTTAGATTCCTTGGTGTCCTCCTCTTCCCTGTTAGGGTTTTGTGAATTCTAGGTATCACAAACATCCTTATCCTTAGAATCATTAGTCACATTTTCCTCATAGCTGCAATCAGAAGCTTTTTTCTTCCCAGTCTTAATTTTCTTTGAACTTCTTCCAATATCACCTTCAACCTTCCATTTACCAGACCCACCAGTGGGAATAGTGATATTCAGTTTACCCTTCCCCATAATAGGAGTAGATACATTAGGCTTAGGGATAGTATTCCTTATGTGTTCATAAATTAACAAGATCAAACCCTCATGTCAAATGGCCTTTTTTGACATTTTATTATGCTCATTTAGGCTTCTAATTAAAGAGCTATGAAGATAATGTGGAATATTGATAGTATCCATGTACCTGAAATGATTGAGAAACATAAAATGGTGGGATTGAGCCTGATTAAACCACCCATCAAGGGTGAAATACTCCATAACCACTAGAAGGATATTACGCCAAATCTCTTTAATCTTATAGACATCGATGAATCTGTTGGTATGATCTTTAAAGAAAGCCTCCTACTCCTCAGATTTTGGGAATTTCTTGGTAGCCATGTTAGAGATCTTCTAGTTTTTGTAAAAATTTAGACCCTCATTAGGGATTCTAGTAACATGAGAAATGAGCTCCACCGAGAGATCAATGTGTTAGGAATAGGAACACTAAGAGGGGGGGTTGAATCAGTGTTCTATATTATTAAATCTGAAACTTGAATCTTAACTAAATTTCTTATTTACTGAATTGAATATTAATGCATGTAAAGTAATCAACACATAGCTCTAGATATAGTTATGGGGGCACCTTGGCCAAAGGAAAAACCCCGGTGGGAATTAATACCTACAAATAATTGTACTTGTGTATTATGAACCTATTAATGTTCCTTGGCCCTGTTAGGAGCTGTCATTACAAAGCTTAAGTACAAAGACCTTGTCAAGGGTCAGACCCTATTAGGATTCTTTTAAAATTAACCCTATTAGGGGTGTTGACACACTATCCTAGAGCTCACTGCTTAAGTCATGAAGGCTACAACCTTCTGAGTATCATATACACACTATTTATGTAAGGTGAACTGTTGTTGTGACACTGCTTGTCTTATCAGTTCCTTTTGTGTGCTGATGCTTTAGCCTCTTTTAAAGCTCTACAAAATTCTAACTACTCTTTGCATACTTCTTCTATGCTTCTATCAACTCTCTATCTCATGCCATGCTCAAATACAAAGGCACATGTCTTATTTATATGTGCAAACAAAACTTATTCACTAAGTCAGACTATAACTAATTATATACAATGCTTTCAAATGAATTGGCTCAAGTGTGTTTAGATATAATGATATTAACATGTTTAAAACACAAATACAATAGGTACATAGCCTTTACAAAACAATATTATAACCACTAACCAAAATACTAACAGCCGGTTGCATACTCTGATCTTCTCTACCACTCACTGTCTGTATCACTTCAACTTGTTGTATCTTCTTCATACCAACACATCTAACCATGCATTCTTAAGTATAGCTTACTAACATATCCAAAGGCTTATCTTCAAGGGCACATGTCAAAACTTAGTCATACACACATGCTCTGCTACTCTGTTCATCTGGTGCTTCACAAATTGTCCAGTCTTCCATACTTAGTCATTTTATAATCTTCTAAGTTGTGTCCTGACTCCAAAACTTCATATGACTTTGTTTTCATAATGAAAACACTAAATCATATTCATATACATCATTATAGTCAACATCCCAACAATCTCCCCCTTTTTCATTAATGGCAACAAAGGAATGTGGCGAAATTACTAACTGTTTCTTACACAAAAACTTTCTGACGTATACTCTATCTTATATTACATACACAACTCCATATTCTCCCTTCTACTATATACTATACTCCTCCTTTGACATTAATGACAAAGGTGCTCAAAAAAAGATAACTCCAAGTACTTACACTAAGAGTACATCCGGATATGCAATCTGAAGGTTTACAATTTCTTGTTGCCAAAATGCCTTCAGTGCATCTACAATCTAAAGATAGGTGCATAAATCATAAGTCAACTTCTCCATCTTTTCCAAATCTATACATGGGCCTTGGTCATATGTCACAATAGTGGAATCTATCTCCTTTATGGGGTTATTTAGCACATCCAATGAGGGTGCAAGAGTATTTCTTAGCTGAGTTTGCCTTGCCCTTATCTTAGCCATTTCTTTTTCTATTTTCTCTATTTTGTCTAACTATCCCTGATAAACATTATTGCACATATTTACATCTTGTGATGGATCCAACATTAATTTAATCATAGTTATAATCATATTTTTAGCTTCTTGGATCTTCTTGGAAAGGTCTACAGTAAGCTTATCTTTATTCATACAATTTGCTATTATCTTTCTTCCCTTAGCTACAAAATATTTTAGCAATGCTTGACCAACTTTCAGAGAGCTTAGATCAAGTGTGAAGTTACCTATCAATTCACTTAGCTCTTCTTAAGATATTTCTCTTTTGCAACTTTGGATGTTGATTCCTCAAGACTTGAGAAATTTTTTTTGAAGCATGTCAGGATGGTGCTGACATCATCCACTGAGTGTAAATTGGACACTTTCTTGTCCTCGGGTAGTAGGCAATTTAGGATGTTGACTGATTCAACAAACAATGGGTTCCCCCTTACTTGTTTCTCCTTGGCCTTCTCCATCGCTAGCACACTGATCTTAATCAGGTCTTCTTCTCCCCATTAATCTAAGCTTTTTGTGTCAGGGGTCAGACTTGACAACAATGACATTGAGGACCTAGGGGTAAGGAGTGAACTTTGACTAACATCCATTACCTTAGTCTTTACAATCAAAGGTTCATCTTTCTTCTCTTCATCATCTTTCTCCTTTTCTTTTTCTTTCTCCTCTTCTTCTTCCTATCATGTGAGATCCTCAATCTAAATTTCCTCTTGCTTCTTAGGTGAGTTATCACCGCATAGTATCTTAGCCTCTTTTGTACTTACAAAGGCTTCCTCAAACTTATCCAAGTCCTTATCTCTGACCACCATTGATATTTACACATCATCAATCAAAATTGTATCATCCTTTGTCCAAAGCATGGCTGCAGACTCCATTGCATCAGTAGACATTATTACTATGGGCGTTGAATCTCGCGGACATGTTATAGGTACATTAGGGACCTCAGCTGCTTTTACTTGCTCAATAGGAACTTGGGTTGCAGGTGTGGATGATGGATGCATGTGTTGTTCCAAAAATACCTTCTCAAATGATTTTTTTGTTTCCTTGGCAACCAATTCATAGTCGATATTCATGATCTACAAGGTTCTTAGTTTGGTTCTAAGGTGAGGCTTCACCAATTCCAACAAAAGTTTTTTCTCCTCAACTGAACATACTGTAAGGTTATCATCTAAGGTCTTTTCCCTTATTCTAAAATATTCTTCTATTGCTTGTCTCTTCAAGGAATCAAGTATTTCCCATACTTGGTCATGAATTATTGTCTTAAGTTCCAAGACTATCTTTTTGAACTTAATCATATGTCTCATTATCATGCTATGGATCTTAGATTTGTCTATCTCATGATATCTATCATAAAACTTAGCAATTTGATCAATCCTTCCTTCATCTACCACTCTTGTTCTCAACACTTCTAGATTTGGTAGGAATCCTACTTTAGGAGGTGGTTGAATATTTCTTCCTTGGCTTCTTGTGGCTCTTGTTGATGGATAGCTTGTGATAGTCTACTTTTTCCTATTAGGTATCTTGCTTGTCTGAGGAGATGCTTCAGTGGACTCTAGATCAACAGTAGGAGTGGGCACAGGAGTGTTATCTTTAGTTTTCTTATTATTCTCCTTAGGATCATCAACCTTCTCTATTTTCACTTCAGTAGAGGGTGCACTCTCAAGTTTCATTACAATCTTGACTTCCCTTTCCTGATCAAGGTCTTCTTGAATAACACCATGAATCTTTAGTATCTGAGAGGTGATCTTTGATGCTTTCCTCTTGGTCGCTACACTATACAAGACCAAATCTACTTGTCATGTTTTATCCTCATAGGCTCCCCATCTTGTCTCATTAGGATCCTTGGGTGTTAATAGTAGAACTTGTGCATATGCTTCCAAAACTATTCCTCCACTTCATAACCAAGTGGATGAATCCACTTAGTTCTAGGTTCCACTACTTCCATGCATGTGATGTCTGTCTTTACCATCAAGAAAATACTATCCTTATACTTCTCCACAATACTCTCAAGTATCATATTCCTCCTCTGCATCTTTATTCTAAATTTTTTGATTTCCAATTCCATGAAATCTTTCAAGGAGTTCTCAGATGATGCCTTGAATGAAATTTGAGGCATTGTAGGTAGGATCCTATCTAGATAAAGATTTGATACTTTTCCAACTATATGGAAGTGCATATATATTATCAGTGATCCAAACATAAATATATTTCTCTTTCCATCCTTGATAGCCCTTAAGTTATCCATCAATTGTGTGCGTAAGATATCACACAATTTGAATTCACCATTTTCCTTTACTATTCTGATAGCTACCAAAATAGTGGTTACAGACACACTGTTTACCCTATTTTCATACTAGAATCTATATCCAAGTATCATATACATGAGCTTGATATATTTTTCTTCAATTGGCTCAATTATCATCCCGCACTTATCACTCTGGGATTTGCATGCTTGTTCTACTTGTTTTCTTACATCCTTGCCACTTGGAAGAATGGCACCAGTCTTGGGTAGTCTTGTCATCTCATAAATGAGATCAATGGTTATTCTAACAGGGACTTCTCCTATCCAAAACAATTCATCATGTATTCTTCTCAACAAAATCTTGATCCATTCGGATTCATAAAATTCATATGCAGTTGCATTCTCTATGATAGGGCTATTTTCTAAGTGTGCAAACTCATCAGTGAATGTTTTTTCTAGATTCATCATGGTTTCCATGTGTGACCTGATAATATCCAATCCTACTAGTTCCTTTTTATAGCAGATATATGTGCATATATCCTCTACGTGGATTACTCCTATTGGGGTTTTAGAAAATGCTCCTTCTAAATAATCTAGGATATAGTTGAATGGATTCTTCTTAAATATGTACCTCTTTCTTTTAGTAACATCAAAAACAACTGGAGTAGCCATAAATTACTTGTTTAATCACTTCAAATAAGTTTCAAAGGGTTTCTAAATCATCACGACCAAACTAGGGCTTCGCAACAAACTTAACTTCCTTTTACTGAAGAAATCAACTGCAATCTCTCAACACAAATTGCTTTGATCTCCGTGCTCTCCAAAGGCTTGAACTCGAATGCAAATGTGTGAATAAAGGATCTTCGGTGAATTTAAAACAACTTTCCACCATTAATGCTTGCCGCATAAATACATAATCCATAGAGAATTCCAATATTTTCTTTTGCTATGAATTAGGCAGTGCACTCTTGCATGTTGCATCAACTAGTCTCAAAATAGTTATATCCAAAGGTGCATACTCTAATGGTGAGTATACCAATCATGCAGGGGTCTAGAGCTAATCTAGCTCCCCCTATGACCATGAGGGTCATTCATCCAGAAGTAGAGGGTGGGTCCATTACGGATGCATCCAATACATACTCATCAACCTTATTCTTCTTTTCATCTGTCCAAATCAAGCTCACATCTTCTGTAGCTTTTACAAACTTGACTTCATCCAGAATTGATCCTGGAGACTTATTAGGGCTTTCTTGTCTTTTCACTTTTGATCTCCAAAACTTTGAGATATGTCTAGCCTTATTACAAGAGTGACAAATAACTGGAGGCTTTATATTCCTTGGCACATTGATGTGAGTTACCATTTTTCACTGTCTAGCTGTGTGACCATTATAATTACTAAATAGGATGCAATAGTATCCACCCTATAGTGTATAGGGTAAATATGAGATCTACTTCTAAATCCAAATTCCCAAAGGAGAGATCCAAATTGATCGACCAAAAGGTTAATGCACAATAGAATCAATCTATGAAGAATATGAAAGAGGAAGAAAACCTTATATTTCCCTGTAAAGGAGATGTGCTTGAAATCTAAAATAATTGAAAGGCAAGTACTAACCTCAAAATAGGGTAGATCTAGAAAATGCTAATTTCTGATGTCTGTGTGCAGTTTCAGGAAATTCTACAACTTATTTTAGATTGGAAATGTCGAGATGAAGAAAACCCAAAAGAAATTTATCTTTCTGATAGCAGGTAGTCTTTGACCTCGATAAAAGGTCAAAGGCTACATTAATATTTTGAAGGTCAACTTTGATTATGTTCACAGATCTCAGAAGTTCACCGAAAAGGGTATCCAAATCCAAGCTTAGATCCATAGTTCCGCACCTGTACCTACAAGAAAAAGAGGGTTGTTTTTCTTTTTTTGAGGGGTTTGCCTTGGTCAAACCCTGGTTTGGAATCAACCTTAATATTGAAATTGAAATGAGAATGTTGGCAAGTAGTAGAAATACATCTAATAATGAAGCTATGCAATTTGATAGATATGCAATTGTATTTCAAATGTAAACAAATATGTTAATATGAAAGCTTGAACACAACAATGGAAAATGTAAATCAAAACCATGAAAGTAAATGCAAAACCTCCATTTTTTTATGCTTGAAATCCACCTTGAGGGAAGAATGAATGGATCTTACAAGAGTAACAAAGGATCTTGAAGGAAGATCACACCATCAGGATGGCTAGATTTAGGGTTTGAAAGATGAATCTTGCATGCTTGAGCCAAATCCCTTCGAAGGCTTGAATGCTTGAATCCTTGATCTTCAATGGAGAACTTGAATGGAGAGGAGGACTTGAATGCTTCCTTGCAAATGCTTGAGAACTTTAGTGCTTGATGGAAAAAGGAGATGTGAATGATGGATTGAGAGATCTTGCTCTTGATAATGGATGGACAAAATGAGATTGAGAAAATGAGAGAAGAAGGCTTCCTTTTATAGTGATCTAGGGAACAAACCTCTAGAGAAGGCCAAAATTGGGGAATTAAATCCCAATTAACCTTAACCCCTAGAAATGGACCCATATTAAATTCAATTTAAAGATTTACCATTTCAAAACCCGAAATGGCAGACTTGGAAGCAGGAAAACAAATATTTTCAAAACTCGACACTCGAAAATCATGGGAATCTAAAATTTGAAATCTGGGTCAAGGATGAGGTAGGCCCCACCCTAGGTCAAGGTTGAGGTCATCCCTAACCTAGGTCAGGGTCAAGGTCAATTTTGATCCTCAAGTTCAACTTTGACCTTGAGGTCAAAAACCTCAGGACCTCAGTCCATAATGCCAGCAAATGCAGAAATAAAGTGAAATCAGGTGTAGAGAGAAGAAGAATGGGGGGAGAAATCTAGATTCAAGCAAAGACCTAATAAAGGTGCTTGACATGACCCCAGACTACTTACTTGGAGGGCTAAACACTCTTAACATGGAAGTGCTTCCATTTTAAGACGATACATTAAGACCTCACTTTAGCAAGAGTATGGACTCGATGCAAAGTCTTGGTAAAGGAGAAGAAAGAAGAGATCCTAGTGGATTAAAAAATGAGGTAGGATGACACTTAGTTAGGGACATAATCCCCCAAGATAAGGATTCTAACTCATCATACATGCATGAGGGTGCGAAAACAAAAAAGGAAAAAGACACAAAAGAGGGGTTAGTACTAAAACAAACCCAAATCAACTAGCACAAGAAACCTTGCTAAGAAATATTTCTCATACTAATATCATATTTGGAAAGCTATCATAAAAGTATAAATGATTACATAAGAAAGACAAAAGAAACACTATAAATAACATAGCTTCATGATCCCGTCCTACTAGCATGAAAGCGAAAAGAGAAAAAGGGAAAAGAGTGATTACCTTGCCTAGTAAGATGCCCACCTTACCATTAATCACCATGGAGGGAGAGCCCAATGGGTTCACCCATAAACTATGCTTGCAATTGTAATGTGTCTTCTGACAACTATTGGAATACCCATAGATCCACCTTCTTGTATCACTATGAATATGAAAATGCATGTCTCCTCGGGATTTAGCAACTTATGTGCGTTACCTTCAGAAGATTTAGCATATAAATGTGTGTCTTTTTAGGATTTAGCAACTTATGTGCGTAACCTTCCAAGATCTAGCATGTAAAAATAAAAAACTATAGTACAAGGGAGACCCTATATATGCCCCCCTCCTTATCGTGGTAGTCTACTAGACATGATAAGGAAGAGGAAGAAGATACCTACTTCACAATGCAAGGAGATATCTTGTTTACAACAATGTATACCATATTCTTAGTGAGGGATATTGACCGCAACATCCAAGAGCATAGATAATCATGAAAAGAATATGTCAGACATGGAAAAATTATCCTCAATGAAAGAGATCTTATCAATAAGACCCCCACCATAGAGGAGTTCTTTTAGATAAAATATCATCTTTCAAAGGTGGGAACAAAGATTCAATCATCAAGGCCCCTACAAAGAAGAGGAAGAGGAATCTTTGGAATGAGGGAAACAACTCTAACACCAAAACAAGGATAAGAGTTTATAAAGAACATAATTTTCAACATAGAGAAGAAGCAACGACCTAGGACAACAAATTCTCATATAAAAAGGTTATCCATAGTCAAAACATTTGTCGATATGATGAAATAATATTGCAATATAAATAGATACCACTAAGCTAAGGAAAGAAATTCCCTAGACCAAGAGAAAGAAGGAAGAACCTTGCCCCCAGTGATAGAGACAAGGGGTACCTTTGCAAAATAATGTTTTAGAAAAGATATCTTGAATGAGATCTACAAATGATTATAAACATAATAAAAAACCATAGAGATAGAAGAGATAGAAAGAATACCAATTAAGCCCCAATAAAAGGCCTAATGGATCCTAGGAGACTGGATAGAAATAAACGTCTTGCCCCCCAGTCTAGAGACAAGAGGAGAAGAGATCTATATTATATAAAAATGAGGGGAATCCCCTATATCAAAATTATGAAGGAATTGTAAAACTGCACGAGAGTGAGATATAATTCCTAAAGCATCTCTTTCTCTAACATATAACTTGAAATGTTTACAATCAGCAAGTAAATGTGTATTTCTATAATGAAAAGGACATTTATATTTGTATAAAGAATCTATCGGCATAGGTCTAAAGATTTCATTCTTGGAATTCATTAGTTCAACATATACCTTCTTAGCCACTTCTTGATGAGTTTTAGGGTTATCTAAGATAGGTGTGGGGAGAAGAATATGAAGAGAAGGATGATGATTAACATCACCTATCTTGACTTGATATTTCAAACAACAAACACCATACATATCTGGTTTAGGGGGTATATGAACTAGAAACCTAATACCATGCTCATTTACTCCAAGCCCTAAACCTTTATAACCTTGTTTAGTCACCATATTATATTCAGTAGTGTACATATTATGTAAAGCTTCTATAGGAGGTGATTGTTTGTCATGTTCATGAGTAAAGGTTGTATAAGGTGGGATAATAGGTTTTGAAGAATTTTCTTTACCCTTTCCTTTAATATCATTATGAATTGGAGGAGAACGTAAATCAAATAAATCTTGCACATCTACATTCTGAGCTATAGCTTGAATCCCATCATAAGTATGGGAAGAGAGAGGATGAAAAGATGGAGAAGTAGGTATCAGATTAGGATTAGGAAAATTAGGATTAGGATTGATAGGATTGGGATTGATAGGATTAGGATTAGGATTGATAGGAGATGGTGTATCATCTACAAAATTCATCACATAATCCAAGAGATTAATAAGGCTACCACATAAATCTATAATGAAGGTTTTGAATGTAGGAATACTAGTGTCGATCAACTTCACAAAAGCATAGGCAATAGCAAAGTGAAGGGTCATCAACATAATGAAGTGAATGATACTCTCATAAACATCATCGATATTGTAAAGAGATGTTAAAAGAAGGGTAATAAGGAACATGACCACAAACCAAAGCATCTTAACAATCTCCATAGTAAAATGCAATGCAAGAAATGTTTTTATATTTTTGAATTTTGAAATGCAAAAACATAAAATATATCTAACATTTAAGGGAAATCTAACACCAAAACAAAAGAGAGTAAGTAGGTTGGGTTCACCAAAATGAATAGGATGAAATAGTATCCACCCTAGAGTGTATAGGAGAAATATGAGATCTACTTCTAAATCCAAATTCCCAAAGGAGAGATCCAAATTGATCAACCAAAAGGTTAATGCATAATAGAATCAATCTATGGAGAATATGAAAGAGGAAGAAAACCTTATATTTCCCTATAAAGCAGATGTGCTTGAAATCTAAAATAATTGAAAGGAAAGTACTAACCTCAAAATAGGGTAGATCTAGAAAATGCCAATTTCTGATGTTTGTGTGCAGTTTCAGGCAATTTTGCAACTTGTTTCGAATTGGAAATGCTGAGACGAAGAAAACCCAGAAAACTTTTATCTTTCTAATAGAAGGTATTTTGACTTTGATTTTGTTCATAGATCTCAGAAGTTTGCCAAAAAGGGTATCCAAATCCAAGCTCAGATCCACAGTTTTGTACCTGTACCTACAAGAAAAAGAGGGTTTTTGTTGTTTGTTTGAGGGGTTTGCCTTGGTCGAACCCTAGTTTGGAATCCACCTTAATATTAAAATTGAAATGAGAATGCTAGCAAGTACTAGAAATAGATCTAACAATGAAGCTATGCAATTCGATAGATATGCAATTGTATTTCAAATGTAAACGAATATATTAATATGAAAGCTTGAACACAACAATGGAAAATGTAAAT
Organism: Chamaecyparis obtusa; assembly: GCA_027943335.1. Taxonomy (NCBI): domain Eukaryota; kingdom Viridiplantae; phylum Streptophyta; class Pinopsida; order Cupressales; family Cupressaceae; genus Chamaecyparis; species Chamaecyparis obtusa. The sequence continues at coordinate 1,329,583 of BSBK01005295.1, forward strand.
CAAAACCATGAAAGTAAATGCAAAAACTCCATGTTTGTATGCTTCAAATCCACCTTGAGGGAAGAATGAATGGATCTTAGAAGAGGAACAAAGGATCTTGAAGGAAGATCACACCATCATGATGGCTAGATTTAGGGTTTGAAAGATGAATCTTGCATGCTTGATCCAAATCCCTTCAAAGTCTTGAATGCTTGAATCATTGATCTTCAATGGAGAACTTGAATGGAGAGGAGGAATTTAATGCTTCTTTGCAAATGGTTGATAACTTGAGTGCTTGATGGAAAAAGGAGATGTGAATGATGGATTGACAGATCTTTCTCTTGATAATGGATGGAGAAAATGAGATTGAGCAAATGAGAGAGGAAGGCTTCCTTTTATAGTGATGTAGGGCACAAACCTCTAGAGAAGGCTGACATTGGGGAATTAAATCCCAGTTAACCTTAACCCCTAGAAATGGACCCATATTAAATTAAATTTAAGGATTTACTATTCTGAAACCTGAAATGGCCGACCCAGAAGTGGGAAAACAAATATTTTTGAAACCCGACACCCGAAAATCATGGGAATCTAAAATTTGAAATCTGGGTCAAGGATGAGGTAGACCCCACCCTAGGTCAGGGTTGAGGTTGTCCCTAACCTAGGTTAGGGTCAAGGTCATCTTTGACCCTCAAATTCAACTTTGACCTTGAGGTCAAAAACCTCAGGACCTCAGTCCATAATGCCAGGAAATGCAAAAATAAAGTGAAATCGGGTACAGAGAGAAGTAGAATGGGGGAGAAAGCCAAATTCAAGAAAAGACTTGATCAAGGTGCTTAACATGACCCCAGACTACTTACTCAGAGGTCTAAACACTCTTAACATGGAAGTGCTTCCATTTTAAGATGATACAATTACATATCTTACATGTAATGTTCTGAGGACTTCTCACATTCTGCTGTGGATGACTTCTCTAATTTTTCTAAGTCTAATTTCTTTGATTTGATCTACAATTCATAGCTCTATGACCAAACTTATTGCATGAATAACAGTAACCATTGTTCAAAAGGTATTACCTCTTTACAATCTCTTTCTATGTGACCATGCTTGTTACAGGCATAACAAGTTTTGTTTACTGTCTTGCGCTCATCTTTAGATGGTTTTGCTTTAGCTTTAGTATGATCTTTAGTCTTCTTGGCTTGTATAGTTTCTTCTGGTGCTTTCATTCTTCCTCACATATCTTTGATTTGATTTTGTGCTTCATTGAATCCAATACCAAAAGTATCTACTTTAATATTTTGTGCATATAACTGTGACTCTATTAGATCTTGGCTTGTGTGCAATTTGTCAATATGATTCTTTGCTTCAGTCAATTTAGATTCCACTTGATTTTTGATGTTCTCTAACTCCAAGATTTTCATGTTTTCTTGCCTCAGTTCTTCATCCAACTGCTTGTTTTCTTTGACATGTTCTTCATAGCCTTTTTGAGTGTTAAATAGATTTTCATCCAACTCTTCAATCTGATCCTTCAGAGAAGTGTTTTCCTCATTCAACTTTTTGACCATTTTCCCTAAATTATTGTTTGAAAAATCCTTCAAATCTTTTCTTAGTTTCTTGATAAATACTTGAGAGCCACTAACCTTTAATTTCAGTTCTTCAATTTCTTTTTTAGATCTGTCAAGGTCTTCAAGAGATACTTCAAGATTCTTCTTCAGATGTTTCATTTCTTCCAAACCCATGATCTCCTCTAGTGGTTAAACTTGTCTTCAGAGGACCAAAGCTCTGATACCAATTGTTAGGAATGGAAACACTGAGAGGGGGGTGAATCAGTGTTCTATATTATTAAATATGAAACTTGAATCTTAACTAAATTGCTTATTTACTAAACTAAATATTAATGCATGTAAAGTAATCAACACATAACACATAACACATAACTCCAGATATGGTTACGGGGAAACCTTGGTCAAAGGAAAAACCCTGGTGGAAATTAATACCCACTAATAATTGTACTTGTGTATTATGAACCTGTTAATATTCCTTATCCCTATTAGGAGTTGTCATTATAAAGCTTAAGTACAAAGACCTTGTCAAGGGTCAGACCCTGTTAGGAATCTTTTACAATTAACCCTATTAGGGGTGTTGACACACTATCCTAGAGCTCACTATTCAAGTGGTGAAGGCTACAACCTTCTGAGTATCAGATACACACTATATCTACAAGGTGAACTGTTGTTGTAACACTACTTGTCTGATCAATTCCTTTTGTGTGCTAATGCTTTATCCTCTTGTAAAGCTCTACAACATTCTAACTGATCTTTTTATACTTCTTCTCTACTTCTATCAACTCTCTATCTCATGCCATGCTCAAATACAAAGGTGCATGTCCTATTTATATGTGCAAACAAAACTACTCACTAAGTCAGCCTATAACTAATTACATAAAATGATTCCAAATGAATTGGCTCAAGCATGTTTATATACAATGATATTAACATTTTTACAACACAAATACAATAGGCACATAGCCTTTACAAAACAATAGTATAACCACTAACCAAAATACTAATAGTCGGCTGCATACTTTGTTCTACTCTACCGCTCACTGTCTGTATCACTTCAACTTGTTGTATCTTCTTCATACCAACACATTTGACCATGCATTCTTAAATTTAGCTTAGTAACATATCCAAAGGCTTATCTTCAAGGGCATATGTCAAAACTTGGTCATACACATGTGCATTGTTGCTCTGTTTGTCTCGTGCTTCACTGACTATCTAGTCTTCCATAGTCATTTTCTCATCTTCTAAGTTGTGCGCTGACTCCAAAACTTCATGACTTTGTTTCCATAATGAAAACACTAAATCATAGTCATATGAATTAGTATAGTCAAATTTCCAACACAATGGTCTTTCCTTCCATCGTGATGGTTTCATTTTTCCAGCCTATTGGAGCTCTAAATTTTGGGCAAAATTTGGAGTCCTATATAGTGATAAAACCCTAAAAAATGGCCTCTTAAACTCCATGCCCAATAATTAATGATGGAGTACATGAAATGGGATAAAATATTACATTAATTTTCAATTAAAAAGTTGAGATATTATGGAAGGAAGCTCTGTGACAAGAACAATCAAAATTTTATGATCAAAGCCTTCAGAAAATGTTGGAATTTCGACCTGCTACAAATATGATGTTGACAGAGGTAGAAGATGGTTGAATTTTAAAAATATAAAAAAGACCCAGTTCAAGAAATCAAATTTCCTATCTCCATTAAAAATATTAGCTTTCCACAAGGTCTTTTGGTTTTTCAACCAAGCCCAAATCCAAAAGTTAGGTAGTTATGTTTTAGTTAGTTTATCATTTTTTCAAAAACAATTTGTAATAAGGGGGTGTCTTTTCACCCTAAAGAGGTGTGAAAGCCACTCAAACATGTATATATACATTATGTAAAATGTAAAGAGAGAGAATACAATACAAGATATATTTTCATAGGATATAATTCGATCAAAACTACAATATGAAATCTAATGTACTATTTTTTTCAACATTAATAAAGATAAGTGCTCTTCTTTTTTATTTGTGGTTATAAGTTATATGTTTTCAATTAGTCTTTCAGATTACTCTATGAACCAGGGCATCCTATTGTGTTTTTCTATTTCATGCATTTATTTATGACTAATTTGTACAATTTGAATAATGGTAGCATGGTCTAAGAACCTTTTACTATTTCCTTTCGGGCTCTTAAGTTGGGTTAAAAACCATAGGACCTCGTGTATAAGTTGTTTTAAATTTTGTTTCAATAGAAGCTTGTAGGGTGATGGTCTCTCTTTATAGGAGTGAGTTACCTTAAAACCATCTTTGATTGTATGTAGGATTGAAAGTTTTATGACTCTATAGCCCAAGTATTTAGAAGGCACTGATCTAACTATAATTTGGAAATTGTCATTTGGTTCATACTTTGTGGTTTGTAGATTATATAATCATTATTTCAAAAATATTGCTTTTGAGTCCTTAGTTTAATCCACTTTAGTCAAGATTTATAGAATAGAGATTATTAGAGGATTTATTTCTTTCCTCCAAGGATCATTCACCACCTTGGGAGGAACTTTGTCTATTTATGTACAGAGTTGTGCAACATAGAGAATTTGATAGTTTAAAGTGAATTTAGGCCTACCAGCCTTGGCTTGTTTAAGCCAGAATTACATAGGTATTAGTGTGTACCTATCAGTTGGCCAAAAGTGATCCATTATTTTTGGGCACCAACAAATTGGCGACTCTCCTAGGGATGCTATCAGTTAAAGATGTTTGCAGAATCTTTGGTTACAGTTGTGAGACTCTACTAGAAATGGAACTCAGAATTAGTTATATGATTTTATCCTTCTTATGAAGAAGGTGGTGACTCTATTGAACAAATAATTTCAGTCAGTGACTCTACTGAGGGAGAAAACTTAGGAGATAGGAAGATAGCCTAGAAGGGATGATAAATTTTCCTTTTAAGGAAATTTTCAAAAGGTTTTTGATTCTCATTGATACCAGGCCTTTAGATCTTAGAAGGTTTCAATGCAATTCTAATGAATTGTTTTCACAACTTTCACAGAGGGTTCCTAAATTTTATGGAGATTATGATGAACCAGGTCTTGATCATTTGGATGTGTTTCATATATTCCTTGATAATTATGAGATCCATATAGAAGATGATGCCATGAAGTTGTTTGCATGGTCACTAAAGAATAATGCAAGGGAAAAATATGAATCATTACCTACACAATGCATTTCATCATGGATGCAATTTGAACAATAGTTCCTTGATGCATTCCATGATAGGGATGAATTATGTATGTCTCCCTTGGATGCATTTATTACTTTAGAATGATATGATAATGAAAATGTGGTGAGTTTGTTTATGAGGATGATGGATATTTTTTGTAAAATACCTTCTGATATCAGGCCACATTTTTCAAATAAAATATACAGTTTAGGAGTAACTTGTGAGCAACTAAAGCTTATTCTTGAAATTGCGCAAGAAGATGTAATGGAAGAAAATGAAAAAGTTACAAAAGAGGCACAAGAACCTAATGACATTCAAGATTCAGATCAACAAGAGAAGTCAAATCAAGATGAGGAAGAATTTGTACATGATGAGATGTGTATGGAAACATGTATCAATGACCATGATGATGAGGAAGAAAACCTTCTCAATACAAGAGAAATTTCAGCTTTATTAGACATAGAATACCAAAGACACACTGAGAAGAATGGTCCAAATGTTTTCTCAATCCACCATGGTAAGGAGGTAGATGGATCAGCCCATATTCAAGAGAAATCAAATTGTGGAGATGAAATAGAACTGCATGAACAAGAGGAAGTTTCAGGAGATAATGTCAATGAAGATGTTAGTCTTGTTGATGAAAAACTTGATGATCCAAATGAAAATTATCATGAATGTATGTCTGAATTCTCCATGTTCCTAAATCCATTGTTTGAAGAGGAAGTAGATGAAGATATGTCTAATTTCGCTATGTTATCGAATCCATTGTTTGAAGAGGATCCTTTATGCAATGGAATCCATCAGCATCATAATGAAGATAAAAATCCTAATTTTAAATTTGATGAAACTCATGAAGTGCATTCAGAGGGTGAGATATCTTAGAGTTCATCCTTTGAGCTAGAGGTACACCAAACATATGAAGATGAGATGGAATCAGCTAGACATGATGAAGAGAATGCGTTGAAGCATAGTTCTAAAAAATTTAGAAATGTCCCAGCTGATCAAACTCTTGGTGAGAGAGAGTTTGTACTTCTTGAAGATAAGCTATTCTCAAAGCCTTTTGGTGAGGAGAAAAAATATCCAAAATATAGAGATGGGACAGATTGTGAACAAGAAGGTATCCGAAAAAAGAAGACTAACCTAGAGGTTTGTATGATTAACCAAAATCTTCTATTCAGCAAGGATTACAACGAACCTGATGATTTATCAAGGGATGAATATAGATTGGATTGCAAAGATCATATTGATGAAGTGATGAGAATTGCCTATAAGGATGACATGTGTAATGCAGCAAGGTTAAAAGTGTTACGTGATCAAAATCAAGTATTTGATAGAGGAAAGGATCAATGTTCAATTTTCGGGGGCCTGGGGCCACCCAATTTTACTTTGCATCAGATTAGTATGGATACTTGGTCTGCTTCTCTAGAGATAACTAGAATCTTGCTATGCTCACATGGAGCATATGTCCCCAAAAAGAGCTTGTTGGAGCTCTAAATTTTGGGCAAAATTTGGAGTCCCATATAGTGATAAAACACTAAAAAATGGCCTCTTAAACTCCATGCCCAATAATTAATGATAGAGTACATGAAATGGGATAAAATATTACATTAATTTTCAATTAAAAAGTTGAGATATTATGGAAGGAAGCTCTGTGACAAGAACAATCAAAATTCTATGATCAAAGCCTTTAAAAAATGTTGGAATTTCAACCTGCTGCAAATATGATGTTGACAGAGGCAGAAGATGGTTGAATTTTAAAAATCTAAAAAAGACCCAGTTTAGGAAATCAAATTTCCTATCTCCATTAAAAATATTAGCTTTCCATGAAGTGTTTTGGTTTTTCAACCAAGCCCAAATCCGAAAGTTAGGTAGTTATGTTTTAGTTAGTTTATCATTTTTTCAAAAACAATTTTTAATAAGGGTGTGTCTTTTCACCCTAAAGAGGTGTGAAAGCCACTCAAACATGTATATATACATTATGTAAAATGTAAAGAGAGAGAATACAATACAAGATATATTTTCATAGGATATAATTCAATCAAAACTACAATATGAAATCTAATGTACTATTTTTTTCAACATTAATAAAGATAAGTGCTCTTCTTTTTTATTTGTGGTTATAAGTTATATGTTTTCAATTAGTCTTTCAGATTACTCTATGAACCAGGGTATCCTACTGTGTTTTTCTATTTCATGCATTCATTTATGACTAATTTGTACAATTTGAATAATGGTAGCATGGTCTGAGAACCTATTACTATTTCCTTTCAGGCTCTTAAGTTGGGTTAAAAACTATAGGACCTATTGTATAAGTTGTTTTAAATTTTGTTTCAATAGAAGCTTGTAGGGTGATGGTCTCTCTTTATAGGAGTGAGTTACCTTAAAACCATCTTTGATTGTACATAGGATTGAAATTTTTATGACTCTATAGCCCAAGTATTTAGAAGGCATTGATCTAACTATAATTTGGAAATTGTCATTTGGTTCATACTTTGTGGTTTGTAGATTATATAATCATTATTTCAAAAATATTACTTTTGAGTCCTTAGTTTAATCCACTTTAGTCAAGATTTATTGAATAGAGATTATTAGAGGATTTGTTTCTTTCCTCCAAGGATCATTCACCACCTTGGGAGGAACTTTGTTTATTTATGTACAGAGTTGTGCAACATAGAGAATTTGATAGTTTAAAGTGAATTTAGGCCTACTAGCCTTGGCTTGTTTAAGCTAGAATTGTAGAGGTATTAGTGTGTACCTATCAGTTGGCCAAAAGTGATCCATCATTTTTGGGCACCAACATAGCCATAATTTTTTTTTTGAGTGACAGGTTTATCAAACATGTGAAGTCTATCCAAATACGAGGTGAAACCACATTTCTTCAACTTAGGCCATACCATAGCCATATCTTCACCTTTGAGCCTTTGATAGTTATCAAGCTCCTCTCTTTTAAGATACCAATTTCTCTTTCCAATTTTTTGATAATAGCTGCAAAGATTGTCTTTCTTGTTAATATAACCACAGATGAAAATAGTAACCCAGAAAGCATGGGAAGTAATGATGATAATAATATTGATTACATAATTCCACTCTTTCCAATAACTACCCATAAGCACCATAGTACACATGCATGTAATATTAAACATATTAAATCTTTCCTTCCTTTTGGGTGATTTTGTCATAATTAATTTTTGATTTGGTGTCCTCATTTAGATCCACAGTGCTTTCTCAAGTGATGACATCATCAAAGTTAACTCCCACATTGACCAAGCTATTAGCCATGCTATTGTTTTCCCAGTACACATGGGAAATGTGAATTTTGGCACACTTATCAATAATATTTGTCACCTTAGAAATGACATTATCAATGCTCCACAAAGGTAAATTTTCTCCCTTAAGGAACTTTATTACGTTCATTGAATCACCATCTAACCAAATATTATTAAAATTGAGATTATTGGCAAGTTGAAGACATTAGAAAGCTCCCATATCTTCATCAATATGATTGTTTTGTTTTCCCAAGGGGGCAGTGATAGTAGTGATAAATTTACCATTGTGATCCCTGATTATACTTCCACATCCCACCAAACCTAGATTTCCCTTAGCTGCCCAGTCAAAATTTATCTTTATCTAGTTTTTCGGATGAGAAATCCAAAAACTACTGTCATAGTCATTCTTCTTAGGGTTAGAAGCATTAAGATTCCAGTAGTGTTGGGTGATTCCCTTTGGAAGGTTTTCATAGCTACCTCTTTTAGCTTTCTCAAACACAATGGCAGAACTACTATGCTTATCCTGAAAGATTCTATTATTCCTTTCTTTCCATATATTCTAGGCCACATGAGGAGCCACTAGCATCTAATTTTTTTTAGCCAAATCATTGTACTAGGACAATACCACTGCTAACAAAAATCCTGAATGGAGCAAGGGAAAAGACCAAACCTACTGAGAAAAAGGACAATGCAAAAAAAGGTGGTTAGTATCTTCCTCAAAAGCACAGTAAAGACAACATATGTTAGGCATGTTGAAACCCCTTCTTTTGAGATTTTCCACCTTAAGGGGTTTTTTTTGGATAAAAATCCAAAAGAATATCTCAATCTTAGGAGTGAGATAATTGTTCCAAGCCTTGGCCCAGAAAGGAGTCTTTGTAGCCTGGTCAAATTAAAGAAGGCTAGTAGTAGCAATAGAAAAGGAACCATTAGGAGAGGGGCCCAAAATCATAGAGTCATCCTTATTATCATAATAGCTCTAGGCCAGAAGGGCCTTGTCAATTATGTCAAAAGAAGGATTGATCTCTGCTAGGTTTACCCAGCAATTGTTAATCTAGTAGTCTTTAACTTTAGAGCCAAATATTCTTTTGTACCAATTTACATCATCAGGGTGGTTACAAGTGTCAATCAGGGGCCTTTCCATCACCCAAGGATCATCTTGAAACCTAATTTTATGACCACTTCCCAACTTCCATTTCTTCCCCTTACTAGCAAGATTTATAGCATCACTAATATTTCTCCAAATAATAGAGCCTTCAACTTTATCCATATTGGAAAGAAAGATATCTATGGAAGGGATATCATAGAGGTTTTTTTTTTTTTGCATATAGTATTCCAATCCTTAGTATCTTCAAAAATCCTCCATATCTTTTTAGCCATGAGAGAATTGTTAATAACCTTGATTGGTCTAAGCCCCAAGCCCCCCATAGATTTTGGTTTACACACCCTATCCCAAGAAATCAAAGGAATACAATTTTTTTCCTTGGCTTGAGACCAAAGAAAATGTTTAAGAATGCTATCAATTTTATCAGTGAATTTAGAAGGAATATTAAAAAATCTAAGGGAATAAACCACCAGACTTTGAAGAGAATACTTAATGAGGGTAATCTTTCCCGCTTGAGATAACATGAATTATTTCCATCTAGCCAACTTTTTGAATAATCTATCTAAAATCTAGTTCCAAAAAGAATCAGTAACATTCAGACCAAGGGGCACGCCTAAATAAGAAGAAGAGAAGTCTCGGTGCTTCATCTCTATGAGCATCACCCAGATCCAATTAGTGCCAAGTCTTCCATTCATTCTCATGAGAGATGGGTTTGTGTGAACCACTACTCATGAAAAATATCTCCTACTTATCAATAAGAAGGGAAACTGTTGATCCTACAATCTAAGATTTTGGCAATTCTTCCCTGCCTTTCCACAGGGGTATTCATGAAAAATAAGGAGCTTTTGGACCAATTGATTAGTTGGCCAGTAGCTTTGGTATAAATATTAAGGGCTTCTTTAAAGGCTTTCACTTCTTTGATAGTGGAAGTACCCATAGTGATGGTATCATCCACAAACGAGGCATGGGAGCAAGTAAGAGGATTTGAAGAAGGTCTAAGACCTTGAATAACACCCTTATTCACCAAAATCTGAAAATATCTCCCCATACTTTCAGCCAACAGAGTAAACATAATGGGTGAGATAGGGTCTCCTTGCCTCAACCCTCTAGAATTTTTAAAGAACTTGGAGGGAGAGACATTAATGATAAAAACAAATAAAGCTATAGAAACCAATTGGGATATGATCTAAATAAATCTCTCATTGAAACCAAAAATTTTAAGGATCAAACATAAAAAAATTAAATCCAGCTGATCATAAGTTTTAGCCAAGTCAAGTTTGAGGAGAAAACTATTTTTACCTCCCACAAGAGGTGAGTGAATATTTTCATGGACCAAAATAATAGAGTCAAGGATTTTTCTACCAGGGATGAAACCATTCTGTTGAGGAGCAATCAGTAAAGGGAGGATAGTTAGCAATCTTGAAGTTAATATTTTCAAAAAATTCTTATAAAAATAATTACAAAGACTGATATTAGTTCTGAACTCATCAAAGGACTGAGCTCCAACAATTTTTGGAATTAGGACTAAAAAGTACCATTGATCTCTTTGAGAAAACATTCACTACCAAATAATTCCTTCACATCATTAGAGACATCCTTCTCAATAATTGACTAGAATTTATGAAAAAATAACATAGGAAATCCATCCAGGCCAGGATCTTTGTATCCTTCAAAATAAAAGACCACCTCCTTGATCTCCTTGGTGGTGGGGATAGCCTGTAACATCTTATTCTGGTCCTAATTCACTAACCTTGAAATAGCTTCAATCAAAGAAGCCTGGTTTTCATAATCAAGATTGTTATCCAAAGAGAGAAAAGAGGTAAAGCAGTTGACCACTGCCTTCTTAATATATTCTTCTTTGAAAATCTCTTCATTATCTCTGGAAATTTTAGCAATTTTGTTGGTCACTCTATGTTTGAGATTATTCAAGTGGAAGAACTTAGTATTTATGTCACCTTCTTTGATCCAAATTACCCTAGATCTTTGACACCAGTAGGTTTCTTAGAAATAATGTCATCATAGTTGACAAGGGCTTTTTGCTCATTCTCTTTGAGAGAATTAGAAAGACCTTGAAATTGGATGATTTCCTTGATAGAGTTCAGATCTTGTTTAGCTTTATTCTTCTACTGGAAGATGTCTGCAAAAACCTCCTTATTCCAAATTTTAACTTTTTCCCTTATATTTATGAGATTTTTAGTAACCTTAAACATTGCAATCCCATCAATTCTGATATTCCACCATTTACAGATTTTCCTTTCAAAATCAGGCTGGCTCAGCCACATTTTTTCAAAATAGAAAGGATATTTTTTGGGATCATTAATATGGTTAGCCTCCATAACTAGCAGATAGTGATCAGAGCCAATTATAACAAAAGAAGAAAGAGTGTAGTAGTACTTCAGGAGCCAATCCTAAGTAATGAGGGTTGTATCCAACTTACTTTGAATGTTATGGTTTCCAACATGCTTATTGGACTAGGTGTAGTTTAACCCTTGAAGATCTACATCAATAAGACCCTGATCATTAATTAAGTCAAAGAGGTTAGCTCTACTTTCATTCTGAGATAGAATGCCCCATATTTTTCCTTATCAGTAAGAGGAGTATTGATATCCCCCATCAGCAACTAACAATCATCCCTGAAGTCATGTCTTCTTTTTGTAATTTTCTTCCAAAACTTAGCTCTATTCACTTTAGAATTAGGGGCATGGATATTTGTTATGACCCAACTAAAGTTATCTCTGATGTTATGCATTCTAATAGAAATCATATTTAGGTCTTCAAAGATGATATCACCATGAATGGTTTTTTTATTCCAAAAGATGGAAGCACCACCTGAAGCCCTAGTAGAACTATAAGTACTCACACCACCTTTCTAGAATAGTCTAAGTTTGTCCACTTTTTCCTTGCAAATTTTAGTTTCCTGAATAAGAACATATGGTTTGTAATCTCTTATCATATTCATCGCAATGTCTTGTTTATGAGGCCCATTCAACCCTCTTATGTTCCATGAGATGATCTTCATAATATTTTTGGGTAAAAAGCTTCCAAAATAGTCCTCTATTTTCCATCTCCAACCTCCTTCCAATTATCTTGCTCACATCCTGCTTTAATTTTTTTTCTTCCTTGTCCAGTCTTAGATTTCCCAACATCAGCCTTCCTGCTTCTAGTTTTGATTCCTTCCAAGGAAAAAGGTGAGGCTTGTTTATTTCCTTTAGGGTTCTTTTTAGAACTCTGACCAAATTATTTAACCTTCTCTATTTCCTTATCCTTGGAACATTCAGGGGTGGGATGTTCCCTAGATCCACTAGAGTTGGCTAGGTTTTTGGCCTCTTTGAATGGTTCAGAGATACCCACCAAAATACATTTTTGAGTTTCTTGAATTACTTCCTGATTGAAGGAGGATTGATTGTCAGAGGGTGAGTCTAAGTCATTTTTCTTAGGGGATAGCTCATTAGAATCCTTCTCTTCACTCCCTATCTCACTCTGATGGATAGGTTGATGTTCGCCACTCTTGCACACCTCCTTCAGCACTTCATTAGCATTCAAAAGGGGAATAAACTGATTTTCCCCAAAGATATTATCAAGAGTCTCTTCATTACTTGGATTGGGCTTAATAACTTCAATATGATCACTATCTTTAATCTCAAGTTCTATGAGTGGATCACTCCCTTTCTTGTTGCTACATAAGCATGTTGTTTCACTTTCCAGACCTTCAATTGTAAGGGTTTGGTCATCCTTTTTGAAATCCTCTTCATTAGCTAGTTTAACTGAATATTTAGACAACCCCTTAGAAGTTGAGGACTTAGGTTTCTAAATAAAAAAATTCATCTCATTCTTCTTGTTCTCTGTTGCTCCCTCTTTCTTTTTGGTGAATTTTATCAGGCACTTCTTAGTGACCCATTTTTTTTATAGATGAAATGGTCAAAAGGGATAGACTCATATTTAATTGGCTATTTCCAGATACCTATTTTAGAAACTAAGTCTATAGATAGATGTAGGTCAGTCAACTTACAAATATTAATGCATATTCTAGCATTCACCAATCTGGATTTGGATGTTGTGGCTCGGTCCAAAGATAGAAGTTCTCCAAAAACATTGGCTATCCCTTTAAAAACACATTCATTCCAATATTCCAAAGGTAGACCCAGATGTCTCACCCAGACAGGAGCTGAGTCTAGAAAAGACTCGCTTAAATCCATATTAGGCTCCCACTTTCTTAGAGCCAAAGATGACTTTCCCATAACCAGGCTCCTCGACATAAGGCTTTGGTCAAATCCTCCCCATTGGTGAATGAGAAAGAAAAGAAACCTTTTGGCATAGCAAGTATATCAACTTGTCTCTTAAGGAACCATCTTCTCTGTGTGAACCTTCGAAAATAATCTATGTTTAGCCTAACCCTGAAAAATTTCCCCACCAACATAAGATCTGTCAGAGACTTCGAATGATCAATCACTTGGTCTGGGATGAAAATAGAAAATTCACCCTTGGCAGGATCAGAGATATTGTTAGCTTCAGGAAAAGAGGACTTTCCCAAAGGTTTCTTTAAAAAGAGCACTACCCAAGGCCTCTCAAGAAGATCTGACTTACCTTTGTTGGGGTCACTCAGAAGATTCTAAGTTCCTCCCCCCGGGTTTGGGGAAACACTATCTCTTCGTGGGATCCTACACCTCAAAATCCCACTATCATCCACATGTTTTTTTGACCCATCATCTTCTTCCTTATCTGTTGACTCTATCAAGATGCCAACAGACATCCCCGCAGCATCAGCAGGTGCCCCAACAGAGCTTCTAGTTTTCCCACCCAAACCCCCATTCAAATTTTCTCTAGCTCCCGCTCCTCCCATTGCAAAAAATTGTTAATATGTAATGTTTATGAATAAAATAAAATGCATGCAAATCATATGTATGATATATCTATTGTAAATTCTCTAAAAATATCTAATTCCTTATTTTAAAATAATAATTAGATCAGTGGCTTTCTTACTCATTAGTTCTTTATTTGTTTAATTAAAAGATCCTATGTAGAACCTATGAGATAGATTTAAAAACTTATTTTCTAAAATAAGCCTATCACTTCAAAGGATTTCAATATAAAATACAATTTGAATATAAATTTGCATTTAGTTTTACTAAGTTTAACCTTGGCTCTGAGAGACCCATAAAACAGACAGAAATTTGATAACCAATCTTTTAACTAATGATCAAACTGAATATTAAAATCACATCAAAATATTATATGAAATGCACATTGAAGAAATCTAAAAGATTTATTAAAGGAACTAATCAATTAACTAAAGAGATTGAACCAATCAAATATTAATTAAATAAATAATTCTTTTAAATAGAGGATTGATATAAACGAGGTTGGAGTTGAGTTTTGATTTCTCTGATTTTGAGTTAACTGTTTTATTGTTTTTAATAGTTGAGCTCTTATTCCTTATTGTGAATTGTACGTTTGAGTTTAGTTTGTTGGGTTTTCTATATTAAAGTCATTTTCAGTCATTTTTAGAGAGACGGGTTTATGGGTACTTAGCTCTAGATTGGAATTTAAGAAATTTGTGAAAGCTTAGGAATTTCATATTTTTGGTTCATCTTCGTGATTTCTATCAGTTTGTGGATTTAATGTAGCTTCTAAAAACTTTGCAAATCTTTCCTTTCAAAAAGATAGTTTTCATTGTGCCTATAGACTTGGTTATTTTATTTTGGATTTTCTCTTATGTGTGTGAATTTGGAAAGGAATTTTTTTTAGAATTATCTTGTTTGTGAAGATTCTTGTAAAATGTTAGTTATGGTAATTCTAGTTTCCAAGTTGAGAATATTTTTATTTGAAAGCCTAGGTTCTTCTTGAGAAAAACTTATAGGAAAGCAATTTGGGACTAAAAATAAAAATAAAAGATTCATTAATTAGGTTTTGAATTTCAATGTAGGAAATTAATGAGATTAAACCCAATTGAATGTCACCAACCAATTTGACAAGATTATGCAATTAGAAAATGAATTTAATATGAAAATAATTTGGGGAATTAAAATATATGCATTTCTATATAAACTTTATTAATTTTCTTTTTTTTAAAAGAGAAATTAAAAATATATATATTAAAAAATAATAATAATAATTAAAATAATTAAAAAAAGATCTGGCAACATAGGGAACTTGGCCCAACCCTGTGTCATGGTGAATGCCACAGACACCCAACAGCAAGGGTCGCAGGTGTCGTGGGCCACCCACGACAACCAAATAGTTTAACTTTTGTGGCTTGTTATGGGGAAACCCATAGTAGTTCTAAAGTACTACTACAGGGGTTCCACGACAAGGAACCGTAGGGAGTCATGGGCTTTCAACTACGGTGTCCCACATGGGTCCCATAGAGTTTTTTTGTAAATTTAAATTTAAATTTAAATTTAATTTTATTATTTATAATTATGGTTAATTAATAATTGTTAATTATAATAATTAATATTTAATAATATTAGTATTTGTAAATTAATAATATTAATTAGTAACTAAGTTAATTACTTATGTGATGTAATTATATTATTTTTTGAGTATTTTTATTTAATAAATTAATTTATATTTAGGAATTTTATAAATTAATTTATAGAGATTAACATTAATGATTTATGATTAAAATTTAATTATGTTGCTATTCAGTAAGTTTATTTAATAAATTAATTTGTATAAGGAATGTTACAAATTCATTTATAAAGGTTAAATTGATATTATGTTTTGATTAAGTAAAAGAAGGTTTTGAAAGGACTCGAAACCTTTTACAAAGTGCTCAAAGATAAACCATTAAAAGCTTAAATTAATTTTTTTGAAAGGACTCAAAACTAATAAATTAATTTGTATAAGGAATGTTACATATTCATTTATAAAGGTTAAATTGATATTATGTTAATTGACTTAGTATTTACTTTTAACCTAACATTGAGTATTAGTTATGACTTAAGATAATTAAAATTAATAACATTAAATAATGTATTTTGATAGAGAAATAAATACATTTCATTGTGTGTGTTTTATGTCATAGTATTTTGTGGTAGAGGTTTTGTTTTGTTGGTTTTGATTCTAATTAATTAATCATGTGAGTAGAGTATGCCCTAGGTGAAATTTTATCTTTTAAACTTCAAATCATTTTACAAATTTATTTCTTTTACACCTTGAGTTCATTTTCTTTAAAATTTATAATTATTTTGGTGTTTCGATTATGGGAGTGTTATTTTAGGTATGTTTGTGAAGTGATGTCATGTTTCTATTAAGTCTAGATCATTATTGTATTTGACCTTGAGGAGGTGACAATCATTATGTTGTTGAGATTTTAATTACTCAGTCACCTCATTTATTTTATTGTGGTTGATCTATATCTTAAGTGATGGCCTTTGATTATGTTTTACTCCATGTTGGAGAATGATGTTATTTGTGCTCTTGATGAATATTGATCTTTTGTTATGAGACCATGTGTATTTTTCTACTTGATTTATGGATATGTCCAATATGGGATGGATGGTTTGGATCCTTGTATAGGATGAGATATTATTTTTTATGCTCCAACACTTTTCTTTGATGGCATTCATAGTTTACTAATTTATGGAAGTCTTTTATGGTTATGGTTTTTCTTTCTCTTTGGCTCTTTTTAGGACAATTAGGGTAGGTTATCTACGAGCATATACAAGAAGTGGCTTACTTTGGAGGTCCTAGAGCCCTAAAGTGGCCACTTGGGTATCCTTTGTAAGTTCACAGAATAAGTGATAACTTAATAAATTTACTAAGAGAAAACATTAATAAGATAATTTTGTTCCTCGCCCATGTCTTGAGTTGTAGTACAGGATAAGGATGGAAGTGGGAGAATATTCTTGCCCGTCTAGGGGATGTTGAGGTATGTCATGATTGGTTTCCTTGTCTTCATGAGAGGATTACTAGTTTCACATGGGTCTTTCTTGACGGTCTAGGGTCCAAAGTGACTAGTGCGGGGTAACTCAAGTAGATGATTATATGACAACACTTCCCTATATGTGTCCTAGGTTCTTACATTGCATTTGGTACACTTGATTTGTGTCTTGATCATTTATAGTTGATAACCTTATATACTTTACTACCTTTTTATCTAGTGTACCTTGGCATTAGTTTTTCTTGTTTTGGACGTTTCCTTGAGTGAGGCCTTGTGTTATCTCCATAGCATAGTGGGAGTGGACTTCTTGGTTCCATGTGGTCGAGTGGTAGTGACTCTATTACCATTGAGATCTGACATTCCTGAGCTCTTTCTTGGATGATCCTTAATGATGCTATCTTCTTGTTCATTTCTTGGAGACTTTCTTATTATCTTCATGATATATATATCTTGTATTTAATTTTATGCATTGGTTAGTGACCTTTATTTTAAAGATGAATATGTTTTTGTATTATCTTATTAGTTTCCTTATGAAATGTGTAGTGGGAGTTGTATTATTATGTATACCTTTATGTATATGTTTTACTTTGTAGATTGTATATTTTGTTACATTGATGTAATCAATGTATCTTATTATTCAATTTGAATGATTATGTTTGTATAATTTATGATACGTGTCCCTTTTATTATGGTTAAGTAAAGAGATAATTCATATTTCAATTCGGGTTTAAAATAAACATGAGATATATTATTGTAATACCTAAAATGCAATGTCTAAGAACACAAGGCTAAGATAGCATTCAACGAAACAAAGAAGATAAACACCTATGATTAGACCTACAAAATGGAAGCAAAAAAACTCAAAAGAAATATAAACCCTTAAGAAAACCTCCAAGATGTAGAAGATTTGTCCAAGGATGGAATGTGTGCTCAATGATCTATGCTTCAAGCTTCAATAGAGAAAATGACAAGATAACTTTTCTTCAATGGTGGATGAAAATGAAGGAGGGGAGCTTCTCTTTTATAGAAAGATGGGTGAAATGGATGGTCAAGATTAAGGGGCAAAACAGGAGTGAGCAATGATGGAGATGCATCCAAGGGAGAGCACATGGATTGTGCTTTCTCAAATGCATAGCATTGTGACAAGTGTCACAATGAGGGAGGATGGAAGGAGAGGTCAAATGGTTGAGGGATGTGTCAACTTTGGAAGGTGTGAGAGGGGACAAGTGTGTAAGAGGTGTAAGAGGCTTTTGATTTCTCATTGGAGGATGTGGAGGTGATGTCATAAGGGGTTGACTTTGGGGTGGATTAGCATTCTTTAATCTTGGATTATGATTGTGCACATGCTTAGGAGGTGATTAGGCTTGGTAAGTGGAGGATTAGGGGGATGTGATGGGAGGAGAGAGAATGAGTGGAGGATTAAATTAGCTAAGCATGGATTATTAGCTAATAGGGGATAATTAGAATTAAATATTTTATTTAATTCCAAGTGGGAGGAAAAGGGGATTTATGAATTAATTTATTTAGATAAAAGTATCCATTTAAATTAATAGAGGAATAGGGATTTAATTAATTATCAGACTATAGGTTTGTCATTTTGTTAATTAATTGGGCTATAGTTAATTAATTAAATTAATTAACTAAGGATTAATTAACTAGGGGATGACATAAATTAATTGAATAAATAATATTTAATTAACAAGATGTCCTAGGAAAAGGCTAAATATGATTACTAAATTATGTAATCAAATTTAGGTGTCTACATTTTTCCCCCCTTCGACGTAGTGTTAAAATAACACTACTTCGAAGATGTTTTTAGCAACAAAGAGATGACATGAATAATGGAATAGGTAATAGAGTTGCCCCAGTTATGGGTCAGGATGTGGCTAGATGATGCCCCCTCGAGAGGATGGTGGGGAAAGAAAAAGGGGCCCGAGTGGTGGCTCGAAAGGAAAAATAGGGGGAAAGGAAGGAAGAGTGCTACAGGCCAAGGAGGTGCGAGAACAAAGGAAAGAAGGGTGAAAAAGGCCATGAGGAATGAAAATAGGAAGGATGGGAAGAAACGGGAGGAATTAGAGCATCTAGGAGTGAAAACAGGGGTCTAGGGAGGCCTATATAAGGGTCGGAGGGGTCAAAATCAATTCATTTGCACACCGAGAGCTTAGAAATCGTAACTGCAAAGCTTTGATATGCGAGGACAAGATGGCATAGTGAGGGTGACCGACACATTGGGTGGACATTATGAGACATGTGGCATGGAGTGGAAAGCCTGACCAATAGGTAGGATCAAAAAACTAGACTTGTCGTTGTGTTTTTCATGCATTTATTGCATGTGTTAGGTTAGAAAAGCACATTCCCACAAAGTGCACGCCTGGTGGGAATGCTCCTTTCCTGGTGGGAACATGTTCTCACAAAAGCTGGGTGGGGTCCAAATTTCAAGAGGGTCATGGGTTTTTCAGGGGATCGCAAAAATCCTGGGAGCGGTTGCGAGATCACACTCTCGCAAGGATATCTTGTGGGATCACATTCTCATGAGCTGGCAGTGGGATGCCAAAAAATAGCATTCCCATGAGGGGAGGGTAAAAGAGATAAGTGGCATGGGAATGCATTCCTGCGGTACTGGGGGTGGTGGGAATGAGGGAAGGTTAGCTCCTGGGGGAACGCAGAGATAAAGGGATTTGCGGGAATGTAGGGAGAAACAAAATTGTGGGAACACAGGGAAAAAAAACATCACAGGAACATGGGAAAAAACTATTTAGGCTTAGCCTGATCAAGTAACTAACATGCTGATTTGGCTTGGATGTAGTGGTTGGTGGATCAGCTGATGAGTTAAGAGAGACGGGCAGCAGTGCTGATTATCTTAGAGTAGTTCACAGCGGCAGACTAGGCTCAGGTGGATGCATTGGGCTTGGGATATCTAGCATGAATGCCACATAGATGGACATACATGGCACTGGTGATAGTGCTATGTGAGTGCTGGCATTCGGAGATGGGAACATTTCATCTGCCCACTGGGGAGATGATGATGACATTGCAGGATGTATACCGTATCTTCTAGTTACCAGTGAGAGGGGTACTAGTGGTAGTAGGTGTGTATACACAGGCGTAGGTAGTGGCTCCACTACTAGGGCCAGGAGTGGTGCCAATCTTGGCACATGGGTAGCTGGCATTAGCACAGTATGTCATAGCAACACTAGCAAGACGATAGGTCCACTACTATGTTCTAAGATTAGTGTCGGGGTATCTATCGCCAGACACAGGTGGGAGGAGTATCACACTATCACCAATTCCCATGGTTGTGCAAATTGTGGATGTAAGGGTATCGGCAACATGGGGTACACTGATGTTGGTGGAGATGTACTATGACCTTCATTAGATAGTCTATCATGGAGTGGGGATGATGGGGAGGACCTTTGAATTTGCTTCCCTCCTACAGGTTTGGGCTTGGGAGCACATATAATCCATACCTTGGATAGGTGCCATGGGCAGAGGATGCATGGGAGCTCCCATATACAATGATGCCCACACATCTTATAGGGCGATGGGATTACATCATGGAGCAGTATAGGCTAGACAGGACATCTCGATAGTTTAGATTTAGGTAGGATGTGCCAGATGGGGAGCGATGGTACCAACGGGCCACCCATGAGAGGATATCTGAGTTTGGGCCACCGATGGATAGGGGAGGGTTGCTGGCTGCCTATCAGATCATGCAGCCATTTGTCTGGGATTGGGCAAGATGAGTGGAAAATCCAAGGACTACACCAGTGTACAACACCTGGTTCTAGCCACCTAGGGTAGTAGGGAGATCAGGGCTACCAGACGGTGAGGGAGGGGTACTAGCCATATACCGGGGCTAGAGAGGAGGGGGGAGAGGAGGAGGGGGAGACAAGGTGAGGATTGGAGGGAGGGATAGAGGAGGGAGAGGAGGAGATGGGGATGGGGACAAAGATAGAGATGGAGATGAAGATGGGATTGATGTGGACAGGGGGGGAGGGGATGGGCTACAAATGCCAGCAGGTCCACCACCACCATCGGCCAAATTCGGATCATCTGGGGGTGGGGGAATGATGTAGTAGCATGCCTAGCTTCCTTATAGGCCACACATGATACCACTACGTAGATGTTGTGAGACACACAGGTGGAGTGAGACACTCTAAGAGTGGAGAGGGATGGACTAGTAGGGGAGAGGGATGGGCTAAGGACAAAGAGGGATGGGCTAAGGACAGAGAGGGATACCCTGATTAGACACTTAGCACAATTTGTATAGGAGGGACTGATGACCCAGTAGGAGAGGGATCAGCTGAGGGGGGAGATGGTAGCCCTAATTGCTGAGAGGGATGGTCTATGGGTGGAGAGGGATGGCTTGCGATCAGAGTGAGATCAACTATTTGGAGATAGGGATACCACCACATGGGGATCCCATGAGTGATTAGGAGAGGTATCACACCTACAGTGGTAGCTGGTGAGATTGGGGGAGCAGATTAGCTTCTACAAGGGATTATATCTTGCATCTATGCCACCTGAGCTGGTACAGCATTATAGGGAGCTGAGCTAATAATTACAGATAGGCTCAAGTGGTAGTAGGAGGATAGGGTCTAGTGGGAGTCATAGATCAGTGACTAGTGGGAGCCACAAGGCAGGCAAGAGGAGCCGTCAGTCGAGCCACACATAGAGTCAACAGCACTCGGTTGGCGATTCCATACAGATGGTGGAGGCGAGAGGATCAGAGTCAAGGGTAGGGATGGACATGGATATAGGTTTTGTTGTGATATCCTGAGTGGTGCACATGATAGATGTATAGGACATAGGGACTCAGGGTGTAGTGAATCGGCCACCCATCCTATAGGTACCGCCAAAGGAAAACCCATTAGCTAGGGATTTTGATATGCAGCCTCCCTCAAGAGAGGCAGATAGGTAGTGATATGCTATAGTTTTGATTGTATATGATACATTTGTTGATGGAGGGCAAAGTCCCAATTATATATTTATATCTGTACTATCGGTATTATCATGACTTAGATAGATAGTTATTGTTTCATGCTTTTGGGTTAGGACATGGACTTTTATTCTTTGCGATGATTGTTGGTATATATATGATGAGCTCGGTGGGATATGATGTGTTATGGAGGAATGTATGGATGCTTATGATGTACTAACATGGATGATGCAAGATGTGATGTGATTTCTATATGCTGTGAGACTGACATGTGTGTGATGTAGGATGTGATGTGATTTCTATATGTTGTGCATTATGAGATGTATGTGCTGACGGTTTGTGGGTGCAGGATGTGATGTAAAATGTTTTTAATATGTGATGCATGGATATTATGATGAAATGCATATGTGTATGGATATATAACATGTGTTAACAATGTATGATAAAAAACTACTTAACAATGCAAGATAATTAAATGAACCTAATGAATCTAAGATAACTTAATAAGAAATGGACCTAAAATGAACTCTTAACTATGCAAGATGAAAATGAACCTAAATGATATGAAATGAGATGGTAAATGGTATGAATGCACCTAAAAATGAACCTTAACAATGCAAGATGAAAATGAACCTAAATGATACGAAATGAGATGGTAAATGGTATGAATGCACCTAAAATGAACCTTAACAATGCAAGATTAAAATGAATCTAAATGAGAGGAATGCATCTAAGATTGAATCCTAACAATGCAAGATTAAAATGAATGTAATTGATATGAATATGACATGGTAAATGAGATGAATGCACCTAAGAATGAAGCTTAACAATGCAAGATGAAAATGAATATAGAATGAGGTGAATGCATTTAAGAATGAATCCTAACAATGCAAGATTAAAATGAATGTAAATGAGATGAATGCATCTAAGAATGACTCCTAACAATGAAAGATTAAAATGAATGTAGGATGAGATGACATAGTGCAACCGAGGGTAGGAGTGGGAAATGACATGCATGCATGAATGTAGATGAGAGTGTGAGGGTGAGGGTATATGGAATGGTCACAACATATCACTGCCTGACTGCACCCTTGCTGAGAGAGGGAGGGGACAATGGTTGAAGGGGGATATATGCATAATCACAATCCAAAGGTCAAGAACATGAGAGGGATGTGAGAGAGAAGCTCAGTGGGGGGAGTGTCCTATTTGGGGTGATGCTTTGATATTGGATAGGGATGATGGGAGCTTTGTTCAAATGTTTGATAGGGTGGAGGATGTTTCATGAAGCTTGAGCGTGGGGTGTTCTGAGGGCACACCACCATGTAGATTTGAGCAGTTATTTTGATATAGCAATAGAAGAGATGAACCACAATTACTAGGAATGTGAGGTAATGTTGTGAGCATTGCATAAGACTGACGTGAAAAAGACATGCAAGGATTTCCCTAGCATCACACATGCATCCTAAAGGACACATGGTGGGAACGATGCTAGGCAACCCACAGACAAACAACATTTCCCAAGTGCACCAAGTAACCCAAAAGATCACAAGTGGGATGTGCAAGGGTCATGTCTGACTAACTCACAGGAAGAAGCCAAAAGATCACAAAAAAATTGTGCCCCAGAATAACACCTCCTATTGCAACACACCATGATATAAAGGATCATGGCGGCCTTAATGGGAGTAGTCAACTAAGATCACAAAATAAACTGAAAAGATAGAACAAGCAAACTGAAATCAATGCGATAAGACCAAAAGATGTCCTTTGCCAAAAGAGATCGGCTGACTATGGATGTTGAGATTAGGTCAGACATGGAGGAAGGATGCATCCTACAAGGACCTGAGTGATGGGGATTTACTACATTGGGAATATTGTTGGGCCAATGAACAACTTTCGGTGAATCACAGTGATGCGGGATACTTGCTGAGGGAACATTGTTGATATTGAGATCAGTCAGGTCATGTGCTTTGTGAGCAAAAAGGCATTGCTAAGATAGTATGTACAAGACGGGGACACTATATACAGCAGATATTTATAGCATTGCAAGAAGTGGGATAGCGAATCTTGTGTGCTAGCACAATGGGGAGGACACATTAGGAACAAGGGATGGGTGAGTCAGAAATGAAAAGTGGTGAATGGATGGGGGGGTGGGATTTTGATAGATAATGATATGGTCCACTATGTATGGCACCTGTTTACTAGGTTTTCACCAACATACTTGCCCAAGACGCTTGAATTGCCAAGTTTTCACCATTGGATAGGATTTTTCTCTTTACTCTTTTCCATTTTTTTTGTTTTTTGATTTTTTTGATTCATCAAGGTGCCTGTTTAATTGGTTTTCACCAAGATGGTGATTTTTTTTTAGGACATTTTATAATTTTTAGGATTTTTTTCAGGATCATATTATGGTTCAAGCATAGAACCGCTTCAGATGTATGATATTAGTAGGATCTTTAAGGGGCTCCCCCTTAGGTGTAGATAATTGATAAGCTTCAAAACCAAAGTAGGCTATCACCATGTAGGGACCTAACCAGGTGGGCTCAAATTTCCCTTTCTTTCAATAGTTTGCTTGTACTTTCTAGTTTTCTTTCAGAACAAGGTCTCCCACTTGGAACTGTTGAGGGTGCACCTTTTTATTGAAGCTCCTTTTGAGATGGTTTTGATACATGATCAGGTGATCATAGGCCCATTACATCTTTTCATCTAGCAAGTCTAGCTATGTCAGGCATGCCATGCGATAGTCTTCATATGTGATGTAGTTCTTCATGGACACGCAGAGTGAAGGGATTTCAACCTCAATTGGAAGAGCAACTTCAACACCATATACTAGGGAGTGTGGGGTGGTGCATGTGGGAGTATAGAATGAGGTGCGATAGGCCCATAGGGTGGGATTGATTTGAAAATGCCAATCATGACCAGAATCATTAACAACTTTCTATAGGACTTTGAGGATGGTTTTATTAGTTGCCTCAGCCCGGCCATTCCCTTGTCGAAAGTATGGGCTAGAAAAGCATTGGTGGATGTGGAATCAGTCACAGAGCTCTGTAACATGCTAGTTTTCAAATGGAGAGCTCTGATCTATGAAGATGGTGGAGGGAATGTCAAAACAACAAATGATATGGTAGAGGATGAATTTGGAAATCTGGACACTAGTAGTTAAGTCAAGTGGAATTGCGTCTACCCACTTTGTAAAGTACTCAGTGGCTGTAATGATATACTTGTGTCTGTCAGAAGAATGAGGGTGGATCATGCCAACAAGGTCAAAACCCCAACACAAGAAAGGCCACGGAGCTGTAATGGGTTGTAAGTCCTGCGTGGTTGCATGGATCAAATTAGCATGTTGTTGGCACTGTAGGCACTTCTTCATGAACTTCCAAGTGTCATGCTCCATGGTTGGCCAATAATACCCAACTCTAAGTAGCTTCTTTGCAAGCATGATACCGCTTGTGTGAGCACCACAAATACCAGTGTGAACCTCTTGTAAAGCCACGGTGGCCTCGTTAGGAGAGGACATTATGATACCCATGATGATATAAGGTTTTGGCTACAAGAGTGTAGTGGGATGCTCTGCGAATAAGGTTCTAGCGTTGGGTGTTTGTGAGGTGAGGAGATATGATACCATTCTTTAGATAAGCATGAATGTTGTGGTACCATGGGGACTCCAAGATGCATACCATATCAGCATCAGCATTCTTGTAAGTGGGCATGTGTAGCTACTTGACTAGAGACTCATATTGTGTGGTGTCATAGGGGATTTCCAATAGTGAACCGATGGTGGCCATGGCATTTGTTGCCTTATTCTAAAGTCTTGGTACTTGTGTGAATTATATGCTGACAAAATGTTATGAGTTTATCTACAAGCTCTTTGTAGGGTAATAGCTTGTCATCCTTTGTTTGATATTCATCGAGGACCTGCTTGATGATCAATTGGGAATCTCTGAAAACTTGGAGTTTCGTGATATTCTAGTGAATGGTAGTTTTAAGACCTACCACAAGGACTTCATATTTTGAGATGTTGTTTGTACACATAAATCCTAGCTTGAAGGATTTAAGGAAGTAGTCTCCTTGAGGGGTCACAAATAGTATGCCTGCCCCTGATCCATGTGATGTATATGAGCCATCAAAATATAATTTCCACTGGGGTTGTTCTTCGATCATACAAAGATGCTCATCTGGGAACTCCATTTCGAGAGGGTATGCATCAACTAAGGGAGCTTCTGCAAGCTTATTAGCAATAACTTGTCCCTTGATGGCTTTTCAGTCAACATATTGGATGTCAAATTCACTAAGAAGCATAACCCATTTTGCCATTCACCCTATAAGTGTGGCCTTTGATAGCAAGTATTTGAGCAGGTTGACCTTGGAAATTAAATTTACTGTGTGACTGAGCATATAGTGGTGAATTTTCTTAGTGGAAAAAACCACTGCCAAGAAGGCTTTTTCCATTGGAGAATAATTTAGCTCATAGCCAACCAATGTATGACTAATATAATAAATAGCCCACTCTTTTCCATCATCATCGAGTTGTGCTAAGAGTGCCCCCTGCACTGTAGTAGTTGCAGATATGTACAAAATGAGGGGCCTTCCTGGCATTGGTAGAACAAGAATAGGTGTATTCACTAGATATTTCTTGAGTTTTTTGAAGCTACGCTAACAAATGGGATCCCACTTGAAGGAGGTATCCTTTTGTAAGAGATGTGTGAATGGCTGGCACTTATTTGTGAGTTGGGAGATGAATCATCAAACTGACTGCAACTTTCCTTGTAAGCTTCTTAATTGTCTGAGCGTTCTGGGAGGAGGCATTTCCATGATGGCCTTCACCTTTTTGGGATCAATCTCTATGCCAGGTTGGGACACAATGAACCTCATAAGTTTTCTAGATGTCACACCAAATACACATTTCTTTGGATTCAATTTCAAACCATACTTGGACAAGTGATTGAACACATCTTCAAGGACATCAAGGTGTTCATAGCGTGTTTTGGATTTTGCTAGAATGTCATCGACATAGTCCTCGAGGATCTTAGGAATCATGTTATTAAAAATTGTTTTCATTGCTCTTTGATAGGTAGCTCCTGCATTTTTGAGCCCAAACGGCATCATGTTATAGCAAAATGTGCCCCATGGTGTGGTGAAAGCAATTTTGTACTAGTCTGCTTCTGTGATTTTGATCTGATTATACCCTGAGAAGCCATCCATGAGTGACAACATCTCATGCCCTGTAGTGAGGTCTATGATCATGTCTATGTTGGGTAGTGGAAAATCATCTTTCAGACATGCCTTGTTGAGATCTTGAAAGTCAGTACAAATTCTTATATCACCTAAGGGTTTGACGATAGGCACCATGTTAGGGATCCAGTCTAAATAATCAATGGATCTAATGATCTTAGCCTAAAGGAGCTTCTCAAGCTCTGCTTTAACCAGCAAGGCTACTTTTGGATGCATTCTCCTTAACTTATGCTTGACTAGTTTGGCATCAAGATTGACTGCCAGATGATGAACAACAAGATCAAGATCAAGTCCAGGCATATGAGCATATGACCATGCAAAGTTTCCTATTGATTCCTGAAGGAGGGCCTCTAGGTCTATCTCTTCTGCTTCACTTAGAGCTGCTGTGATGTATGTGATCCAAGGGATTTCCTCTATTCCTAGATTGATCGGCTTGGTCTCTTCAATGACTATGGATGATTGTTCTGACTGGTAATCCTGTATAAGAGGAAGAGGCAAGTCTCCATCCTCCAGCACCTTGGAGAGGTTTTCACTGTCAGATACGCCCTTTGTTTTTACTATTTTTGAATCAGGATGTGCCACAGAGGGGTTTTCACATGAGGACTCTTTATTTTCTTTTTAGTTTTTATTTTTGCGGCTAGAGGCTTCCTCTTCACCAAAGTACCCCTTTGGGTTGAGTTGGTATACTTTGGTCGATTCCTATCCCCATTATGATTGCTGAGCTATGGTGCCCATGAATCTTAGGAGTGCTTCCTCACTTTGGAACTCATCGATATGCACTACGCTCAGTTGGTCCTAGTCTATGAGGTCAAGGTGAATGAGGGGGAGGTCAATGCAGTTGGTGGTGAGTTGGTGAAGGTCAAAATTGCCCTTGAAGGTTTCATCATCAAAGATATCATCATAGGACCATTTTTCATCCTCTTCCAAAACATCTTCAACTTCCAGGAGTTCATCTTGGATTCTCAAAAGGGTTACGTTGGGTGAATTGGTGCCCCCAGTTACGGCATTGGGTCCTCATATGTGCAAGCACGGGGTATTAAAGCCGAGGCCTCAAGTCTCTAGATTTTTAGAGGCCTCCATGGGGTCCGTCATTCCAGCCTCATTGGGTCCTAGACCTCCTACTTGATAGTCCCATTGTTTAGTTGCCCATTTGTGTGGTATGGGATATTTATCTTTAATGTATCCGAGGACCTTAGTATCTAGAGGTGGAGAATCTTTATAAAACCATTGGTTGATATCTAGGGCCAACTCCTAAACATTTAGGATTCCATTGGAAACAAAAGAAGATGTTCCCATGGTCTTTATTTTGGGACCCTCTTAAGGAGCCTTGGTTTGGTGGGAGGGTCATCCTTGTGTGTGTGGATCCAGGGGAAGAGCCCCTACTGCAAAAGCATTGATGAGACTATATTCTCCATAGCCCTTGTTCTTGATCTTGATAGAGGAGGAGGTGGAGGTGAGGGTTATTTTTGGGTCACAGTGGGATTGGGAAGAGCTGGTGATAGACGTGCCAATGTCAATTTTAGGACAATGAGTGGAATGGGGAAATGAGGCCTCAATCGCATGACAATATGTGAAAGGTTGGGGATCTACATGGATGGTGATTTTAGTGCCTTGATAAGGGAAATTGATACACTAATGATAGGTGGAAGGGACTTCTTGGATGGAGTGGATCCAAGGATGACCCAGGAGGATGTTGTAAGGGAGATCAAGATCAACAACATGGCACACTGTGTCTTGTGTGACAGGACCAATTTTGATTGGCAGAAAAATGGTACCTTTGGAGGTATGCTCTATATTATCATAGGCCTTGATGGTGATCACCTCATGGGAGATGTCTGCTTCTGTGAGACCAATCTATCAAAAAAAATTTAACATGCAAAGAATGAGGGCCGAACCATTATCTATCATGACCCGTTTGATGGAAAAGTCATTAATCATGATGGCAATGCAGAGTGGGAGATTATGATCTGGTTCAACAGATGGCATGTCAAATAGATGAAAAGAGAGAGTGGATGGTGCTGATATGTGTCCCACAAGGTTCTTGAATTGGATGGTATTGATGTCTGCAAGGATGTGGGCCTCTTGAAGGGCTTTTTTGAGGACCTCTTGATGAAGGGGTGATGTGAAAAGCATATCAAGGATGGATATTTCTATGGGTGTGTTCCCAAGATGTTTCAAGAGGTTATATTATGCATTGGGGTTAGTGGTAGTATTGGCACTAGCTATAGATATCTGGCCTCTTCAGGTAGTAACAGTACATTGATTGTTAGCACCTTTGACATGGATCACATTCATAGTAGGCTCAACTTGGGAGATACTATTGTGTTTTTGTCAGTTGATCTATTTCTATTTGAGATGTGCTCATGCTCTAACACCTAGCATTGTGTAACAGTGCTTGTTCACTATGCATAGTATTTAAAAGCTTAGTTCCAACTGTGACAGGTGTTCTTTGTATGTGTGCCTACGGATGTCTCTTTGTAGTGTCTATATGCAACAGTGTGTTGGAGACAAATTGAAGTCTCATGTTTTTCGTGTGTTGACATGGAGTGCTACCATTTATTCTCTGGTAGAGAATGCTCGCAGTCCAATCATTGGAGACTGTCAAAACATTGACACTAGGACTACAGCCTCAAGGTGTTAGGAGTTTTTCTTGATGCATTGTTTTGTCCTATTTTTAAACCTGTGATATTAAAAAATGGAAGAAATGAGTGCAAGTTGGCTGCTTCAAATGTAGTGTATGACTAAAAATGAATACCAAATAGATAATAAAAGAAGGCAAGGCAAGTCATAGGTGTAAGAGTCTTCTTGATGTAACTGGTAGAGCTCTTTTTATATGTGTGTTGGCTTCCTACTCGCAACTGGCAAAGTTCTCCATTAAAAAACATAGCATATAGTAAACCATGATCAGGATGAATCTCGGTAGATTCATAGCAAGCCAATTAGGGGTTAGGCTCCCTAAGTTTAGTAAATGTCATTTAGGTGTCAAGTTGTTTGCAGAGAGGATCGGGTAGCTGCCATCTTGGTTAGGCAGCCTGCGATGGAAAGAAACATTGTCGTGAAAGATACCAGCTGTGTGATGAAAAAAAAATTTACGAGAGCTGTAGAAGCATGAATGAGATTTTTGGAGTTATGCGATGATAAAACAAAAAACCCACATGAAAAGCACACACTTGTGAGACTTATGATTCTTTTTTAGCCAATTTTCGTGAGCAAACAAATGGCTCTGTAGAAAAAATGAAAGAGTAGCAGTGAAAGTCAGGGGTAGCTATCATTTTTTAATCGAGCACATGCATTCAAAGACCAGCAGTGGAAGCAGAGTGAAAAACTTTTGGTGTGAGATACAGCAACTAGTTCTTGAAGTATCGCATGAAGAGCAACTGTGTTGAAAAGAAAATACACAAAAAGTTTTTGGGGTGTACAGTCGAACTAAAGATAATATTTGCAGTAGGTTATCAAAAGGCATGCTAAGAATTTACGATAGCGGGATGTATTGATAGAGTATTTTAAAATAAATAAGCGTGCATAAATATAGGTGGTTGCAGCACAGAAATTATCCTATCTGATTTTATAGACAATCTTTGATAATTAAAAAGAGTGAAAACCTTAAAATCTCTGTTGCATCTAATTCACTATGTGAAGTCAGTGACAAGAGAGATAATCAACATAGCACAAATGAATAAGAAGTTTTGAAGACACAACATGACATTCATGCTATAAAAGAACACAAGAGGACTGCATTTGATTTACAAATCACAGAGTGACTGAATCAGTTCTTAAAATGAAGAACACTTAAAGAGTTGTAAAAGGGAGATTTTTTTATGTCATCTTAATAGTCTTTTCTTTTCCTGAAAAGACATAGTATTAATTTTGGTTATGCATTAATGTTATCATTTTTGTGAAAAGGTTGTAGCCTTAAGAGATAGGTCAGAGCCTGGTCTATAATTTTTTGAGGAGAGTTGTAGCTCTCAATTGTAATGGGTTGTTGCCCATTGGACTAGTGATGTCATGGTTTTTCCCATCTTGGGTTTCCACGAGATAATTTTGTGTGTCTTGTCTTCCTTGCCTTATGCTCTTTGATTTTTGGTTCTTAGTTTTAAAAGTTTGTATTCAATACTTATTCACCCCCTCCCCCTCTCAATATTCTATGTTTCTCAATTGGTATCAGAGCAAGTTGCTCTCTCCACGTGCTTAAAATCTTGAGAGCTCAATCCTTGTGTCCAAGATGAGTTCCCTAGAAGGTCTAGCTACAAACCATGCCCCTCTTTTTTATGGAAATAACTTTTCTTTCTAGAGTGTTCATATGAAAACCTATATTATGTCCCTTGGCTATGATGTGTACCTCAATCTCGTTAATGGCTATAAAATCCCTGCTACTCCTCCTATAGATCATGATGATAAGAAAGAATTTGAGAACAATGCCAAAGCCATGAATGCAATCTTGTGTGGTCTAACTGAGGTGGAGTTTGTAAAGGTCATGCACTATGACTCAGCTAAAGAAATTTGGGATAAATTGCACAGTGCATATCAAGGTGATGACAAAGTTAGGAAAGCTAAGGTTCAAACTCACATCACTATTTTTGAAGGTCTTCGAATGAAGGACAATGAAAACATTGCAGCATATTTTCTACGTGTTGATGAAGTTGTCAATGCTTTAAGAGGTCTAGGTGAAGATGTTGAAGAGAAGACTATTGTTCAGAAGATTCTTCAATCTCTTACCATGAGACTTGATGCTAAAGTCTATGTAGTTGAAGAAATGGCTGATTTAGACAATCTAACTGTTGATAAGCAACATGGCATCTTGACTGCATATGAAATGAGGACTATAGTTGAAGGGTCTTCTAAAACTGAATCTACATTTAAGGCTTCTAAAAGAAGCAAGGACAAAGAGACAAGTCTAAGTGAAGGCTCGAATGAGGATTCAAATGAGGAACTAGCCTACCTTATTAGAAGGCTAAAAAAGGATTTTTTAAAAAGGAAGACAAGTCTGGTCTAAAATGTTTTAACTATGGAAAGCTTGGTCACTTTGCCTCTAAGTGTCCATTTGATAAAGAAGAGGATAGAAATAATGAAAAGAATTTCAAATACTGGAAATCTAGAAAGTTTACCAAGAGAAATTGGAAGTCTAGAGAGGGTAAGAAGGTGTTGCTTTCAAAAAATGATAGTGATGACTCTTCAAGCAGCGAGAGTGATTCAAGGGTAAGTGAAGTTATGTTTATGGCCATTGATGATATAGCTATTGATGATGCTAGTTCTGATGATATTAGAGATGCTGAAGATGATGAAGTTGACCTTGAGCTTGAATTGATCTCAACCCTTTCTGAGATTAAAAATTTGAAAAAGAAAAATTTGAATCTTGTAGATCTTTTTCAAGTACAAAGTGCTGAAAAATTGAAGATTGCTATTGTAATACCCCAAAAATGGGCTATAAGTTCATTAATCTCCTATATCAACAATTCAAATGAAATCGACATCAAAGTCCTAACCTAAGGCACATCTAAACATCATCGAATCATAATTGATTATCTTAGATTCTACATCAGGGAATATTCCTAGCAATATTCCTAATTATCTTAACTATCTTTAATTTAATGATTATTTGGCAATAAATCATATTTATCCTAAGTTTGATTAATTGAATATTTTCATATTTAATTAATTAGATTTAATATCTTGCCAAATTAATTATGTAATTAAATTTAATTCTATCTATTATTAATTGTATTATTTAATTTTGACAATAAATCCAATATCTTATGTATAATTGATTAAATTCTTATTTAATTAATTAAAGAAAGTTGTCATTATTTAATAATATAGTTTTTAATAAAATTTTGATAAAATATTTAAT
Organism: Chamaecyparis obtusa; assembly: GCA_027943335.1. Classification (NCBI taxonomy): domain Eukaryota; kingdom Viridiplantae; phylum Streptophyta; class Pinopsida; order Cupressales; family Cupressaceae; genus Chamaecyparis; species Chamaecyparis obtusa. Next base: position 1,362,596 of record BSBK01005295.1, read on the forward strand.
TAACCCATAAATTAATTATTTTATTTCAAAAATCAGTTAAGTTGAGAATAAATCACTTTATTTATTTATTAAATCATAATTATCCATGTGCACATTCAAGGACCAGGTAAACTCAAATTGGAAAATCAATGCAAGTTGTTAGCTTTTTGAAACTCAACATTTTTTTGAGTTTTAAAGTTGATCTAATCTTCTAATTCGAGTTGAACTGTGCTTTTGCATGATTTTTGTGACTTAATTATCTGTTATTTAAAAATAACTCAAAAATCAACCTGAGTTATTTGAGTGATTTATGGCTTTTTCTCATGCACCTCCAAAGCCCTAGATTTCTATAAAACCAAGGCTCAGCTCTTCATAATTCATATCTCGCAAATTGCAAACTTACTCTACAGGAATCATAGCATATTAGATTTGGAGAATTTGCACAATTGGAGCTTGAAAGATAAATTTGAGGATTCGAAGCTTTGTGAGATCAATTTCAAATTCATAGCTTTCATATTATTGTTAGAATTTTCATTCTCATATCATATCATTTCTAGATTAGCATTGCATATCAATTTTCATATTAGCAAAGATTCATATCAGTTTTCATCATATTATTGCATAGAAAATATCAAAAATATAGATTAATTGCATTCATATTTCATATCAGTTTGGCATTCAAATCCTTCGTTTAGGTGTCGTGTAGGTCACTGATCTTGATAACAATCTGAGAACATTAATCTCGCACCTACTAGAAGGCAGTAAATCACTTGGTTAAATTAGGCTTCAATTTTGCATGATTTGATTATAGCTAACCTCTAATGTTTTACTGAAGTGTTGTGTCTATAGATCAAGTACAATTTTCACACACACATTTTTGGAGCCCACCGTGGGGCCCTGAAATGGGTTTCCAATTCAATTCTATCAATTTCTATCTTTTTCTCCTCGGTTTCTGTGCAAAAATATGATTTTTATTTTTTGTCCATACAATCTTCATACAAGTTTCTGACAAAAGTCGTATGATTTTGAACCCACTGTCGTATGAAAGTTTATCGAGTATCATTTCATCAGGCACCCACTGTCGTTTGGAGGCTGGATCATCATTTCATCAGACACCCAGTGTCGTACGAGTTTTTGGACTATCGTCCGGTAATAGACCCAGTGTTGTACGAGTTTTGCCATCAGGTTTCAACTGTTGTCTGGTAACAGACCCACTGTCATACGAGTTTCAGTACCAGATTTCAATTGTCATTTCATTTTTGTAGGTAGTTTGTCAGATTTGATTTTTGGATTTTGACTAACAGCTAACCCTAACAATTGAAATTTACTATTTCTGATTGATTTCTATTGGTTTTGATTGAAAAAGTGCAAGAATTGCTCAAAATCAGGTAAACATCTACTAAGTGCATTGCGAGGATCTCAGGTATTCCACTTGTGCTGATAATATTTTGATTTGATGCTTAAAATAAATCTCTCGTGTGTCTAGCTTAGGTGATTCATTTCATGCTTTTGTTTTACACACTTGCATAATTGATACTAGGTTGTGACCCCTTAAGGATTCATTAAGTAGTCTCAGATACTTGTGATTGATCTTGATTGCTATCTTGGGTTATTGGACTCGCTAATCCATCGGCCTCTCATTCCACCCCATGGTTGCAATCTCAACGCCATAAAGGGGAGGGGTCAACAGGACAGAAGCGTTAAGTGTTCCACTTGGCAACCCTTTTGTGCTTTTAGGAACTCACTTGTTTTCTAAGTTGGGGACTCATTTTTAGCTTGTATGAGGTGTTAAGTGTTCCACCTTGTGGACTCATCTCATATTCACTTTAAGCGTTAAGTGTTCCTCTTTCTAATTTTTGGATACTTTTGGTAGATTTTCTTTTGGAAACATACATTTGTGCTCACATAGTAATTAGGCCCTATGAACACTATTCATGATTCTTGAGAGATTGGATTCCCAGTGAAATCCTTCTTGATGATAGAATCCTTGTAGGTAGGGAGGATACTTAGTGCGTTTCACATTCAACTTGGTTAGTGCGTCTTCTCTTATTGATCGATACATTCTCTCCCAAGAGAGGTTGATAGATCACGTGGGGTAGACATCACGAGCTTTGGTGAATCAAAATTGGTTAGTGCATCTTCCCTTATTGATTGATACATTCTCTCTCTAGAGGGGTTGATAGATCACATGGGGTTGATATCATAGACCTTGGTGAGACAAACTTTGTCTTAGCATGTCGGATTAATCTGCTTGCTTTGTTTGGGTTAAAAGTGATGAGGCATCAAAACCTTGGATCTAGAGCCAAGTCCCCTTGTGGTATCATACTGTGAGTCACCTTTAGAGAGGGTTAACCGTAGTGAACAATCCCTTCACAGGGTAAACTATGTTGATGGAACCTCAAGCGGTAATAGCCATTTTCACCATGGTAGTGACAGCTGCTATATAAATGTCCTTGTGGAAGAAATCTCCATGGGTATGGTTCATTGTTGGGTTGTCAGATCTCCCTAGCAGCTCCTGAAGATTAAGTTCTCAAACTGTGTCAAAACCCTGGTGCATCGAGATTGGAGTTCACCCCTTTGGATCATAAAAGTTGTAGAGTCAAACCATTACTAAAAACCCTAGCGAGGCCAAATTTTCATTTTATAGGGTATATGTGCGTTATTGCAAAACATTCTTGTAATATACACAATTAGCGCTTCTGAGGATTAGAATGAATAAGTCACTTGATTGTTCATGCGCAAGGTTGCTTTTGCCCTTGTTCATTATTTTCAGACATGCATTGAAATCACATGCTTGCTATTTTGTGTGCTTGTTTATCTATCTGGTTATTGAAAATAGACAAATCTATTACAATCCTCAAATCTAGACATTAAAATTTGCAAACAATTCAAATCTGAAAACTCAAAATTTGCAAAATTTGAATTAAAATCCTTTTCTGGAGTCAAAAGTCATATGAGTTTCCATCAAGTGTTGTTTCATTACAACCCATCTATCATATGATTGAGTACCTAGTGTCATACAAGTTTCCATGCCAGCAAATTCTCAAAGTCAAAATCTTGCAACTGTCATATGAGATTTTCAACTGTCGTTTCATTGCTACCCAACTGTCGTATGAGATTTTCAACTGTCATTTCATTGATACCCAACTATCGTATGATAACCAACCCAGTGTCGTACGAGTTTTGATGCCAACAAATTCTAAGAGTCAAAATCTCACTTGCAATTGTCATACAAGTTTTGCAACTGTCATTTCATAGCATACCCACTTTCGTACGAGTCTGTAGAGTGTCGTTTGGGAAATTTTTGAAAGTTGTCAAAAAATTGTCAAAATTGCCAGATATTTAGCTTTTTTAGCCTAATTTTAGAATCTATCAAATGAATCACTATGTCTGGAACAAAGTAGTAGCTATTAAGAATCCAATCATTTTCCTAAAGTGGCCTTTTGATTCCAATTCAACCTTCTATTTAATCGATTTGAGTCCTTATCATCCTGTGTCAAAACCTTGTCATAACTATCAATCTTCAATCAATCATCAAAATGACTAAGTGTTGTGATATCTTGTCCGCTATCTTTTGGGAACCTACCCATACATCTAGGGCATAGTATCCTTCATCCATGTCTAATCAAATCTTCAAATCAATGAAACCTTGACAAGGTTGCATCATTTGATCATCTTGATTCAATTCATTCTTCAGTTATCTGAATCTTATTATTTTGTTTCACTCAAAGTTGATGGTGGAGACTAGAGCTTCCTTGCACAAGAAATCTATCACCACTACCCAAACTCTGACTCTTGAGCAACTCATCAATTCTGGTCTTTACGAGGATGATGATCTTGGCAACTATTGATTGAAATTTGTTTACATACCCCCTCCATCAACTCATGGAGGTACTCAACATACCCCTCATCAATCTAATCCAGGGAGTCCACAAACTCCTACCATGTCTCAATCAGGGACAAATTTTGGCTCTCAAAGAGCTCAATCTCAACATAGGGTAGATCAGGAACCCACACCCAAAGAAATTGCTCAATATCAAAATGATGATAACTTCAAATGAACGATGAAGCATTTCTTGAAAGAAGATAGAGAAGCATACTTTTTACAACTAGCTCATCAAGGAGCTAAACTTCCTCCCAACTTTAATGTTGAATATATCATTACACATGAGGAAGAAACTCCACTCACAGCTATGACAAAATAGATACATGGTTTACAAGTCAAATTTAATAGCCTTGAGAAAGAAAAGGAACACAAAGAGTTCTCCATGGAAGCTCTATGCCCTTTTCCTTTTGACAAAAACTTGTATATGCCACCATTTCCAAAAAGAGTAGATATGCCAAAGTATGATAAGTATGATGGACACTCTGATCCTCAAGATCATGTCAGAGAGTTTTGTACGCAATCCATGGAATTCATGCATGAACTGACCTATCTGATGCATCTTTTTCCTAGATCTCTGGGAGGAGCATCCATTCAGTGGTTTTCAAAATTGCCTCCTACGATCAAGATGTTTGAGGAATTGATTAAATTGTTCTACTACAAATACTCCTACAATATTCAACATCCCATCACCATGATTGATATTTGTAATCTCAAGCAATATCTAGGAGAATCATTCCTAACTTTCCTCAAGAGGTGGCGAAAGAATTTCTCTCTATATGCTAGACCAATTCCCGAAATGGAGAAACTTGAAATCTTTATCAATAACCTTGTTCCAGAAATCAATTATCCCTTACAAATGCAAGATCATACATCTTTTGACAAGATGGTGGATAATGCTATCAAAATTGAAAAAGTTCTTGTAAAAAAAGGAGAAATCACACTTCAAAAAGACAAGTATGAATCTGGATCCAGTTCTAAAGACAAGAACAAAAATTGGAACAAGAACAAAGGCATCATCACAGATGGCATTGTTGACATTGTCCATGCCCCATCAAAGGCACCAGCCTACAATCTCACTCTTGGCACTCAAGCCATTAAAGCTTCAGAGCAAAATTCTTCTCCACCATCTCAAAGGAAGCCAGAATACAAAAAATGGGATAAACATCAAAAATTTACTCCTCTAGGAGAGTCTTTAGAATAAGCTATGAAAACTCTACTGGCTGATAACATCATCTCTTTACCACCAATCTGACCGAATGCTCAGGACCCCAAACTGATATGGTGGAAGGAAAATGAATTATGTGATTTCTATCAGAGTAAAGGTCACAAAAATAGTAGTTGCTATCACTTGAAGCATACCATTCAAGATCTGATCGATAGTGGAGACATCACAATTGACAATCCCATGAGCAATAACGATCATACAACATTCATAGAACCATTTTCAAAACATGGTCAAGAAGTTTCAACTTCTCAGCCTAATATGGGGGCAAAAGTCAACTATGCCTACCCTGGAAATAATGTTGTCATCAATATGGTTGAACCATGTCTCTCTGAAAGTTGCAATGTCATCACAATCATACGAAGAGACAAAGATCATTCCTTAGCTAATGCAATTACTCGATCAGAAGCTCAAATGCATCTAAAAGGACAAATCCCAGATTCATCAAATGTCCCTAAGGTGCCCTTCAATCTTTCATCTGCTTCTAAACAGAAGGTTGCTTCCAAATCGTCCAATCCAAAGGATACAAGGCCTATGTCTTATAACATTGTTCAACAACTCTAGCACACTAATGCAAAAATCTCCATGTTTGAGTTGCTTCAAATATCTCTAGCTCATAAAGCCATTCTCGATAAAGCTTTGCTCGGTTCCAATGTTCCTGATGACCTTGATTTAGACAGGTTCCAGACTATGGTTGGACATCTTACATCTCTGCAATATATCTCCTTTTCAGAAGAAGATGAAAACTCCTTGAGTCACCCACATAATCAGCCTTTGCATATAGAAGTCTTGATCCAAAATCATAGAGTCAAACATGTGTTGATAGATGGGGGCACTGGCCTAAACATTTGTTCTTACAGCTTGATCACACAATTGGGATTTTCAGAATTGGCTATTGATCCTAGAAAGAAAATAACTATCAAGGCCTATGATGAACAAGAAAGATCTTCTAAAGGCACCATTGTCTTACCTATTAGAGTGGGTCCAGTTATCAAAGATACCATCTATCAAGTGCTTGATCTACCTTTGGCCTACAATGTTGTTCTAGGGAGACCGTGGATACATGAAATGCAAGCTATTCCTTCTACATACCATCAATGCTTGAAATTTCCTTATGAAGGAGTAGAGGTTACTATCCCTGCAGATCTAAATACAACTTGCAACACCTTGAAGGAAAGTGCAGATAAGCTTGTACCTAATAACAGAGAATCTTCCATTGAACCAACTAAAGAAGCATCCACATCTAAAATGGAAGATCTTGCAAAAGAGGTTAATATCAAAGAAAATAGTATGGGAGAATATAAAATCTAGCCAGTCTTATCTTTGACATCTCTCCCTATCTCTCCTAAGTCTTATGGGAAATCTTTGAAACAATCCAAGCCTGAACCTAAGGAACCTCTTGAAGCATATAAAAAGAATTTTGTAGCAGAACAAGTATCCAAGTAAGAATTTGAAGAGGATGAGGCTATGCTATCATGGTTGTACAAAGATGAACCTGAATCTCAAGTTGTGCAAACTGGTGACTCTATAGTCTCCAAACTCCCTTCCAAGTCATATGGTCCAAGAGATAAATTAATAGCTAAGATGGGATATTCAGGTAAAGGACCTCTAGGAATCAGAGGAAAAGGTCTTGAGACACCTCTCGCACATACTGGTAGAGAAAATAAAAACAAAGTTGGCTTAGGCTTTAAGAAGAAACCCTAACACCTCAAAGGTAATTACTCTCATGTCATAGAGTAGATCACACTAGGGGAACCTCTTCTTAAGAAAGAAGAAACAAAACCATCAGATAGTGATTCAGATAGTTCAGAACTCATCCCCTATGAAAAATTACCTAAAGAGATCAAAGACCTTCTTGATGATAAAGATGATCCTATCAAAAGCATTAATGTAGTAGAAACACAAGAACCTACTATCAATCAAGAGATAGTTGCAACACAAGAATGAGCTAATCTTGAAAACAATCAAGAAGAGAGAAGTGGTAGTGATTCTGAGATAGATTCTCATGAGTATGAATACAAATCAAATCAGAATCTAAGGGTAACCCTTCTTGGGGTATTCACCCTGACTTTACTCATGTTCTAAGATTTCCTAGAGATCTTGAATCAGAAGATGAATCTAATGACTATGAATGGGGAGTCATCCTAGAACTAGATGAGCTTATCATAGAGAAACATGTTGATGTTATTCAACAATATGCACCTCAAACCAACATAAGTCTAAAGTGAAATGATGAACCTATCGAGTCTGATCCACCTATGGCTGAATTGGACCCCCATGATGACATTGAGCCTATTCATGAATTGGATGTCTTAAGTTGTAGTATCACCTTTGAACTCGAGTGTTAGGTTAGGACCAATGATGATAGATCCATATCCATAAACACTATCTCCCAATCTTTCCCTACTTTGACTATCAAATATCCAGAACTTATTGATCAAACCTCCACGAATCTGAGCCATGATATTTATACCTTCCCAAATGACTATGCCCTTACTTACTACCTCAATTTAGTTGAGCCTATGAGTACTTCCATCAGTGAGCCAAGTGTCAACATGACCGAGTAGGACATCAAATATCTTAGTCAGAAAAACAAGAATAAAAAGAAAAATAAAAAGAGTTATGAGGGTGAAAACCACTTTGTGGCAGTCTCAGAACCTACAAAAGTAAAAATAAAAGATGTATCCAAAGTTGAAAACCTCTCTGAGGTGCCTAAGGATGAGATATTTGATGTCCTTCTGAGTCATTTATAGGATAGATCTCCAATTCTAATTAAGCCCACTCAATCCATCAATTTGGGTACAACAGAGGAACCACAATTGGTACATGTAGCACAATCATTATCAGAAGAAGAGAAACAAAAATTTACAACATTCCTCACAGAGAAGAAGATCAACTTTGCATGGAAATATTCAGATATGCCAGGATTGGATCCCAATCTTATAATGCATCATTTATCTATTGCTCCAAATGTCAAACCTATCAAGCAAAAATTGAGAAAGATGCATCTTCAAGTTGCACTCTTGGTAAAAGTTGAATTAGAGAAGCTCCTAAATGCTAGATTCATCCAAGTTATTGACTATGCAGAGTGGATCTCTAATAGTGTACCTATTTCTAAACCAGATGGCTCAATCAGAGTGTGCACAGACTTTAGAGATGTGAATAGAGCATGCCCTAAGGATGATTTTCCACTACCTAACATTGATATGATAGTGGACATGACTACGGGTTTCGAGATGTATTCCTTAATGGATGGTTTCTCTAGATATAACCAAATAAAAATTTCTCCAGAGGACCAAGAGAAAACTACTTTCACATGTACATGGGGCACCTTTTGCTGGAATGTCATGCCATTTGGGCTTAAAAATGCTGGAGCTACATATCAAAGAGCAATGACATCTATTTTCCACAACATGATGCATTGAACTATGGAAGATTATGTTGATGATACTTTAGCAAAATCTATGATCAGAACTAAACATCTAAAGGACTTGAGCATGATCCTAGACAGAATGGAAAAGTTTAGTCTCCGACTAAATCCTAAGAAGTGTGCTTTTGGTGTCACTTCTGGAAAGCTCTTAGGATACATAGTTTCAAAGAAAGGCATTGAAGTTGATCCAGCTAAAGTCAAGGCTATAATAGAGATGCAACCTCCCATGAATATCAGTCAAATGAGGACGTTGCAAGGAAGACTTCAATCTATTAGAAGATTCATATCATAGCTAGCAGACATATCATAGCCCTTTACAAAAACATTACATAAAGGTGTGACCTTTGCATGGAATGAAGAATATGAGAATAACCTTAACCATATCAAGAAGTATCTATCAAATCTACCTATCTTGATGCCTCCTATTCATGGGAGGCCATTGATCTTATATGTCTCCACAATGGCCACATCACTGGGGGAATTGCTAGCGCAACATGATGAAGAGAAAAAGGAAAGAGCCATTTATTATATAAGTAGAACATTGGTGGCATATGAAAAGAACTATTCTATGATTGAGAAAGCTTGTCTCACTGTGATCTTTGCATCACAGAAACTGAGACACTATATGTTAGCTCATACCACACATCTAGTAGCAAAAATTGATCCACTAAAATACCTACTAAGCAAGGCTGCCCTCACAGGCAGACTGGCTAAATGGGTCATGCTTCTAAGCTAATTTGACATTGAATATGTTGAAAGAAAAGCTATAAAAGGTCAAGTTATTGCTGATCAACTAGCAGATGCACCCATGTTTGATGACACACCAATGCAAATGGAATTTCCAGACTCATCTATTATGCACATATCTTCTAGAGAATGGCAATTGTTCTTTGATGGCTCCTATACATAGAATGGATCTAGAGCAAGCATATTGTTCATAACTCCTCAAGGATACTCCATCCCAAAAGAATTCAGACTGAAGTTCCCTTGCACGAATAATATTGCAGAATATGAAGCCCTTTTGAATGGTATGAAACTAGCAATTGAAAGGAGAGTAATAGAGCTACACATTCATGGAGACTCTCAACTTGTTATTCATCAAGTCAATGATGTGTACCAAACTAAAGATGAAAAGCTCATTCCTTACAAGAGAATGGTAGATGATCTTAAGAAATATTTCATATCTATCACATTTGAGCAAATTCCTAGAATGGAGAACAAGGCTACCGATGCAATGGCAACACTATCTACTTTATTACAGCAGCCTGAACATGAGCTACACTATGAGTTTCTGGTGGAGGCACTATCTTATCCTACATATGACTCCCCTAAAACCCACATGATCTACACTATTGTAGGTCATGATTCATCCCAATATAAAAACCTATTTTCCTATCTCCAAGACCAAATCATCCCCGATACCTTCAACCGCCATGAAAAAAGATACCTTATCCATAATGCCTCCTGATATGTCATCATTGGTCATGATCTATACAAACAAGGTCTAGATGGTATGCTACTTAGATGTTTAGAATGGGAAGAGTCTCAACATGCATTAGAGGAAGTCCATGATGGTATTTGTGGGTCACACTCAAATGGTTTAACACTCACTCAAAAACTTATTAGGGCTGGGTACTATTGGCCTGAAATGGAGAAAGAGGCTATCAAATTTGCTAAGAATTGTCAAAAGTGTCAAGTGCATGGCAACCTAATTCATGCTCCAGGGAGGGATCTAATCCCCTTTACAACACAATGGCCTTTCCATCAATGGGCATTTGATCTTATCAGGATGATTCATCCTCATTCTTCTAACGGACATACCCATATAATCATAGCCATAGATTATTTTACAAAATGGGTAGAGGCGGTCCCTTTGACACAAGCAACAGGGAAACAAATATCTATGTTCATATTGAACTATATCATATGTAGATATGGGATACCTCATTCCATAATCACAGATAATGGTGGGCAATTTAGGAATAAAGACCTAGATGATCTATGTGCCAAATTCAAGATCACCCAACATTGGTCTTCTATCTACTATCCATAAGGGAATGGCCAAGCAGAGGCTTCTAACAAAAATCTATTAAAGATCTTACATAGAATAGTAAACAAAACTGGCAGAGACTGGCATCTCATGATTAATCTAGCTCTATGGGCCTATAGAACAAGTATCAAAACACCTACAGGGGCTACACCTTTCACTTTAGTTTATGGGTCTGAAGCGGTACTGCCTATTGAGGTTGAAATCCCATCACTCAGAATTAGAATGCATGGTCTCGTAACTGATGATGACTATAGAGCATCTAGGTTACAAGAACTGGAAATACTAGATGAGTGGAGAAAAGTAGCGTATGATCATCTCAGAGTATATCATAAGAGAATGTCTAGAGGCTACAACAAGAAAGTCAGACACAGAGAATTTTAGGTTGGCGATCTAGTCTTAAGAGAAAATCCTAAAAATCAATCCCATCGAGAACGCAAGGGGAAGTTCGAACCCAACTGGCTGGGTCCCTTTGTCATCACTACTACTTTTGGCTCTGGCGCCTATCAACTCTCAATGACTAAAGGAGAACAGCTTTGAGAACCAATCAACGTTCTCCATCTGAAGAAATTCTACGCCTAAGGCATTCAGTCTATGGTAAAATGTCCTGAAAAAATCTTTAAAATTGGTAAAATGTCCTCAAAAAATGAATATCTTGGTGAAAACCTAGCAATAGGCACCATGATGATTCACAAAAAAAATTAAAAATATCAAAAGTACAAAAAAAAAAAATTGCAAAAATGAAAAAATACAAAAAAATGAAAAAAGGAAAAAAAGTGCCTTGGTGAAAACCTGGAAACAGGCACCTTGGTAGCAAAAATAGAATCTCTGCCAAGATGGTGAAAACCTAGCAAATGGGCACCACTTGTTTCAAAATGCTCCATCTATCAGTGCAATCTTGGTCTTTCCCAGCTTTTAGTCTTGCTTTAGTTTGTACATATCTCCCGGTTTGTTTTTGCATTTTCAATTTTCAATAAGTCAGTTTGTCCACCAATTTGCTCAAGTGTCTGTATCCTATCAATGTTCAAACTTGGGGGCAATCAATGTCATATCCTATGGTCTCCAGTGTATCTTAGATGTATCATATCAACTCAGAGTCCTTTGAAGCTTCATGTGAGTCAGTCAGTTAGTCGTGTCTCCAGAAAGGAGTTTGCATCTACAACAACACAATCAAACAACAAACTAAAAATGATATGTGCTTCATGCTTTTATCTCCTTGTATGCTTACTGATTCACATTGATATTTTTGCATATTGTGTCCCTTCGAGCTCTTCGATGATGTCCTTTATAGGATTTAGAGAGTGATGACTAGGGGTATAATCTTTTCCTTGTCTTCTGCTTGTATGTGAAAATCTAACGTCTTTGGAAATTCTGGATTGAAATGGTGTCCAACTGTAAGAGCCTCTATCTCGAATTAGATGGCCATGCGTACATCAACCATTGATACCCAGATGATTCAAGGAAGTTTGATCTAACTATTATCTTTTTGAGTGAGTTCTTTCTCCTATTGTGAATGCGATCTTACCTAAGGATGTGAATGATAAAGGGTCACTATGGGTAATTCACATGGGATTTAGAATGATCTCTTGACTGTTTGATGTGTTTGCATGCAAGGTGTATTCAGGTCATCATGACATTCATGTTTTGATGCATATACAAATTGCTATATCAAAATGGACATGATATTCAGGTCATCCTGGCATTTGTGCCTTGGTGCTTATATCTAATTTGACATTCTGAAAATAAAATCAATATTCATATATCCATGGTTGTTGACCGGTGGGTGTTGTATTGATTCTTCCACATACAAATCGATATTCATATGTCTATGGTTTCATAGCTAGTGGGCATTGTATTGATTTATCCAGTTACCTAAAAGTTCAATGATGATAACAAATCGACACATGATCAGTGACTAGGTCCTAGGTCTTAGGTTGCATTTCATTTTGCATGTCTCTTTGCATTTTGCATGTTGCATGATCTCACAATGGCTAAACGAACTTCAATGCTTAAACAATTCTCCACTCACATCTTCAAATCTAATAAGAGCTGAATCTCACATGAAGGTTCCTCCAACGAAACAGCAAGTAGAATCCTTTTTCGGGATCAAAATTCAAATCTGAGATCGTTTAATATGTCAAAATCATGATTTAAAATTTTGGGCCTAGGATAGTCTACTGCTTGCGTAATTGACCTTCGATCATCACAAAAATCTAGTATTCAACTTAACTGATTATCTTACATCAAACTATTGAACTTTCAACTTGGTCAACCATGGTCAACTCATGGTCAAACCTAGTCAACCTTGGTCTTTTGGGATGTTCTAACGATGCAGAATGTGTTCTTGAACGTGTTTAACCACTTCTCAAATCAATTAACATGCTTCTAAACTATCAACACTGACTTTTCTTGTCAGATTTCAATTTTAATCCTGAAGGGGGCATGGTATTGCACATCATTCAAAGTTTGTAAATCAATTTCTATCAATATCTTTCATCAGTAATCAAGACAACAACCACGTCTAGTTACTGATTCATCAAAAAAGTCCTCATCACTTGGGGCATATCAGATTCATTGTCGATCCATATCAATCTAGTATTCTCCTAATCTTGTAAACTGTATCATTTTTTGGAAACATCAAATCATAGTGTTCTTTCCTTCGTTCTTCGGCAACTGAAGGATTCAGATGTGATACCTGCTAGTTCTGCTAAGACAATCGAGTCTAGAACCAGTCACTCACTTCTTCACAATCATAAGGTTTGGAATCAGGCATTTTGACACTTTTTTGCAATCATAGGTTCATTTGCTGTTATAGTGAATGTTATCTTTGTTCATTCAGGACCTATTATCTTCATATCAAATCAATATCAATCAGCTTCTGTCTCATATCAATTATCAATTTCAAACATCAGTTTCATATCTTTATCAAACACAGACTATCTTTGAACCACTACTCTTCACACAGTAATTCAAAGAGGGGCAAAATGCAATACCCCAAAAATGGGCTATAAGTTCATTAATCTCCTATATCAACAATTCAAATGAAATCGACATCAAAGTCCTAACCTAAAGAACATCTAAACATCATCGAATCATAATTGATTATCTTAGATTCTACATCGGGGAATATTCCTAGCAATATTCCTAATTATCTTAATTATCTTTAATTTAATGATTATTTGGTGATAAATCATATTTATCCTAAGTTTGATTAATTGAATATTTTCATATTTAATTAATTAGATTTAATATCTTGCCAAATTAATTATGTAATTAAATTTAATTCTATCTATTATTAATTGTATTATTTAATTTTGACAATAAATCCAATATCTTATGAATAATTGATTAAATTCTTATTTAATTAATTAAAGCAAGTTGTCATTATTTAATAATATAGTTTTTAATAAAAGTTTGATAAAATAGTTAATTAACCCATAAATTAATTATTTTATTTCAAAAATCAGTTAAGTTGAGAATAAATCACTTTATTTATTTATTAAATCATAATTATCCATGGGCACATTCAAGGACCAGGTAAACTCAAATTGGAAAATCAATGCAAGTTGTTAGCTTTTTGAAACTCAACATCTTTTTGAGTTTTAAAGTTGATCTAAACTTCTAATTCGAGTTGAACTGTGATTTTGCATGATTTTTGTGACTTAATTATCTGTTATTTAAAAATAACTCAAAAATCAACCTGAGTTATTTGAGTGATTTATGGCTTTTTCTCATGCACCTCCAAAGCCCTAGATTTCTATAAAATCAAGGCTCAGCTCTTCATAATTCATATCTCGCAAATTGCAAACTTACTCTAAAGGAATCATAGCATATCAGATTTGGAGAATTTGCACAATTGGAGCTTGAAAGATAAATTTGAGGATTCGAAGCTTTGTGAGATCAATTTCAAATTCATAGCTTTCATATTATTGTTAGAATTTTCATTCTCATATCATATCATTTCTAGATTAGCATTGCATATCAATTTTCATATTAGCATAGATTCATATCAGTTTGGCATTCAAATCCTTTGTTTAGGTGTCATCTAGGTCACTGATCTTGATAACAGTCTGAGAACATTAATCTCGCACCTACTAGAAGGCAGTAAATCGCTTGGTTAAATTAGGTTTCAATTTTGCATGATTTGATTATAGCTAACCTCTAATGTTTACTGAAGTGTTGTGTCTATGGATCAGGTACAATTTTCACACACACAGCTACGTCTCTCAAAGAAGCTAAAACCCAGCTTATTGATATTAAAATTCAGAATGAAGAGGCTAAAAAGATGCGTGAAGATCTAGAAAATTAGATTCAAATGAAGGAAGATAACATTGCTAAGTTGGAAGCTGAAATTGTTGCAATGAGAAACATTGGTAAAACTTCTATGCTTTCTAGTGAAGAGCTATCTTTCAATAATGGCAAAGTCACTTTAGATGATGTTCTTGGCTCTCAAAGACCCACCAAAGATAAATGTGGAATTGGCATGCAATCTGAATCAAACTCTTCATCACCAGATAATAATCAGCCCGCTCCTATCAAGGTAAACAAGCCCTTCTTCTATGGCTATTACTTTGCTTGTAATTATTTTGGACATAGGGCTGCTGAGTGTAGAGCTGTCCCCTACAAGAATTATTATCAGCATGAAAGAAATGGTTTTAGGAAGTATAATCTGATTTGTTAGAGCTGCAATAGATTTGGACATACTTCTAAATTTTGTAACAGTTACTATGCAGATTCATTTTATAATAGTGAGCCTAATAGAAGAGCTAAATTGACTAATATTTGGAGGAAAAAGGTTCAAGAGACTCCACTTAAAGCTCTTCTTTCTCAAATAGCCTTTCTAGCTAGTAATGAAAAAGACATTTGGTATGTTGATTGTGGTTGTTCCCAGCACATGATAGGTGACTTGAAAAAGTTTCATTCCCTTAAGAAGATGAATGGTGGTAAAGTTAGATTTGGTGGTAGCTCTTATGCTAAAGTTGTTGGTATAGGTATAGTCCTAATTAACAATGATGAAACCACTATAGAGAATGTTCTTTATGTAGAAGGGTTGAAATATAATTTTCTAAGTGTGAGCCAGCTATGTGATCAAGGTTATGATCTCAGTTTTAATTCTAATGCTTTTCTTATTAAAAAGGGGACTGATGTTATAGCTAAAGCTACTAGAGCTGCAAATAACTTTTACATTCTTGATGATTCTAATGTTGAGACTTGTTTTTTAAGCAAGGTTGAAGATGCTTGGCTTTGGCACAAGCATTTTGGGTATGTTAATTTTGATAATCTTGTTAAGATCAGCAAGAAGGAGGCTGTTACAGACATGCCTATGCTAGAAAAACCAACAGATATTGTTTGCAAAAATTGTCAAGAAGACAAACAAACTAGAGCTTCTTTCAAACCAAAAGATGGATTTAGCAGTAGGCCACTTGAGCTCATCCATACGGATCTTTTTGGACCAACAAGGGCAGCAAGCTTACAAGGTGAGAAATATTTTATGCTTCTAATTGATGACTATACACACATGACTTGGGTTACATTCCTAAAGGAAAAATCAGAAGCCTTAGAGAAGTTCAAGATTTTAAAGACTCTAGTTGAAAATGAAATGGACATGAAGATCAAATGTTTAAGTTATAATAATGGGGGAGAATTTACCTCTAATGAGTTTATCAAATTTTGTGAGTTGCATGGTATTAAGAAACAGGTTTCAGCTCCTAGGACTCCACAACAAAATGGTGTTGTGGAAAGGAAAAATAGAACAGTCCAAGAGATGGCACATTGTATGATGAATGAGAGAAAGGTAAAAGATGTGTTTTGGAGAAAGGTTGTCCACACAACAATTTATATTCAGAATAGAACTTTGTTGAGACCAAAGCTCAAAAAGACTCCCTATGAACTTTGGAAAGGTAAACCAGCAACTATCAAGTATTTTAAAATTTTTGGAAGTCCATGTTACATTAGAAGAGATGAAGATAATTTGGGTAAGTTTGAATCTAGAGCTGATGAAGGCATCTTTCTTGGTTATTCTTCTAAGAGTAAGGCATACAAATGCTACAATAAGAGGTTGCATAAATTAGTTGAAAGTGCAAATGTTAAGGTTCATGAAGTTACTAATCAAGTTGATAAGAATGATGACAGCCCCAAAGAAAGTGAAGCTCAAACCAACACTGTGGTGGCTCCTAAAATTAAATCTAGCACTGTTGTAACCTCTTCTCCTCCACACATTCATGTTGGATCAACTAGCAAGAGTGGTGAGAATGACCAAGGTAAAGTGCAATTTTCTCATCAAGAATCAATCCCTATCTTTATTGATTTTGAAAATCTACGTGATAATTTTGGAAATGACTCTCAAGATGAACATGATGTTTCTACATTTAAAACTCCTTCAAAGTTTGTGTAAAAGAATCATCCTGTTGATCAGGTTATAGGTGAAAGGCAAACTAGAAATGCTAGAAAAAATGTCAATTACTTTGAGGTGATGATTTCTCACTTATCTCTTTGATTGAGCCTAAGTGTTTTGAGGAAGCAGTTGTAGATAAACATTGGGTGGCTACCATGAAAGAGGAGTTGGATCAAATCAAGAAGAGCAATACTTGGGAGCTTGTTCCAAGACCTCTCAATAAGAACATGATTGGTACAAAATGGGTCTTTCGGAATAAGGTAAATGAAGATGGTAAGATAATTCGAAACAAGGCATGCTTGGTTTGTAAAGGTTATTCTCAGATTGAAGGTGTGGACTTTAGTGAAACTTTTGCACCGGTTGCAAGGTTAGAGGCAATCAAAAATTTTCTTGCTTTTGCTTCTTTCAAAGGCTTTAAAGTTTTTCAAATGGATGTTAAATCAGCTTTCTTAAGTGGTGATCTAGTTGAAGAGATTTATGTTGAACAACCGGAAGGTCTAATTTCTGAAAATGTTGACTATGTATGCAAGCTGAAAAAGGCATTATACAGACTAAAACAAGCTCCTAGACCTTGGTATGACAGGCTAGATTGTTATTTGTAGCAGCAGGGCTTCAAGATGGGATATGTGGACAACAACCTATATGTTAAAGATGAAGGTAACATCATTCTTATTGTTGTTGTTTACATAGATGATCTGATTTTTGGAAGTGATTGTGTCAAGATGTCCAAAACATTTGTTGTGTGTATGAAAAATGAGTTCGAGATGTTTATGATGGGTGAGTTAACATATTTTCTTGGGCTGAAAATTAATCAGTTTTCTAAAGGTATCTTTATTTCCCAAGCCAAATATGTTAGGGAGTTTCTTAAAAGATTTAAAATGGAGGATAGTAATCCGGTTAGCACTCCTATGGAAACCGGCTAAAAATTGAGTAAGGAAGATGTGTCTCCTTCCGTTGATCAATCTTTTTATAGTTCTATGGTAGGGAGTTTATTGTTTGTGGCAGCCACTAGATCGGATATCATACAGGTTGTTGGATGATTTCAAGCTTCTCCTAAACAAACACATGTTTCTACAGTTAAAAGAATTTTTAAATATCTGAAAGGTACAATAGATTTTGGTCTTTGGTTTCCAAAAAGTACTAATTTTCTTTTAACAGCATATATAGATGCAAATTGGGGAGGTTCAGTGGATGATAAGAAGAATACTAGCGGGTGTGCCTTCTTTTTAGATGGCTATTTAGTTTCATGGCTGAGCAAGAAATAGTCTTGCACTTCACTATCCATAGCTGAAGCTGAATATGTTACAGTAGTTTCAAGTTGTACTCAGGTAATTTGGATAAAGAATATGTTACATGAATATAAGCATGTGTTTACTGATCCTATTTGTATCTTTTGTGACAACACAAGTTCCATAGACATTTCAAAGAATCCGGTGATGCATTCTTGCATGAAGCATATTCCAATTAAGTATCACTATCTGAAGGAGCAGGTTGCAAACAATATTGTTAAGCTAAATTATGTTTGTACTCAGGAGTAGATTGTAGATGTGTTCACAAAACCTCTACCCCTGGATCGCTTCAAGTATCTTCGAAGCAAGCTTGGTGTTATTCCTCTTCAATGAAAGGTTTGTCTCCAGCACTTCATTGCTATATCTTTCAAATTATGTTTCAGTTTTATGGTCATTGATGACAAAGGGGGAGTAGAACTTAAGGGGGAGATCCATTCAGATGTGGTAGAATGTTTTTAGTTGGTTCAATTTTTGTGGGGGAGCTGTATCAGAGTTGGATTGGTTCAGTTGTTTTCACAGGGATCATTTTATGGGGGAGTTGTTCTCAGTTTACTATTTCAGTGAGTTTTCCATCAATGACAAAAAGGGGGAGATTGATGTGTTTTTGTCAGTTGATCTATTTTTGTTTGAGCTATGTTCATGCTCTAACACCTAGCATTGTGTAAGAGTCCCTGTTCACTACGCATAGTATTTAAAAGCTTAGTTCCAACTATGACAGGTGTTCTTCATATGTGTGGCTACATATGTCTCTTTGCAGTGTCTTTATGCAGCAGTGTGTATAAGACAAATTGAATTCTCATGTTTGCCGTGTGTTGACATGGAGTGCTGCTGTTTATTATTTGGTAGAGAATACTCACAATCCAATCATTGGAGACTATGAAAACATCGACACTGGGACTGCAGCCTCAAGGCATTAGGAGTTTTTCTTGATGCATTGTTTTGTCCTTTTTTTAAACCTGTACATGTAGTGATATTAAAAAATGGCAGAAATGAGTGCATGCTGGCTACTTCAAACATAGTGTATGACTAAAAATGAATACCAAATAGATAGTAACAGAAGGCAAGGCAAGTCACAGGTGTAAGAGTCTTCTTGATGTAATCGTTAGAGCTCTTTTTATATGTGTGTTGGCTTCCTACTCACAACTGGCATAGTTCTCCATTAAAAAACATGGCATATAGTAAAACATGATCAGGATGAATCTTAGTAGATTCACAGCAAGCCAATTAGGGGTCAGGCTCCCTAAGTTTAGTAAATGTCATTCAGCTGTCAAGACATTTGCAGAGAGGATCGGGTAGCTGCCATCTTGGTTAGGCAATCTGCGATGGAAATAAACATTGTCATGAAAGATACCAGCTATGTGATGAAAAATGTTTTTATAGGAGCTATACAAGCATGAATGAGCTTTTTGGAGCTATGAAGAAAAAACAAAAAACCCATGTGAAAAGCCAACACTTGTGAGACATACGATTCTTTTTTAGCCAGTTTTGGTAAGCAAAAAAATGGCTTTGTAGAAAAAATGAAAGAGTAGCAGTGAAAGTCAGGGGTAGCTACCATTTTTTAATAGAGCACATGCATTTGAAGACTAGTAGTGGAAGTGGAGTGAAAAACTTCTGGTGTGAGATACAATGACTAGTTCTTGAAGTATCACATGAAGAGAAACTGTGTTGAAAAGAAAATACACAAAATTTTTTTGGGGTGTACAGTTGAACTGAAGATAATATTTGTAGTAAGTTATCAAAAGGCATGCTAAGAATATACAGGAGCGGGATGTATTGACAGAGTTTTAAAAAAAAAAAAAGTGTGCACAAATATAGATGGTTGCAACACAGAAATTATCCTATCTGATTCTGCAGACAGTCTTTGATAATTAAAAAGAGTGAAGACCTTAAAATCTCTATTGCATCTAATTCACTGTGTGAAGTCAGTGATAAGAGAGATAATCAACACAGCACAAGTATATAAGAATTTTTGAAGACACAACATGACATTCATGTTGTAACAGAACATAGGGGGATTGCATTTGATTTAAAAATCATAGAGTGACTAAATCAGTTCTTAAAATGAAGAACACTTAAAGAGTTGTAAAAGGGAGATTGTTTTACGTCATCTTAAGAGTCTTTTCTTTTCCTGAAAAGACATAGTTTTAATTTTGGTTATGCATTGATATTATCATTTTTGTGTAAAGGTTGTAGCCTTACGAGATAGGTCGGAGCCTAGTCTATAAGTTTTTGAGGAGAGTTGCAGCTCTCAGTTGTAACGGGTTGTTGCCCATTGGACGAGTGATGCCATGGTTTTTCCCATCTTGGATTTCCACGAGATAATTTTGTGTGTCTTGTCTTCCTTGCCTTATGCTCTTTGATTTCTAGTTCTTAGTTTTAAAAGTTTGTATTCAATATTGATTCCACCCCTCCCCCTCTTAGTATTGCATGTTTCTCAGATACAACCAACAAATTTATCATAGTTTATGTAGGCAATGGTATAGTCTTTCACATCACCATGGTCACCTTGTTTACCCTTATCTTGGCTAGCAGGAGGGGTAGCGTTAACTTGAGCCTTTCCAGCATTGTGTTTAGGAAACACATTTTGGTAGATTTGCAGGTTGGCATTAGGTGATGCTTGGGTAGGGGCATCGACTATGATCTCCTTTCTATCTATAAGGCCCTGGACATAGCTCTTGAGCTTCATGCACTTAGCAGTAGTGTGTCCCTTAACACAATGGTATTCATAGTATTCATTGTCTTTGTACCAAGCTGGCTTGGGTGTTGAGTCATCATAGGGCTAGGTTTGCGGATACACAACTAGGTTTGCACTCACCATCTTGCGAAAAATGGCATCCAAGGGGTGTGAAGATGTGCTTTGGGTCATTCTGGACATGGGGCTTATTTTGTCCTTGGGTAACAGATATAGCATTGGTTTGATTCACAGGAGGCTGACAGGGTGGTTGTTGGTAGGCAAGCATTTGTTGTTGGTATAGGGGTGCTGGTTGCTGATACATGGGTGTTTGATGTGGATATGTTGGAGGAGTGGGATTAGGACCTGGGACCACAACTTGGACATTCATGGTGTTTGTGGCTCCATCAATGACCACATTCTTATTTTTGTTCCAATATCAAGAACGGTCATTGTTTGGTTTGTCCTGAGAGATTTCTTTATAGTGTTTGATGCTACCATCATCCAAAAGAGCTCTCTCAATATCCATGCCTTTCCCTTTAATATCTTGGTAGGTCTGAATGCAGTTCATCTTCATAGAATGGGATAGCTTCAGGTGCAGATTATCAATAATATCTTGGCAAGATGTTTTTCTTGTGGTTGGTATGACAATCTCATGGTGAGATTCTTCCACCATTGTAGGTAATCAGCTAGAGTTTTACCTCCCTTCTATTTGGTATTGCACAAGTCCAATAGGGTGAGCTTGTTCTCGATGTTGTTTGCATATTGAGTGACAAACTTTTTTGAAAGCTCTAGAAATGTGGAAACAAACCCATAATGTATTTTGTAGAACCATTTGAGGATAGGCCCTCCCAAGCTCTTGGGGAAGAGTCACATGAGAAATATGTTGTTAAATGCCACCTCCTAGTAGGTCATGTAGAACTCTTTGACATGGTTAGCTAGATCACCCTTCCCTCGATACTTGTCAAACTTTGGTGTTTCAAAATGTTTAGGGAAGGGGATCGCTGTGATTGATCTATCGAATGGATACGGACAAACTTCCTTGAACTTGAATGTCAATTCTTAGTACCAATCTTAAGCTCTTTGATGGAATTTCTCATTTGTTCCCACTCTGGCTTGGCAAGTGCTAGAGTGGGTACTCCCAGTGAGAATGGGTCAGATGGCACAGGTGAAAAGGGAGGATATGGTGAGCAAGGGAACTAGGATTGCCCAGTTGAAAAGGCCATCAGGAAGGGGTTCTAGCTGGCTTGCTAAGTGATGTATTGCTAGTGCAAGGTGGGTGCAGGCTGTGGCAAGGCTTTCTGCTATGGGATGAGGGGATTAGCTTGTGTGGTCGGGAAGTATGGTTGCTAGTGGGGAGTTTGGTAGAATGGTTGTGGTTGGGGTTGGTGATGACCTTAACCAATATAAGATGGGTGCATACCTGCATTGCTAAGATAGGGAATAGTAGCCTGGGTGTGCACTATAGGTGGTTGCATATGGGAGTTAGTGGGATGGGTAGCACCAAGTTGCTGTGATTATGGAAGTTTGGTTTGCTGAGCGATGAATGGCATAGAAAAATAGTTGGTAAATGCAAGTGGAGGTGCTACTTTTGGGAAGGTTTATTGCTAATGAGCCTTTTGGCAAATTTGGCCATGTGTGGCATGGTGTTCATTTGTGCTTGGCCAAGGCTCTAGGCAGCGTTGACTCCTGATAGGATTTGTGATGTAGAGTTGGCCATAAATGTGGGGGTTGATATGGGAGTTTGTTGTGCTAGTGGAGGATTGTGGGAGGGCACATGTGGCATTCCTGTGTTAAAGATGGCTTGTTGGGTCTGTGTGCCAGCTATAAAGGTGAGAGGTGCTTCAATGGAATGAGGTTGTGGGGTGGATATAGGTGGGGTGGTTTGTGAGACTCCTTGCGAAAGAGGTGTTGATGTAGCAGGAGGCGGCATTGCTTGAGTAGAGGCTTGGGTGAATGCTGGTGCTTGAGTAACCATCTACAAAGAGGTAGGGGGTGGTGGTCCCATGATGGAAAGTGGTGTGCTTGCGGGGATTGCCATACAAGGTTGTAGGAGATGTGGGATAGGTGAGGCCGTATGGGATACTTGCATGGTTGGATCATGGACTTGCTGGATGACAAATGAATCAATGTTGGTAGAAATGTGGAACGGGTTTATGGGGTCAAAAGAGTATAACTAAGGTGGGATGGGAGTACCCTCCTACACATAGTTTGCCAATATAGCCAAACAATTTTGTGCGATAATTGCACTTACCA
This sequence comes from Chamaecyparis obtusa, assembly GCA_027943335.1. NCBI lineage: Eukaryota > Viridiplantae > Streptophyta > Pinopsida > Cupressales > Cupressaceae > Chamaecyparis > Chamaecyparis obtusa. Next base: position 1,385,770 of record BSBK01005295.1, read on the forward strand.
TTTTCCCATGCCCTCGAAGGCACATAAAATCCTCCATGGAGTTAGTAGTAGGTGTATCACTAGGATCTTCCCATACATCCTAAACTATCATTGTCGAAGGGTCATACATCACCATTTCACCTATGGAATCATTTATATCCGCCAAAAGTAGTAGCCTGGTTGGAATCCATCCCTTTTGTTTTCTTTCATCCTATCACAGCAGGCTTGAAATTGCAATGTCCTAAGATGAGGGAGAATCCAGATGTAATGATGCTAAGGATGGGGATTTGGATTTTGAGATGAACTAAGTGATGATCTAAATGTAGGATTTTTGTTGATATGCTATTTGGAAGAAGATCGAGATGGGTTACCCTTCCTGATGAGGGATCAAAATGCATGGATTGTCATCCTTGGATAGACTTGTGATCTTTGGATGATGGGATCCTTACTAGTGTGGGCCAATCTCTAGATCGAGATGATGAGGCCCACAAAAACAAGTACTAGCTACCCTAGACAATGCTTAATCGAATGGGTGAAGCTTCAAAATTTTGATTTGTGTAAACAAGGATAGGACAACTCAAGGAAAGTTCTTGGATATGATGTGGATATAGGATAGTGACTTGGGATAGTGATGCTAAAAGATGCTTCAAAAGGGGATGACAGAAATGCACCTATTGGATCACCTAAGATGGGGGATGCTGTGACAATTTTTGCAATTTTGAAAGAGGAGGTTATGCCAACTAAGCTTCACTCTCTAATCTAACAAAGCGGCGGTCAACTTGATTCAAAAAGCAAACTGTTTAATCCTTGCATTGTATTATATGTTATCCAATCGGGTTTGGCACTTTTCCTCTTCGTGGGCTGCAATGATAATATGCTGACAATCTTTGACCTTTCTTTCTATAACTTTGTTTTTTCGATATGCACACAGGATGGGTAACTTGGCTTTCTTATGCTTCACAATCTAGGTCATAGGTAAAAAAAAGTAACTATTCACAGGATTGGATCAAGCGAGGAAGTGACTATGGTAAGTGTACCTTGGCTTGGTTTTGAACAAACTTGAATTTACTTTTAGGATAATGTCTTGACAAACAGTCCTCACAAGAGACAAAGCAATCTTAGAGGATATAGGTAGATGATCTCTTTTGGCAAATAAACTTTGTATTTCCAATAGTTGTGTATGTTCAACAGATGATTTTACTGGGTCAAGTCACTTTCGAGAACATATACAAGCACTTTCTACCTATAAGATAGGCTAGTATCATAACCTTTTCCCATAGCTTGATATCCCAAAAGAGGAATACATATGGTGAGTAATCTTTAGGCGACCCAAGAAACCACTTGGGTCAGTCCTTGCACAAAGATTGTGATACATTCAGGAGTAGATCAGGTAGGCTTCTGATTAATGGCTTCTAGTAAGGTCTGTGGCGTCTGCCCAATCAGTTTGTACATGTGTCACTCACTTAAGAGCCTAGTTGACCATGCTGGAATTGTAGGTATATTCACCTACCTCAGGCTACCATCAACACGCCTCGCCTGAGCTTGTGGGGATAAGGTGAGATTTTTCTCAGCACCTTATTTATATATCGACCGGGGAATTACCAGTTTGAGGTCATTCTCTAAAGAGGAAGTGCTTCTCTCTAGACAGACCTCGCTAAAAGTGTTGTCAATCAAACTTGATCTTTCTCTTCACCCAAGATCTATGAAGGCAAGGGGAGATGATACGAATACAAGTGGATTGCTTCCACATCGCTTACTTTAACAAGGGTTATGCAAAAAATTGAAAATCTCTAAGGAAGTGTTGAAAAACACTCCTTCAAACATGCCAAGAAGTGTTCATTCAAAATTGAACCTATTAAGACTAAGTGTTTTCTATTCTAGAACATCAAACACTCATGTTTAGCATGCAAGGTTCTTTGTTTTGAAATGTAAATGACAATTCTTTTAAAAAGTAGAGATTTGATTTCCAAAAAACAAGAAAAGTTTTACTTCCTTTAGCATTCAAGATAGTGTTTGATTGATTTTTAAGCACCACAAGAAATGTTCATCACATTGATTCTTTGTCCCTTAGGCACTCAAGATTGAATAAGTTGATTTTAAGCACCAAAAATAAGTGTGATGTTTGCCTTGTTCAATTTTAACCTTTGTTCATTTTAAACCCAAATAAAAAATGTGAGGTGTTTTTTAGCATACACTATTCTTTTTAATGCACCAAAACAAAGTAAGTTAATTTTGTTTTAAAATTTTAACCCGCGTTCCTGCAGAAGCCTGCAATTCTGCAAAACAAAAATAGCGTTCTCACAAAGCTGTACCAACATTCCCACAAGACTATCAAAGAAACTGAAAAGATAGAAAGATAGTAAAAACACAGAAATAATACCTACGACGACGTTCCTGCAAGCCAAACCACATTCTCACAAGCTAACTATTAATCCCATGTTGCGGGAATGAAGGGAGAAAAATTGAGGGAAAATAATGAGGTCGTACGGCTCATAGAAGCTACATAGGTGATCCCACAATAGTCAAATAGTGATCCCGCATTATGGGAATGTGATCCCGCAAAAAGGGGTACAGTCAGTCACAGGTGAAGTAGAACAGAGAGCAGAAAAAGATAGAAAATTTAAAAAAATATTATGGCAGGAATGTGTTCCCGCGAGCCGTAAAGGCATTCCCGCATAGAAATCTGTGTTCCCATGTCCGCACAGGCATTCCCGCAAAACTATAAATTTTTTGGAGGTGTTTGCTGTGTAAAATCCAAAAATGAGAATGTCTGTGCAAATGCCTCCTCTTCATCCTTGAACCTACAAAACACCCAAAAAACCCTTGCAAAGCACTCAAACAACAAAAAACTTTAGTATTTGGGTTAGTTTTTGCAAGAAAATGATGAACAAGAATGACCCTAGAAGTTGGTCCCATTAGGTGTACCAAAATGTAATACCTAAAATGCAATGTCTTAGAACACAAGCCTAAGCTAGCATTCAACAAAACAAATAAGATAAACACCTATGATTAGACCTACAAAATGGAAGCAAACAAACTCAAAAGTAATATAAACCCTTAAGCAAACCTCCAAGATGTAGAAGATTTGTCCAAGGATGGAATGTGTGCTCAATGATCTATGCTTCAAGCTTCAATAGAGAAAATGGCATGATAACTTTGCTTCAATGGTGGATGAAAATGAAGGAGGAGAGCTTCTCTTTTATAGAAAGATGGATGAAACGGACGGTCAAGATTAAGCGGCAAAAAGGGAGTGAGCAATGGTGGAGATGCATCCAAGGGAGAGCACATGGATTGTGCTTTCTCAAATGCATAGCATTGTGACAAGTGTCACAATGAGGGAGGATGGAAGGAGAGGTCAAATGGTTGAGGGATGTGTCAACTTTGGAAGGTGTGAGAGGGGACAAGTGTGTAAGAGGTGTGAGAGGCTTTTGATTTCTCATTGGAGGATGTGGAGGTGATGTCATAAGGGGTTGACTTTGGGGTGGATTAGCATTCTTTAATCTTGGATTATGATTGTGCACATGCTTAGGAGGTGATTAGGCTTGGTAAGTGGAGGATTAGGGAGATGTGATGGGAGGAGAGAGAATGAGTGGAGGATTAAATTAGCTAAGCATGGATTATTAGCTAATAGGGGAGAATTAGAATTAAATATTTTATTTAATTCCAAGTGGAAGGAAAAGGGGATTTATGAATTAATTTATTTAGATAACAGTATCCATTTAAATTAATAGAGGAATAGGGATTTAATTAATTATCAGACTATAGGTTTGTCATTTTGATAATTAATGGGGCTATAGTTAATTAATTAAATTAATTAACTAGGGATTAATTAACTAGGGAATGACATAAATTAATTGAATAAATAATATTTAATTAACAAGATGTCCTAGGAAAAGGTTAAATATGATTACTAAATTATGTAATCAAATTTAGGTGTCTACATTTTGCCCCTCTTCGACATAGTGTTAAAATAACACTACTTTGAAGATATTTTTAGCAATAAAGAGATGACACGAAGAATGGACTAGGTAATAGAGTTGCCTCAGTTATGGTTCAAGATGTGGCTGGATGATGCCCCCTCGAGAGGATGGCAGGGAAAGAAAAAGGGGCCCAGGCATCAACTTGAAAGGGAAAATAGGGGGAAAGGAAGGGAGAGTGCTACAGGCCAAGGAGGTGCGAGAACAAAGGAAAGAAGGGTGAAAAAGGTCATGAGGAATGAAAATGGGAAGCATGGGAAGAAATGGGAGGAATCAGGGCATCCAGGAGTGAAAATGGGGGTCTGGGGAGGCCTATATAAGGGTCGGAGGGGTCAAAATCAATTCATTTGCACACCGAGAGTTTAGAAATTGTGACTGCAGAGCTCTAATACACGAGGACAAGATGGCATAGTTAGGGTGATCAACACAATGGGCAGATATTATAAGACATGTGGCATGGAGTGGAAAGCCCGACTGACAGGTAGGATCAAAAAATTGGACTTGTCGTTGTGTTTTTTGTGCATTTATTGCATGTGTTAGGTTAGAAAAGTTCATTCCTACAGAGTGCACTCCTAGCGAGAATGCTCCTTCCCTGGTGGGAATGCATTCCCGTGAAAGCTGGGTGGGGTCCAAATTTTGGGAGGGTCATGAGTTTTTTAGGTGATCGCAAAAATCCTAGGAGTGGTTGCAGGATCACGGTCTCGCAAGGATATCTTGCGGGATCATGTTCTCCCGACGTGGCGACGGGATGCTAAAAAATGGCATTCCCATGAGGGGAGGGTAAAAGAGATAAGCGGCATAGGAATGCATTCCTGTGACGCTGGGGGGTGGCGGGAATGAGGGAAGGTTAGCTCTTGCGAGAACACGGAGACAAAGGGCTTTGCGGGAATGCAGGGAGAAACAAAATTGTGGGAATGTGGGGAAAAAAAACTTCGCGGGAACGTGGGAAAAAATTGTTTGGGCTTAGCCAGATCAAGTAACTGACATGCTGATTTGGCTTGGATGCAGTGGTTGGTGGATCAGCTGACAAGTCGAGAGAGACGGGCAGCAGTGCTAATTATCTCAGAGTAGTTCACAGCGGTAGAGTGGGCTTGGGTGGATGGATTGGGCTTGGGATATCTGGCGCGGATGTCGCACAGATGGACATACATGGCACTGGTAACAGTGTTGTGTGAGCGCTGGCATTTAGAGATAGGAATATTTTATCTACCCCCTGGGGAGATGACGGTGACATTGGAGGATGTATATCACATCTTTTGATTACCAATGTGAAGGGTACCGGTGGTAATAGGTGTGTATACATAGGTGTAGGTAGTGGCCCCACTACTAGGGCCAGGAGTGGTGCCGATCTTGGCACATGGGCAACTGGCATTAGCACAGCATGCCGCAGCAGCACTAGTAGGACGACAGGTCCACTACTATGTTCTAGGATTAGTGTCGGGGTATCTCTCCCTAGACACAGGTGGGAGGAGTGTCACACTATCACTGATTCCCATGGTTGTGGAAATGGTGGACACAGCAGTACTGACAGCATGGGGTACACTGATGCTGGTGAAGATGTATCGTGACCTTCATCAGATAGTCTATCATGGAGTGGGGACGATGGGGAGGAGCTTCAGATTTGCTTCCCTCCTACAAGTTTGGGCTTGGGAGCATAGAGCAGTGCTGTGGCCTTTAGGCTAAGTGGATAGACAGGTGGAGGAGCCTGCAGCATATAGATGGGGACACCTAGTGACATATCATGAGGCTAGGGACACTAACTTTTGGCGGGAGATGCTAGACGGGATCATGGATGGGATCACATGGCGTCCATACCTTGGACAGGTGCCATGGGTGGAGGATGCATGGGAGCTGGTGAGATTGGGGGAGCAGATTGGCTTCTACAGGGGATTATATCTTGCATCTATGCCGCCTGAGCGGGTATAGCATTATAGGGAGGTGAGTTGATCATTAGTGATAGGTGTGTGTGTGAATTTTGTACCTGATCTATAGACACAACACTTCAGTAAAACATTAGAGGTTAGCTATAATCAAAATCATGCAAAATTGAAAGCTAAACTAACCAAGCGATTTACTGCCTTCTAGTAGGTGTGAGATTAATGTTCTCAGATTGTAATCGAGATTAGTGACCTAGACGACACCTAAATGAAGGATTTGAATACAATTGATCTAGATATGAGATTGAATGCAATTAAGCTATTTTTTTTTAATATTTTCTATGCAATATGAATGAAAACTTGATATGAATCTATGCTAATATGAAATTGATATGCTATGAATGCTATTGAAAATTGATATGCAAAAAAAAAGATTGATCTCACAAAGATGTCGATTCGCAAGAGCTTTGATTCTTCAATTCCAATTCTCCAGCGTGATTGTGCAAAAATATGAGATGCTTGGATGCAAATTTAAGAGATGAATTATGAAGAGTTGAGCCTTGTTTTTATAGAAATCCAGGGCTTTGGAGGTGCATGGGAAAAAAAGCCATAAATCACTCAAATAACTCAGGTTGATTTTTTAGTTATTTTTAAATAAAGGATAATTAACTCACAAAAACATGCAAAAGCTAAGTTTTAACTCAAAATAGAGTTTAGCTTTAATTGATAATTGATAGTTGTATGCTTTTATGATTGTGCATGTTTTATTTATGAATTAATTTAATAATAAAGTGATTTATTCTCAACTTAACTGCTTTTAAAAATAAAACAATTGATTTATGGGTTAATCAATTATTTAATCAAACTTTTATTAAAAACTATATTATTAAATAATGACAACTTGCTTTAATTAATTAAATAAGAATTTAATTGATTATTCATATGATATTAGATTTATTGTCAAAATTAAATAATACAATTAATAATAGATATAATTAAATTTAATTACACAATTAAGTGGCAAATATTAAATCTAATTAATTAAATATGAAAATATTCAATTAATCAAACTTTAGGATAAATGTGATTTATTGCCAAATAATTATAAAATTAAAGATAATTATGATGATTAGGAATATTGCTAGGAATATTCCCTGATGCAGAATTTAAGATAATCAATTAGATTTGATGATGTTCAGATGTGCCTTAGCTCAGGACTTCGATGTCGATTTTGTTCGATTTGTCGATGTAGGAGGTTAATGAACTTATAGCCCATTTTTGGGGTATTACATTTTGCCCCTCTTTGAATTACTGTGCGAAGCACAGTGGTTCAAAGATAGTCTGTGTTTGACAGAGATATGAAACTGATGTTTGAAATTGATAATTTATATGAGACAAAAGCTGATTGATATTGATTTGATTGATATTAACTCACAAAAACATGCAAAAGCTAAGTTTTAACTCAAAATAGAGTTTAGCTTTAATTGATAATTGATAGTTGTCTGCTTTTATGATTGTGCATATTTTATTTATGAATTAATTTAATAATAAAGTGATTTATTCTCAACTTAACTGCTTTTAAAAATAAAACAATTGATTTATGGGTTAATCAATTATTTAATCGAACTTTTATTAAAAACTATATTATTAAATAATGACAACTTGCTTTAATTAATTAAATAAGAATTTAATCAATTATTCATATGATATTAGATTTATTGTCAAAATTAAATAATACAATTAATAATAGATATAATTAAATTTAATTACACAATTAAGTGGCAAATATTAAATCTAATTAATTAAATATGAAAATATTCAATTAATCAAACTTTAGGATAAATGTGATTTATTGCCAAATAATTATAAAATTTAAGATAATTATGATGATTAGGAATATTGCTAGGAATATTCCCTGATGCAGAATTTAAGATAATCAATTAGATTTGATGATGTTCAGATGTGCCTTAGGTTAGGACTTCGATGTCGATTTTGTTCGATTTGTCGATGTAGGAGGTTAATGAACTTATAGCCCATTTTTGGGGTATTACATTTTGCCCCTCTTTGAATTACTGTGTGAAGTGCAGTGGTTCAAAGATAGTATGTGTTTGATAGAGATATGAAACTGATGTTTGAAATTGATAATTGATATGAGACAGAAGCTGATTGATATTGATTTGATATGGAGATAGTAGGTCCTGAATGACCAAAGATAATGTTCACTATAACAGAAAATGAACCTATGATTGCGAAAAAGTGTCCAAAATGCCTGATTCCAAACCTTAGGATTGCAAAGAAGTGAGTGACCCATTCTAGACTCGATTGTCTTAGCAGAACTAGCAGGTATCACATCCAAACCCTTCAGTTGCCAAAGAATCAAGGAAAGAACACTATGATCTGATGGTTGCAAAAACTGATACGGATTACAAGATTAAGAGAATGCCAGATTGATATGGATCGATGAATCTGATATGCCCCAAGTGATGATAGATTTGCCCCGAACGATGAGGTCTTTTTTTTTTGATGAATCAGTAACTAGACGTGATTGTTTGTCTTGATTACTGATGAAAGATATTGATAGATTTGATCGATAGATTTTGATTTATAGACTTTGATCGAGAAATGTGCAATACCATGCCCCCTTCGGGATTAAAATTGAAATCTGACAAGAAAAGTCAACGTTGATAGTTTAGAAGCATGTTAATTGATTTGAGAAGTGGTTAAACACGTCCGAGAATGCATTCTGCATTGTTTGGAGGTCCTAGAGACCGAATTTGACTAGGTTTGACCATGAGTTGACCATGGTTGACCAAGTTGAAATTTGGATAGTTTGATGTAAGCTAATTAATTAAGTTGAATTCTAGATTTTTGTGAAGATTGAAGGTTGATTATGCAAGCAGTAGACCGTCCTGGTCCCAAAAATTTTAAATCGTGATTTTGACATAATAAACGATCTCAAATTTCAATTTTGATCCTGAAAAAGGATTCTACTTGCTGTTCCATTGGAGGAACCTTCATGTGAGATTCAGCTCTTGTTAGACTTGAAGATGCGATTTGAAGAATCATTTAAGCATTGAAGTTCGTTTAATCATTGTGAGATCATGCAACATGCAAAATGCAAAGAGATATGCAAAATGAAATGCAACCTAAGACCTAGGACCTAGTCACTGATCATATGTCGATTTGTTATCATCATTGAACTTTTAGGTAACTGGATAAATCAATACAATGCCCACTAGCCATGAAACCATAGACATATGAATATCGATTTGTATGCACAAGAATCAATACAACACCCACTGGTTATACAACCATGGACATATGAATATTGATTTGTTTTCGGAATGTTGGATCAGATATAAGCACCAAGGCACAAACGCCAGGATGACCTGAATATCATGTCCATTTTGATATAGCAATTTGTACAAGCATCAAAACATAAACATCGTGATGACCTGAGTACGCCTTACGTTGCAAACACATCAAACAGTTAAGAGATCATTCTAAATCCAATGTGAATTACCCGTAGTGACCCTTTATCATTCACATCCTTAGGCAAGATTGTGTTCCATAGTAGGAGAAAGAACTTACTCAAAAAGACAATAGTTAAATCAAACTTCCTTGAATTGTTTGGGTATCAATGGTCGAGGTACGCATGGCCATCCAATTCAAGATAGAGGCTCTTATAGTCGGACACCATTTCAATCCAAAATTTCCAAAGTTGTTAGATTTTCACATACAAGCAGAAGACAAAGAAAAGATTATGCCCCCAGTCATCACTCTCTAAATCCTATAAAGGACATCATCAAAGAGCTCGAAGGGACACAATATGCAGAAATCTCAATGCAAATCAGTAAGCATACAAGGAGATAAAAGCATGTAAAAAGCATAGATTGTTTTCAGTTGAGTTTTGATGTTTGATTGCGTTGTTGTAGATGCAAAATCCTTTCTGGAGATGAGACAGACAGACTAACTCAACTTGAAGCTTCAAAGGACTCTGACTGGATAGGATACATCTAAGATACATTGGAGGCCATAGGATATGACATTGATTGCCCCCAAGTGTTAAACATTGATAGGATACAGACGCTTGAGTTGATTGGTGTACAGACTGACTTATTGAAAATTGGAAATGTAGAAACAAACCGGGAGATATGTACAAACTAAAGCAAGACTAAAAGCTAGGAAAGACCAAGATTGCACTGATAGATGGAGCGTTTGGAACAAGTGGCGCTCATTTGCTGAGTTTTCACCATCTTGGTAGAGATTCTATTTTTGCTACCAAGGCGCCTGTTTCCAGGTTTTCACCAAGGCACTTTTTCTTTTTTTTTTCATTTTTTTGTATTTTTGATATTTTTTTATTTTTTTGTGAATCATCAAGGTGCCTATTGCTAGGATTTCACCAAGATGTTCATTTTTTCAAGACTTTTTCCGATTTTTAGGATTTTTTCAAGATATTTAACCATAGACTGAATGCCTTAGGCGTAGAATTTCTTTAGATGGAGAACGTTGATTGGTTCTCAGAGCTATTCTCCTTCAGTCATTGAGAGTTGATAGGCACCAGAGCCAAAAGTAGTAGTGATTACAAAGGGACCTAGCCAGTTGGGTTCGAACTTCCCCTTGCATTCTTGATGGGATTGATTTTTAGGATTTTCTCTCAACACTAGATCGCCAACCTGAAATTCTCTGTGTTTGACTTTCTTGTTGTAGCCTCTAGACATTCTCTTCTGATATACTCTGAGATGATCATACACTGCTTGTATGTGCTCATCTAGTAGTTCCAGTTCTTATAACCTAGACAATCTGTAGTCATCATCAGTTACAAGTCCATGCATTCTAATTCTGAGTGATGGGATTTCAACCTCAATAGGTAGTACCGCTTCAGACCCATAAACTAAAGGAAAAAGTGTAGCCCCTGTAGGTGTTCTGATACTTGTTCTGTAGGCCCATAGAGCTGGATTAATCATGAGATACTTTTTCTGATACTTGTGCTGATACTGGTTCTGATACTGATTCTGATAATTGTTCTGATACTAGTTCTGATACTAATTCTGATACTGATTATGATAATTGTTCTGATAATGGTTCTAATATTGATTTTGATAATGATTCTGATAATTGTTCTAATACTGGTTCTAATACTGGGTATACTTGATAGCATATTTTTCTATTGCAAACTCCCAAGCAAGATCATATCGTGCAATCCCAATGTCTAGCAAGGTGGAGAACAAGAGGGATTGGCAAGCTAGTGGAAGAGATGGAAGACAAGAGAATAAAGGATAATGAAGGGAAGAAATCCTCAAGGGCAAACTCCTCAAGAATACCCAATCTAGGGAAAAATTGTCATGTAAAGCGCATTTAGACAAGTAATGAAAGCTAGCATAGGATAAGTCACAAAAGCATGATGCAAGAGTAGGAAAGGATGCAGTCCAAAAGAGTAGACATGTCAAGAGGCTTCATAGCACTATGTTTTACTCTTTCTTTCTTTTTTTATTAGATCAAGACCAAAGGGGAAAAGGATAGCGATAGGTGAAAATGAATGGAGGAAGATGGATATGAAGGCTAAACATGGAAGGAATGAAAGCAAGATCATCGTAAGATAGCTCACAAAATAGTCAAATGTTCGTGTATAGATCAACATTGTCAAGATCAAAGAGAGAAGACGGAATGGATGAAATATGTAGAAGAACTACGCATAATGCCTGATTGCCAGGTTTTCATCATGGTACTTATCCAAGGTGCCACAAAGGAGTGGTTTTCACCATAGGATGAATTTATTTCTCTTTACTTTTGCTACCAAGGTGCCTGTTTCCAGGTTTTCACCAAGGCACATTTTCAATTTATTTTATTTTTCATTTCTTTTTTGGAAGAAGGCAAGCTTTTTAGATAATGTTCCTTGAAAGGATAAACCATGATATGCCAAGGATTCAAAATGACACGCTCAAAGATGCTGATAGGGAAAGGGAGATGAAAGAGAAAAATGGAGGATAAGGTTTTATGTAAAGCGAGTGAGGTTGGAAGATAGGAGGAATAGGCAAGTGAGGAAAAAGGATAGGAGGTAGAAGGATAATGCATGGAAGGATTGTGAAAGGGTAGATGGAAAGGAAGGCAAGTTCAACATCAACACACACCTTGAAGGGTGGTGAGAGAATGGAGGAATCGTGAATGAAGGAATACGTGAAGGAATATGGTGAATGGATAGCAGAGGTTGTGGTTTAGGCACATGAAATGGAAGAATATTTTTGGAGGGAGATGAAGTGGAAGCCTTTGGAAGCTTGAATGTCAATTTCACTTTTTTCTCAACACCAGACTCTTTCAAGAGAGACTTTGGAATCCATATAGCCATAGGCTTTTTATTTCCTTTTGATGATCTAGAGAGAATATCTTCAATGATGGATTTAGGAACCCATACTTGTCTTGTAGTTTTTTTCTTAGATATCTCTTTTGACTTTATGCCTCCGTGTCACTTAGAGGAGACATGGTGATCTTCTTTTTTTGATGGATTCTTATATTGCTTCTTTTTCTTATATTGAACATTCAAGTTACTTCCAAAAGACTTGGGACTTGTGGAAGAAGAAGGAGGATATGACTGGTTTAGATGGGTGGGTGGATGAAAAGGATTCAGGGGTATGCATCTATGTTCATCTTGAGGAAAGATGGGAGATGGAGGTATGTAAGGACCCAAGATGGATGGCAAATTAGGAGAGTTAGGAGGGGAAAGTGAAGGGACATAAGGACCCAAGATGGAAGGAAGGCGTGAAGATCTTTGTAGTGGTGGAAGAGGTCCAAGGATGGAAGTGGAAGACGCAAAAGGATAATCAATAAGTTCATCAGCATCTATATGACAACCAAGGATATCAGCATCTTTAGAGTGAGCATTATAATTTTCAATAGAATCATGGACATCTTGAATATGAGCACCTTCTTTGATAGGATTGTTCAAAGCTTGCAAAGACTTAGGAAGAGTAGAAAGTGGAAGTGAACATGGAGTGGTAGAACAAGAAGATGGAAGACTTTGATCTTGACAAGGATCTTTGGATAGCACAAGTGCATAATTTTTCTTTTGATTTTCAATAGGCTTAACATTGGAAGTAACAACACTATTTTTAACAACCATAATGGAAGTATCATCTTTGGAAAATGCAAGTGTAGTAAGGTTATCAATGCAAGATGAAAATGAACCTAAATGATATGAAATGAGATGGTAAATGGTATGAATGCACCTAAAATGAACCTTAACAATGCAAGATTAAAATGAATCTAAATGAGAGGAATGCATCTAAGAATGATTCCTAACAATGAAAGATTAAAATGAATGTAAATGATATGAATATGACATGGTAAATGAGATGAATACACCTAAGAATGAAGCTTAACAATACAAGATGAAAATGAATCTAGAATGAGGTGAATGCATTTAAGAATGAATCCTAACAATGCAAGATTAAAATGAATGTAAATGAGATGAATGCATCTAAGAATGAATTTTAACAATGCAAAATTAAAATGAATGTAGGATGAGATGACATAGTGCAACCAAGGGTAGGAGTGGGAAATCACATGCATGCATGAATGTAGATGAGAGTGTGAGGGTGAGTGTAGATGGAATGGTCACAACATATCACTGCATCACTGCACCCTAGCTAAGAGAGGGAGGGGATAATGGTTGAAGGGGGATATATGCACAATCATAGTCCAAAGGTCAAGAACATGAGAGGGATGCAAGAGAGAAGATCAGTGGGGGGGGAGTGTGTTGTTTGGGGTGATGCTTTGATATTGGATAGGGATGATGGGAGCTTTGTTCAAATGTTTGATAGGGTGGAGGATGTTTCATGAAGCTTAAGTGTGGGGTGTTCCTAGGGAACACCACCATGTAGATTTGAGTAGTTATTTTGATATAGCAAAAGAAGAGATGAACCACAGTTACTAGGAATGTGAGGTCATGTCGAGAGTGTTGCATAAGACTGACTTGAAAAAGACACGCAAGGATTGCCCCAGCATCACACATGCATCCCGAAGGACACATGGTGGGAATGATGCTAGGGAACCCACAGACAAACAACATTTCCCAAGTGCACCAAGTAACCCAAAAGATCACAAGTGGGACGTGCAAGGGTCATGTTCGACTGACTCATAGAAAGAAGCCAAAAGATCACAAAAAACTATGCCCTAGAATAACACCTCCTATTACAACACACCATGATATAAAGGATCATGACGGCGCTAATGGGAGTAGTCAACTAAGATCACAAAATCAACCGAAAAGATAAAACAAGCAAACTGAAATCAATGCGATAAGACCAAAAGATGTCCTTTGCTAAAAGAGATCGACTGATTGTGGATGTTGAGATTAGGTCAGACATGGAGGAAGGATGCATCCTACAAGGACCTAAGTAATGGGGATTTACTACATTGGGAATATTGTTGGGCCAATGAACATCTTTCGATGACTTACAGTGACGCGGGATACTTGCTGAGGGAACATTGTTGATATTGAGATCATTCGGGTCATGTGCTTTGTGAGCAAAAAGGCATTGCTAAGATGGTATGTACAAGACAAGGACACTATATACAATGGATATTTACATGCATGAAGTGGAATAGTGAATCTTGTGTGCTAGCGCAATAGGGAGGACACCTTGGGAACAAGGGATGGGTGAGTCAGAAATGAAAAGTGGCAAATGGATGGGGGGGTGGGATTTTGGTAGATAATGATAGGATCCACTATGTATGGCACCTATTTACTAAGTTTTCACCAACATACTTGCCCAAGGTGCTTGAATTGCCAAGTTTTCACCATTGAACAGGATTTTTCTCTTTACTCTTTACCATTTTTTTTTTGTTTTTTGATTTTTTGATTCATCAAGGCACCTGTTTACTAGGTTTTCACCAAGATGGTGATTTTTTTTAGGACATTTTATAATTTTTAGGATTTTTTCAGGATCATATTTGATTTTTAGGATTTTTTCAAGATCATATTATGGTTCAAGTATAGAACCGCTTCAGATGTATGATATTAATAGGATCATTAAGGGGCTCCCCCTCAGATGTAGATAATTGATAAGCTCCAGAACTGAAGCAGACTATCACCATGTAGGGACCTAACCAGGTGGGCTCAAGCTTCCCTTTCTTTTCACAGTTTGCTTGTACTTTCTAGTTTTCTTTCAAGACAAGGTCTCCCACTTGGAACTATCAAGGGTGCACCTTTTTATTGAAGCTCCTTTTGAGATAGTTTTGGTACATGATTAGGTGATCGTAGGCCCCTTGCTCTTTTCATCTAGCAAGTCTAGCTATGTTGGGCGCGCCATGCAGTGGTCTTCATCTATGATGTAGTTCTTCATGGACACATGGAGTGAAGGGATTTTGACCTTGATTGGCAGAATAGCTTCAACACCATATACCAGGGAGTATGGGGTGGTGCCTGTGGGAGTATGGAATGAGGTGTGATAGGCCCAGAGGGTAGGATTGATTTGTAAATTCCAATCATGAATAGAATCATTAACAAATTTCTATAGGATTTTGAGGATGGTTTTATTAGTTGCCTCAGCCTGGTCATTCCCTTGTGGAAAGTATGAGCTAGAAAAGTGTTGGTGGATGTGGAATTAGTCACAGAGCTCTGTAACATGCTAGTTTTCAAACAAAGAGCCATGATCTATGAAGATGGTGGAGGGAATGTTGAAACAACAAATGATATGCTAGAGGATGAATTTGGAAATTTGGACACCAGTAGTTAAGTTGAGCGGAATTGCTTCTACCCACTTTGTAAAGTACTCGGTGGCTGTAATGATATACTTGTGTCTGTTAGAAGAATGAGGGTGGATCATGCCAACAAGGTCAAAACCCCAACATGAGAAAGGCTACAGAGGTGTAATGGGCTATAAGTCCTGTGTGGTTGCATGGATCAAATTCGCATGCTATTGGCACTGTAGGCACTTCTTCATGAACTCACAGGTGTCATGCTCCATGGTTGGCCAATAATACCCAACTCTAAGTAGCTGCTTTGCAAGGATGATACCACTCCTATGAGCACCGCAAATACTAGTGTGAACCTTTTGTAAAGCCACGGTGGCCTTGTTTGAGTCTAGACATCAGGAGAGGACGTTATGATACACACGATGATACAGGGTCTTGGCTACAAGAGTGTAGTGGGATCCTCTATGAATAAGGTTCTGGCGTTGGGTGTTTGTGAGGTGAGGAGATGTTATACCATTCTTTAGATAAGCATGAATGTCATGGTACCATGGGGACTCCAAGATGCATACAATATCAGCGTCAGCATTCTCATAAGCGGGTGTGTGTAGCTGCTGGACTAGAGACTCATATTGTCTGGCATCACGGGGGATTTCCAATAGTGAACCAATGGTGGCCATGTCGTCTACTGCCTTATTCTAAAGTCTTGGTACTTGTGTGAACTGTATGTTGAAAAAATGTTCTCAGTTTATCTACAAGCTATTTGTAGGGTAATAGCTTGTTGTCCTTTGTTTGATATTCATCGAGGACTTGCTTGATGATCAATTGGGAATCTTTGAAAGCTTGGAGTTTCATGATATTCCAATGAATGGTATTTTTAACATCTACCTTAAGGGCTTCATATTCTGAGATGTTGTTTGTACACATAAATCCTAGCTTGAAGGATTTGGGGATGTAGTCTCCTTGAGGGGTCACAAACAGTATGTCTGCCCCTGATCCATGTGATGTATATGAACCATCAAAATATAATTTCCACTAGGTTTTTTCTTTGATCATACAAAGATGCTCATCTGGGAACTCCATTTCAAGAGGGTATGCATCGACTAAGGGAGCTTCTGCAAGCTGATCAGCCATAACTTATCCCTTGATGGCTTTTCAGTCAACATATTGGATGTCAAATTCACTAAGAAGCATAACCCATTTTTCCATTCGCCCTGCAAGTGTGGCCTTTGATAGCATGTATTTGAGCGGGTCAACCTTGGAAAATAAATTTATTGTGTGATTGAGCATATAGTGGCGAAAACCACTGCCAAGTAGGCTTTTTCCATTGTAGAATAGTTTAGCTCGTAGCCAGCTAGTGTATGACTGATATAATAAATAGTCCACTCTTTTCCATCATCATCAAGTTGTGCTAAGAGTGCCCCCTACACTATAGTAGTTGTAGATATGTACAAAATGAGGGGCCTTCCTGGCATTGGTAGAACAAGAATAGGTGCATTAGCAAGATATTTCTTGAGTTTTTCAAAGCTACGCTAATAGATGGGATCCCACTTGAAGGAGGTATCCTTTTGTAAGAGATGTGTGAATGGATAGCACTTATCTATGAGTTGGGAGATGCATCATCAAACTGACTATAACTTTCCTTGTAAGCTTCTTAACTGTCTGAGCGTTCTGGGAGGAGGCATTTTCATGATGGCCTTCACCTTTTTGGGATCAATCTCTATGCCACGCCAGGACACAATGAACACTAGAAGTTTTTTGTATGTCACACCAAATACACATTTCTTTGGATTCAATTTCAAACCATACTTGGACAAGCGATCGAACACATCTTCAAGGACATCAAGGTGTTCATAGCATGTTTTGGATTTTGCTAGAATGTCATCAACATAGTCCTCAAGGATCTTATGAATCATGTCATGAAAAATTGTGGTCATTGCTCTTTGATAGGTAGCTCTCGCATTTTTTTGCCCAAACGGCATCACGTTATAGAAAAATGTGCCCCATGGTGTGGTGAAAGCAGTTTTGTGCTAGTCTGCTTCTACGATTCTGATCTTATTATACCCTGAGAAGCCATCCATGAGTGACAACATCTCATGCCCTACAGTGAGGTCTACAATCATGTCTATGTTGGGTAGTGGAAAATCATCTTTCAGACATGCCTTGTTGAGATCTTGAAAGTCAGTACAAATTCTTATATTGCCTAAGGGTTTGATGATAGGAACCATGTTAGAGATCGAATCTGAATAATCAATGGCTCTGATGATCTTAGCCTGAAGGAGCTTTTCAAGCTCTACTTTAACCAGCAAGGCTACTTTTGGATGCATTCTCCTTAACTTTCACTTGACTAGTTTGGCATCAGGATTGACTGCCAAATGATGAACAATGAGATTAGGATCAAGTCCAGGCATATGGGCATATGACCATGAAAATTTTCCTATTGATTCTTGAAGGAGGGCCTCTAGGTCTATCTCTTCCACTTCACTTAGAGTTGCTACGATGTATGTGATCCAAGGGATTTCCTCTATTCCTAGATTGATCGGCTTGGTCTCTTCAATGACTATGGTTGATTGTTCTAACTGGTAATCCTAGATAAGAGGAAGAGGCAAGTCTCCATCCTCTAGCACCTCAGAGAGGTTTTCACTATTGGATACGCCCTTTGTTTTTACTATTTTTGAATCAAGATGTGCCCCAAAGGGGTTTTCACATGAGGACTCTTTATTTTCTTTTTTGTTTTTATTTTTGTGGCTAGAGGCTTCCTCTTCCCCAAAGTACCCCTTTGGGTTGAGTTGGTATAATTCAGTCGATTCATGTCCCCATTATGATTGCTAAGCTATGGCACCCATGAATCTTAGGAGCACTTCCTCACTTTGGAACTCATCGATATGCACTACACTTGGTTGGTCCCAATCTATGAGGTTAGGGTGAATGAGGGGGAGGTAAATGAGGTTGATGGTGAGTTGGCAAAGGACAAAATTTCCCTAGAAGGTTTCATCATCAAAGATATCATCATAGGACCATTTTTCTTCCTCTTCTGGAACATCTTTGACTTCCACAAGTTTGTCTTGGATTCTCAAAAGGGTTACGTTGGGCGAATTGGTGCCCCCAGTTACGGTGTTGGTTCCTTGTATGTGCAGATGAGGGTTATTAAATCTGAGGTCTTGAGTCTCTAGAGTTTTAGAGGCCTCCATGGGGTTGGTCATTCTAGCCTCATTGGGTCCTAGACCTCCTTGATAGTCCCATTGTTTAGTCGCCCATTTGTGCGGTATGGGATATTTATCTTTAAAGTATCCAAGGACCTTAGTATCTAGAGGTGGAGGATCTTTATACAACCATTAGTTGATATCTAGGGCAAACTTTTGACTATTTAGGATTTTATTGGAAACAAAAGAAGATGTTCCCATGGTCTTTATTTTGGGACCCTCCTGAGGATCCTTGGTTTGGTGGGAGGGTCATCCTTGTGTGTGTGGATCTAGGGGAAGAGCCCCTACTGCAAAAGCATCGGTGAGACTATATTCTCCATAGCCCTTGTTGTTGATCTTGACAGAGGAGGAGGTGGAGGCAAGGGTTCTGTCTAGGTCATAGTGGGATTGGGAAGAGATAGCAATAGATGTGTCAATGTCAATTCTAGGACAATGAGTGGAGTGGGGAAATGAGGCTTCAGTCATATGATAGTATGTGAAAGGTTGGGGATCTGTGTAGATGGTGATTTTAGTGCCTTGATAAGGGAATTTGATACACTAATGATAGGTGGAAGGGACTTCTTGGATGGAGTGGATCCAAGGAAAACCCAAGAGGATGTTGTAAGGGAGATCAAGATCAACAACATGGCACACTATGTCCTGTGTGACAGGACCAATTTTCATTGGCAACAAAATGGTACCTTTGGAGGTATGCTCTAGATTATCATAGGCCTTGATGGTGATCACCTCATGGGAGATGTCTACTTCTATGAGGCCAATCTATTGAACAAATTTTAACATGCAAAGATTGAGGGCCGAACCATTATCTATCATGACCCGTTTGATGGAAAAGTCATTAATCATGACAGAAATGCAGAGTGGGAGATTATGATCTATTTCAATAGATGGCATGTTAGATGGCTGAAAAGAGAGAGTGGATGGTGTTGATATGTGTCCCATAAGGTTCTTGAATTGGATGGTATTGATGTCTGCAAGGATGTGTGCCTCTTAAAGGGCTTTGTTGAGGACCTCTTAATGAAGGGGTGATGTGCAAAGGAGATCATGGATTGATATTTATGTGGGTGTGTTCCCAAGATGTTCCAGGAGCTTATATTATGCATTGGGGATGGTGGTAGTATTGGCACCAGCTATAGATATCTGGCCTCTTTGGGTAGTAATATCACATTGATTGTCAGCACCTTTGACATGGACCACGTTCACAGTAGGCTCAACCTAGGAGATACTATTGTGTTTTTGTTAGTTGATCTATTTTTGTTTGAGCTATGTTCATGCTCTAACACCTGGCATTGTGTAACAGTGCCTGTTCACTGCACATAGTATTTAAAAGCTTAGTTCCAACTGTGACAGGTGTTCTTCTTATGTGTGCCTACGGATTTCTCTTTGCAACATCTTTATGCAGTAGTGTGTATGAGACAAATTGAAGTCTCATGTTTATCGTGTGTTGACATGGAGTGCTATTGTTTATTCTTTGGTAAAGAATGCTCATATTCCAATCATTGGAGACTGGCAAAACATCGACACTGGGACTGCAACCTCAAGGTGTTAGGAGTTTTTCTTGATGCAATGTTTTGTCCTATTTTTAAACCCATGATATTAAAAAATGGCAGAAATGAGTGCAAGCTGGCTACTTCAAACGTAGTGTATGAATAAAAATGAATACCAAATAGATAGTAATAGAAGGCAAGGCAAGTCATAGGTGTAAGAGTCTTCTTGATGTAACTGGTAGAGCTCTTTTTATATGTGTGTTGGCTTCCTACTCGCAACCGGTAGAGTTCTCCATTACAAAACATAGCATATAGTAAACCATGATCAAGACAAATCTCAGTAGATTCATAGCAAGCCATTTAGGGGTCGGGCACCCTAAGTTTAGTAAATTTCATTCAGGTGTCAAGCCGTTTGCAGAGAGGATTGGGTAGCTGCCATCTTGGTTAGGCAGTCTGCGATGGAAAGAAACATTGTTGTGAAAGATACCAGCTGTGTGATGAAAAAAAAATTTATGGGAGCTGTAGAAGCATGAATGAGCTTTTTGGAGTTATGTGATGATAAAAGAAAAAACCCACATGAATATCCAACACTTATGAGACTGACGATTCTTTTTTAGCTGATTTTGGTGAGCAAAAAAATAGCTTTGCAAAAAAAATGAAAGAGTAGCAGTGAAAGTCAGGGGTAGCTACCATTTTTTAATAGAGCACATGCATTCAAAGACCAATAGTGGAAGTGGAGTGAAAAACTTCTAGTGTGAGATATAGCAACTGGTTCTTGAAGTATCGCGTGAAGAGCAACTATGTTGAAAAGAAAATACACAAAAAAAAATTGGGGTGTACAGTCAAACTAAAGATAATATTTGTAGTAGGTTATCAAAAGGCATGCTAAGAATTTACAAGAGTGGGATGTATTGATAGAGTTTTTTAAAAAAAAGAAGCGTGCACAAATATAGGTGGTTGTAGCACAAAAATTATCCTATGTGATTCTGTAGACAGTCTTTGATAATTAAAAAGAGTGAAGACCTTAAAATCTCTGTTGCATTTAATTCACTATGTGAGGTCAGTGACAAGAGAGATAATCAACACAGCACAAGTGTATAAGAAGTTTTGAAGACATAGCATGACATTCATGCTATAACAGAACACAAGGGGACTGCATTTGATTTACAAATCATAGAGTGACTGAATCAATTCTTTAAATGAAGAACACTTAAAGAGTTGTAAAAGGGAGATTGTTTTACGTCATCTTAAGAGTCTTTTCTTTTCCAGGAAAGATAGTTTTAATTTTGGTTATGCATTGATGTTATCATTTTTGTGTAAAGGTTGTAGCCTCAAGAGACGGGTTGGAGACTGTTCTATAAGTTTTTAGGGAGAGTTGTAGCTCTTAGTTGTAATGGTTTGTTGCCCATTGGACTAGTGATGTCATGGTTTTTCCCACCTTGGGTTTCCACGAGATAATTTTGTGTGTCTTGGCTTCCTTGCCTTATGCTCTTTGATTTCTAGTTCTTAGTTTTAAAATTTTGTATTCAATATTGATTCACCCCCTCCCCCTCTCAGTATTGCATGTTTCTCAATTGGTATCAGAGGAGGTTTCTCTCTCCATGTGCTTAAAATCTTGAGAGCTCGGTCCTTGTGTCCATGATGAGTGCCCTAGAAGGTCTAGCTAAAAACCGTGCCCCTCTTTTTTATGGAAATAACTTTGCTTTCTAGAGTGTTCATATCAAAATCTATATTATGTCCCTTGGTTGTGATGTGTACCTCAATCTCGTTAATGGCTATAAAATCACTGCTACTCCTCCTATAGATCCTGATGATAAGAAAGAATTTGAGAACAATGCCAAAGCCATGAATGCAATCTTGTGTGGTCTAACTAAGGTGAAGTTTGTAAAGGTCATGCACTGTGACTCAGCTAAAGAAATTTGGGATAAATTGTACAATGCATATCAAGGTGATGACAAAGTTAGGAAAGCTAAGGTTCAAACTCACAGGGTTGTTTTTGAAGGTCTTCGAATAAAGGACAGCGAAAACATTGCAGCATATTTTCTACATGTTGATGAAGTTGTCAACACTTTAAGAGGTCTAGGTGAAGATGTTAAAGAGAAGACTATTGTTTAGAAGATTCTTCGATCTCTTCCCATGAGACTTGAAGCTAAAGTCTATGCAGTTGAAGAAATGGCTGATTTAGACAATCTAACTATTGATAAGCAACATGGCATCTTGACTGCATATGAAATGAGGACTACGGTTGAAGGGTCTTCTAAAACTAAATCTACATTTAAGGCTTCTAAAAGAAGCAAGGACAAAGAGACAAGTCTAAGTGAAGGCTCAGATGAGGATTCAAATGAGGAACTAGCCTACCTTATTAGAAGGCTGAAAAAAGGATTTTTTAAAAAGGGAGGAAAGTCTAGTCTGAAATGTTTTAACTACGGAAAGCTTGGTCACTTTGCCTCTAAGTATCCATTTGATAAAGAAGAGGATAGAAATAATGAAAATGATTTCAAATACTGGAAATCTAGAAAGTTTACCAAGAGAAATTGGAAGTCTGGAAAGGGTAAGAAGGTGTTGCTTTCAAAAAATGACAGTAATGACTCTTCAAGCAGCGAGACTGATTCAAGGGTAAGTGAAGTTATGTTTATAGCCATTGATGATATAGTTATAGATGATGCTAGTTCTGATGATATTAGAGATGCTGAAGATGATGAAGTTGACCTTGAGCTTGAATTGATCTCATCCCTTTCTGAGATTAAAAAATTGAAAAAGAAAAATCTGAATCTTGTAGATCTTCTTCAAGTAGAAAGTGCTGAAAAATTGAAGATTGCTACGTCTCTCAAAGAAGATGAAACTCAGCTTATTGATATTAAAATTAAGAATGAAGAGGCTAAAAGGATGCATGAAGCTCTAGAAAATTAGATTCAAATGAAGGAAGATAACATTGCTAAGTTGGAAGCTGAAATTGTTGCTATGAGAAACATTGGTAAAACTTCTATGCTTTCTAGTGAAGAGCTATCTTTCAATAATGGCAAAGTCACTTTAGATGATGTTCTTGGCTCTCAAAGACCCACCAAAGATAAATGTGGAATTGGCATGCAATCCAAATCAAACTCTTCATCACCGGATAATAATCAGCCCACTCCTATCAAGGTAAACAAGCCCTTCTTCTATGGCTATTGCTTTGCGTGTAATTATTTTGGACATAGGGCTGCTGAGTGTAGAGCTGTCCCCTACAAGAATTATTATCAGCATAAAAGAAATGGTTTTAGGAAGTATAATCTGATTTGTTATAGCCACAATAGATTTGGACATACTTCTAGCTTTTGAAACAGCTACTATGCAGATTCATTTTAGAATAGTGAGCCTAATAGAAGAGCTAAATTGACTAAGGTTTGGAGGAAAAAGGTTCAAGAGACTCCTCTTAAAGCTCTTGTTGTTCAAATAGCATTTCTAGCTAGCATTGAAAAAGATATTTGGTATGTTGATAGTGGTTGTTCCCAGCACATGATAGGTGACTTGAAAAAGTTTCATTCCCTTAAGAAGATGACTGGTGGTAAAGTTAGATTTTGTGGTAGCTCTTTTACTAAAGTTTCTGGTATAGGTATAGTCCTAATTAACAATGATGAAACTATTATAGAGAATGTTCTTTATGTAGAAGGGTTGAAACATAATTTTCTAAGTGTGAACCAGCTATGTGATCAAGGTTATGATCTCAGTTTTAATTCTAATGCTTGTCTTATTAAAAAGGGGACTGATGTTATAGCTAAAGCTACAAGAGCTGAAAATAACCTTTACATTCTTGATGATTCTAATATTGAGACTTGTTGTTTAAGCAAGGTTGAAGATGCTTGGCTTTGGCACAAGCATTTTGGGTATGTTAATTTTGATAATCTTGTTAAGATCAACAAAAAGGAGGTTGTTAGAGACATGCCTATGCTAGAAAAACCAGCAGATATTGTTTGCAAAAATTGTCAAGAAGACAAACAAACTAGAGCTTCCTTCAAACCAAAAGATGAATTCAGTAGTAGGCCACTTGAGCTCATCCATATAGATCTTTGTGGAAAAATAAGGGCAATAAGCTTACAAGGTGAGAAATATTTTATGCTTCTAATTGATGACTATACATGCATGACTTGGGTTACATTCCTAAAGGAAAAATCAGAAGCTTTAGAGAAGTTCAAGATTTTTAAGAGTCTAGTTGAAAATGAAATGAACATGAAGATCAAATGTTTACATTCTGATAATGGGGGATAATTTACCTCTAATGAGTTTATCAAATTTTGTGAGTTGCATGGTATTAAGAAACAGGTTTCAGCTCCTAGGACTCCACAACAAAATGGTGTTGTGGAAAGGAAAAATAGAATAGTCCAAGAGATGGCACATTGTATGATGAATGAGAGAAAGGTAAAAGATGTGTTTTGGAGAGAGGTTGTCCACACAGCAGTTTATATTCAGAATAGAACTTTGTTGAGACCAAAGCTCAAAAAGACTCCCTATGAACTTTGGAAAGGTAAACCAGCAACTGTCAAGTATTTTAAAAATTTTGGAAGTCCATGTTACATTAGAAGAGATGAAGATAATTTGGGTAAGTTTGAATCTAGAGCTAATGAAGGCATCTTTCTTTGTTATTCTTCTAAGAGTAAGGCATACAAATGCTACAATAAGAGGTTGCATAAATTAGTTGAAAGTGCAAATGTTAAGGTTCATGAAGTTACTAATCAAGTTGATAAGAATGATGACAGCCCTGAAGAAAGTGAAGCTCAAACCAGCACTGTGGTGGCTCCTAAAATTAAATCCAGCACTACTGTAACCTCTTCTCCTCCACATGTTCATGTTGGATCAGCTAGTAAGAGTGGTGAGAATGACCAAGGTAAAGTGCAATTTTCTCATCAAGAATCAATCCCTATCTTTATTGATTTTGAAAATCTACATGATAATTTTGGAAATGACTCTCAAGATGAACATGATGTTTCTACATTTAAAACTCCTTCAAAGTTTGTGCAAAAGAATCATCCTGTTGATCAGGTTATAGGTGAAAGGCAAACTAGAAATGCTAGAAAAAATGTCAATTAATTTGAGGGTGATGATTTCTCACTTATCTCTTTGATTGAGCCTAAGTGTTTTGAAGAAGTAGTTGTAGATAAACATTGGGTGGCTGCCATGAAAGAGGAGTTGGATTAAATCAAGAAGAGCAATACTTGGGAGCTTGTTCCAAGACCTCTCAATAAGAACGTGATTGGTTCAAAATGGGTCTTCTGGAATAAGGTAAATGAAGATGGTAAGATAATTCAAAACAAGGCATGCTTGGTTTGTAAAGGTTATTCTCAGATTGAAGGTGTGGACTTTAGTGAAACCTTTGCACCGGTTGCAAGGTTAGAGGCAATCAGAATTTTTCTTGCATTTGCTTTTTTCAAAGGCTTTAAAGTTTTTCAAATGGATGTTAAATCATCTTTCTTCAATGGTGATCTAATTGAAGAGATTTATGTTCAATAACTGGAAGGTCTGATTTCTTAAAATGTTGACTATGTATGCAAGTTGAAAAAGGCATTATATAGACTAAAACAAGCTCCTAGAGGTTAGTATGATAGGATGGATTGTTATTTGCAGTAGCAAGGCTTCAAGAAGGGATATGTGGATAGCAACCTATATGTTAAAGAGGAAGGTAACAACATTCTTATTGTTGTTGTTTACGTAGATGATCTATTTTTTGGAAGTGATTGTGTCAAGATGTCCAAAACATTTGTTGCATGTATGAAAAATGAGTTTGAGATGTCTATGATGGGTGAGTTAACATATTTTCTTGGGCTGAAAATTAATCAGTCTTCTAGAGGTATCTTTATTTCCCAAGCCAAATATGTTAGGGAGTTTCTTAAAAGATTTAAAATGGAGGATAGTAATCCAATTAGCACTCCTATGGAAACTGGCTAAAAATTGAGTAAGGAAGATGTGTCTCCTTTTGTTGATCAGTTTTTTCATAGGTCTATGGTAGGGAGTCTGTTGTTTGTGATAGCCACTACACTGGATATCATGCAGGCTATTGGATATGTAGCCAGATTTCAATCTTCTCCTAAACAAACACATGTTTTTGCAATTAAAAGAATTTTTAAATATTTGAAAGGTACAATGGATTTTGGTCTTTGGTTTCTAAAAAGTACTAATTTTCTTTTAACAGCATATACAGATGCAGATTGGGGAGGTTCAGTGGATGATAAGAAGAGTACTAGTGGGTGTGCCTTCTTTTTAGGTGGCTATTTAGTTTCATGGCTGAGCAAGAAACATTCTTGCACTTCACTATCCACAGCTGAAGCTGAATATGTTGCAGCAATTTCATGTTGTACTCAGGTAATTTGGATGAAGAATATGTTACATGATTATAAGCTTGTGTTTACTAATCCTATTTGTATCTTCTATGACAACACAAGTGCCATAGACATTTCAAAGAATCTGGTGATGCATTCTCGCACAAAGCATATTCCAATTAAGTATCACTATCTGAAGGAGTAGGTTGCAAACAACATTGTTAAGCTGAATTATGTTTGTACTCAGGAGCAGATTGCAGAAGTGTTTAAAAAACCTCTACCCCAGGATCATTTCGAGTATCTTCAAAGCAAGCTTGATGTTATTCCACCTCAATGAAAGGTTTGTCTCCAGCACTTCATTGCTATATCTTTCAGATTATGTTTCAGTTTTATGGTCATTGATGACAAAGGGGGAGTAGAGCTTAAGGGGGAGATCCATTCAGATGTGGTAGAATGTTTTTAGTTGGTTCAATTTTTGTGGGGCAACTGTATCAGAGTTGGATTGGTTCAGTTGTTTTCATAGGGATCATTTTATGGGGGAGCTATTCTCAATTTGTTGTTTCAGTGAGTTTGCCATCAATGACAAAAAGGGGGAGATTGATGTGTTTTTGTCAGTTGATCTATTTCTGTTTGAGCTATGGTCATGCTCTAACACCTGGCACTATGTAACAGTGCATGTTCACTGCACATAGTATTTAAAAGCTTAATTCCAACTGTGACAAGTGTTCTTTGTGTGTCTTCCTATGGATGTCTCTTTGCAGCGTCTTTATGCAGCAGTGCGTATGAGACAAATTGAAGTCTCATGTTTGTCATGTGTTGACATGGAGTGCTGCCATTTATTCTCTGGTAGAGAAAGCTCATATTCCAATCATTGGAGACTGTCAAAACATCGACACTAGGACTATAGCCTCAAGGTGTTAGGAGGTTTTCTTGATGCATTGTTTTGTCCTATTTTTAAACCCGTACATGTAGTGATATTAAAAAATGGCAAAAATGAGTGCAAGTTGGCTACTTCAAACGTAGTGTATGACTAAAAAAGAATACCAAATAGACAGTAATAGAAGGCAAGGCAAGTCACAGGTTTAAGAGTCTTCTTGATGTAACTGGTAGAGCTCTTTTTAAATGTGTTGGCTTCCTACTGGCAACCGGTAGAGTTCTCCTTTAAAAAACATGGCATAGAGTAAAACATGATCAGGATGAATCTCAGTAGATTAATGGCAAGCCAATTAGGGGTCGAGCTCCCTAAGTTTAGTAAATTTCATTCAGGTGTCAAGCCATTTGCAGAGAGGATCGGGTAGCTGCCATTTTGGTTAGGCAATCTGTGATGGAAATAAACATTGTCATGAAAGATACCAGCTGTGTGATGAAAAACATTTTTACAAGAGCTATAGAAGCATGAATGAGCTTTTTGGAGTTATGCGATGATAAAACAAAAAAACCACGTGAAAAGCCAACACTTGTGAGACTTACAATTCTTTTTTAGCCAATTTTGGTGAGCAAAAAAATGGCTCTGTAGAAAAAATGAAAGAGTAGTAGTGAAAGTCAAGGGTAGCTACCATTTTTTGATAGAGCACATGCGTTCTAAGACTAGTAGTGGAAGCGGAGTGAAAAACTTCTGGTGTGAGATACAATGACTGGTTCTTGAAGTATCACGTGAAGAGAAACTATGTTGAAAAGAAAATACACAAAAAAATTTTGGGGTGTACAGTTGAACTGAAGATAATATTTGCAATAGGTTATCAAAAGGCATGCTAAGAATATACAAGAGTGGGATGTATTGACAGATTTTTTTAAAAAAAAGAAGCGTGCACAAATATAGATGGTTGCAGCACAAAAATTATCCTATCTGATTCTGCAGATAGTCTTTGATAATTAAAAAGAGTGAAGACATTAAAATCTCTGTTGCATCTAATTCACTATGTGAAGTTAGTGACAAGAGAGATAATCAACACAACACAAGTGTATAAGAAGTTTTGAAGACACAGCATGACATTCATGTTGTAACAGAATACAGGGGGACTGCATTTGATTTACAAATCATAGAGTGACTGAATCAGCTCTTAAAATGAAGAACACTTAAAGAGATGTAAAAGGGAGATTGTTTTACATCATCTTAACAGTCTTTTCTTTTCCTGAAAAGACATAGTGTTAATTTTGGTTATTCATTGATATTATCATTTTTGTGTAAAGTTTGTAGCCTTAAGAGATAGGTCAGAGCCCAGGCTGTAAGTTTTTGAGGAGAGTTGTAGCTCTCAGTTGTAATAGGTTGTTTCCCATTGGACTAGTGATGTTGTGGTCTTTCCCTTCATGGGTTTCCATGAGATAATTTTGTGTGTCTTGTCTTCCTTGCCTTATGCTCTTTGATTTCTTGTTCTTAGTTTTAAAAATTTGTATTCAATACTGATTCACCCCCTCCCCCTCTCAATATTGTGCATTTCTTAAATACAACTAAAAAATTTATCATAGTTTATGTAGGCAGTGGTATAGTCTTTCCCATCACCATGGTCACCTTGTTTACCCTTATCTTGGCTAGCAGGAGGGGTAGCGTTAACTTGAGCCTTTCCAGCATTGTGTTTAGGAAACACATTTTGGTAGATTTGCAGGTTGGCATTGGGTGATGCTTGGGTAGGGGCATCAACTATTATCTCCTTTCTATCTATAAGGTCCTGGACATAGCTCTTGAGCTTCATACACTTAGTGGTAGTGTGTCCCTTAACATGGTGGTATTCACAGTATTCATTGTCTTTGTACCAGGCTAGCTTGGGTGTTGAGTCATCATAGGGTTGGGTTTGCGGATACACAACCAAGTTGGCGCTCACCATCTTGTGAAAAATGGCATCCAAGGGTTCTCAAAGGGGTGTGAAGATGTTCTTTGGGTCATTCTAGACATAGGGCTTATTTCATCCTTGGGTAATAGATATAGCATTGGTTTGATTCATAGGAGGCTGACAAGGTGGTTGTTGGTAGGTAGGCACTTGCTTTTGGTATAGGGGTGGTAGTTGTTGATACACAGGTGTTTGCTATGGATATGCCGGAGGAGTGGGATTAGGACTTGTGACCACAACTTGGACATTCCTGGTGTCTGTGGCTCCATCAATGACCACATTCTTATTTTTGTTCCAATATCAAGAACGATCATTGTTTGGTATGTCCTGAGAGCTTTCTTTATAGTGTTTGATGCTACCATCATCCAAAAGAGCTCTCTCAATATCCATGCCTTTCCCTTTAATATCTTGGTAGGTCTAAATGCAGTTCATCTTCATAGAATGGGATAGCTTCGGGGGTAGATTATCAATGAATATCTTGCAAAGATGTTTTTCTTGTGGTTGGTATGATAATCTCATGGTGAGATTCTTCCACCATTGTAAGTAATCAGCCAGAGTTTCACCTCCATTCTCTTTGGTATTGCACAAGTCCAATAGGGTGAGCTTGTTCTCGATGTTGTGTGCATATTGAGCGACAAACTTTTTTGAAAGCTCTAGAAATGTGGAAACAGACCCATAAGGTATTTTGTAGAATGATTCAAGGGCAGGCCCTCCCAAGCTCTTGGGGAAGAGTCACATGAGAAATATTTCATTAAATGCCACCTCCTGGCAGGCCATGTAGAATGCTTTGACATGATTAGCTGGATCACCCTTCCCTCGATACTTGTCAAACTTTGGTGTTTCAAAATGTTTAGGGAAGGGGATCATTGTGATTTATCTATCAAATGGATACAGACAAACTTCCTTGAACTTGAATGTCTTAGTCTCAATACCAATCTTAAGCTCTTTGATGACATTTCTCATTTCTTCCCACTCTCACTTGGTAGGTGCTGGAGCAGGTACTCCCAGGGAGAATGGGCTAGATGGCACGGGTGAAAAGGGAGGATATGGTGAGCAAGGGAATGGGGATTTCCTGGTCGAAATGGCCATTGGGAAGGGGTTTTGGCGGGCTTGCTAAGTGATGTATTGTTATTGCAAGGTGAGAGTAGGCTATGACAAGGCTTGCTACTGCGGGATGAGGGGATTGGCTTCCGCAGTCAGGAAGTATGGTTGCTACTGGGGAGTTTGGTAGAATGTTTGTGGTTGGGGTTGGTGATGAGCTTGACCAATATAAGATGGGTGCATACCCACATTTCTAAGCATGGGAATAGCAGCACTATAGATGGTTGCATATGGGAGTTATTGGGATGGGTAGTGACAAGTTGTTGTGATTGTGGAAGTTTGGTTTGCTGAGCGATGAATGGCATAGACAAATAGTTGGTAAATGCAGGTGGAGGTGCTACTTTTGGCAAGGTTTGTTGTTGATGAGCCTTTTGGTAAAGTTGGCCATGTGTGGGTATGCCTGTGGCATTCATTTGTGCTTGGCCAAGGCTCTAGACAGCATTGACTCCTGATAGGATTTGTGATGCAGAGTTGGCCACAAACGCGGGGGCTGATATGGGAGTTTTTTGTGCTAGTGGAGGATTGTGGGATGGCACATGTGGCATTCCTATTGTAAAGGTGGCTTGTTGGGTCTGTGTGCTAGCTGTAAAGGTGAGAGGTGCTTTCGTGGAATGAGGTTGTGGGGTGGTTTGTGAGACTCCTTGTGAAAGAGGTGTTGATGTAGTAGGAGGCAACATTGCTTGAGTAGAGGCTTGGGTGAATGTTGGCACTTGAGTAACCATCTGTGAAGAGGTAGGGGGTGGTGGTCCCATGATGGAAAGTGGTGTGCTTGCGAGGATCACCATATAGTGTTGTAGGAGATGTGGGATAGGTGAGGCCATATGGGATACTTGCATGGTTGGATCATGGACTTACTGGACAACAAATGAATCAATGTTGGCAGAAATGTGGAAGGGGGTTTGTGGGGTCAAAAGAGTGTAACTAAGGTGGGATGGGAGTACCCTCCTGTACATAGTTTTCCAGTATAGCCAAATGATTTTGTGTGATAATTGTGCTTGCCATTTTCCCATGTCCTAGGAGGCACATGAAAGCCTCCATGGAGTTAGTAGTAGGTGTCTCACTAGGATCTTACCATATGTTCTAAACTATCATCATCAAAGGGTCATACATCACCATTTCACCTGTAGAATCATTTGGATTAGCCGAAGTAGTAGCCTAGTTGGAATCCATCCCTTTTCTTTTCTTTGTTCATGTCATAGTAGGCATGAAAGTGCAATGTCCTAAGATGAGGGAGAATCCAGATGTAATGATGCTAAGGATGGGGATTTGGATTTTGAGATGAACTAAGTGATGATCTAAATGTAGGATTTTTGTTGATACACGATTTCGAAGAAGATCAAGATGGGTTACCCTTCCTTATGAGGGATCAAAATGCATGGATTGTCATCCTTGGATAGACTTGTGATCTTTGGATGATGGGATCCTTACTAGTGTGGGTCAATCTCTGGATCGAGATGATGAGGCCCATAAAAACAAGTACTAGCTACCCTACACAGTGCTTAGTCAAATGGGTGAAGCTTCAAAATTTTGATTTGTGTAAACAAGGATAGGACAACTCAAGGTGAGTTCTTGGATATGATGTGGATATAGGATAGTGACTTGGGATAATGATGCTAAATGATGTTTCAAAAGGGGATGACAGAAATGCATCTATTGGATCACCTAAGATGGGGGATGCTGTGACAATTTTCAAAGTTTTGAAAGAGGAGGTTATGCCAACTAATCTTCACTCTCTAATCTAATAAAGCGATGGTCAACTTGGATTCAAAAAGCAAACTATTTAATCCTTGCATTGTATTATATGTTATCCAATCGGGTTTGGTACTTTTCTTCTTCGTGGGCTGCAGTGACAATATGCTAACAATCTTTGAGCTTTCTTTCTGTAACTTTATTTTTTTGATATGCACGTGGGATGGGTAACTTGGCTTTCTTATGCTTCACAATTTGGGTCATAGGTCAACAAAAGTAACTATTCAATGGATTGGATCAAGCTAGGAAGTGTCTATGGTAAGTATACCTTGGCTTGGTTTTGAACAAACTTGAATTTACTTTTAGGATAATGTCTTGACAAACAGTCCTCACAAGAGACAAAGCAATCTTGGAGGATACAGGTAGATGATCTCTTTTGGAAAAGGAACTTTGTAATTCTGATAGTTGTGTATGTTCAACAGATGTTTTTACTGGGTCAAGTCACTTTCAAGAACACATACAAGCACTTTCTACCTACAAGACAGGCTAGTATCACAACCTCTTCCCACAGCTTGATATCCCAAAAGAGGAATACATATGGTGAGTAATCTTTAGGTGACCCAAGAAACCACTTGGGTTGGTCCTTACACAAAGATTATGATACCTTCAGGAGTAGATCGGGTAGGCTTCTGATTAATGGCTTCTAGTAAGGTCTGTGGCGTCTGCCCAACTAGTTTGTACGCGCGTCACTCACTTAAGAGCCTGGTTGACCATGCTGAAATTGTAGGGATATTAACCTACCTTAGGCTACCATCAACATGCCTCACCTAAGCTTGTGGGGATAAGGTGAGAGTTTTCTCAGCACCTTATTTATATACTGGTCAGGGAATTACCGGTTTGAGGTCGTTCTCTAAAGAGGAAGCACTTCTCTCTAGACAGGCCTTGCTTGAAGTGTTGTCAATTGAACTTGATCTTTCTCTTCACCCAAGATCCATGAAGGCAAGGGGAGAGGATATGGATACAAGTGGATTGCTTCCACGTCACTTACTTTAACAAGGTTTATGCAAAAAATTGAAAATCTCTAAGGAAGTGTTGAAAAACACTCCTTCAAACATGCCAAGAAGTGTTCATTCCAAATTGAACCTATTAAGACTAAGTGTTTTCTATTCTAGAACATCAAACACTCATGTTTAGCATGCAAGGTTCTTTGTTTTGAAATGTAAATGATAATGCTTAAAAAAAGTAGAGATTTGATTTGCAAAAAATAAGAAAAGTTTTACTTCCTTTAGCATTCAAGATAGTGTTTGATTGATTTTTAAGCACCAAAAGAAATGTTCATCGCATTGATTCTTTGTCCCTTAGGCACTCAAGATTGAATAAGTTGATTTTAAGCACCAAAAAGAAGTGTGATGTTTGCCTTGTTCAATTTTAACCTTTGTTCATTTTAAACCCAAATTGAAAATGTGAGGTGTTGTTTGGCATACACTGTTCTTTTTAATGCACCAAAACAAAGTAAGTTAATTTTGTTTTAAAATTTTAACCCACATTCGTGCAGAAACCTGTAATCCCGCAAAACAAAAATAGCATTCCCACAGAGCCGTATCGGCATTCCCGCAAGACTGTCAAAGAAACTAAAAAGACAAAAAGATAGTAAAAACACATAAATAATACCTATGACCATGTTCTTGCAAGCCAAACTGCATTCCCATAAGTTAACTGTCAATCCCGTGTTGCGGAAATGAAGGGAGAAAAATAGAGGGAAAATAATGAGGTCATACGGCTCACAGAAGGTACACAGGTGATCTCGCAACAGTCAAATAGCGATCTCGCATTATAGGAATGCGATCCCGCAAAAATGGGTACAGTCAGTCATAGGTGAAGTAGGACAGAGAGTAGAAAAAGATGGGAAATTTAAAAAAATATCATGGCGGGAATGTGTTCCTGCGAGCTGTACAGGCGTTCCCGCAAAACTGTAAATTTTCTGGAGGTGTTTGTTGTGTAAAATCCAAAAATGAGAATGTTTGTGCAAATGCCTCCTCTTCAGCCTTGAACCTGCAAAACACCCAAAAAACCCTTGCAAAGCACTCAAACAACAAAAAACTTTAGTATTTGGGTTAGTTTTTGCAAGAAAATGATGAACAAGAATGACCCTAGAAGTGGGTCCCACCAAGCGTGTCAAAATGTAATACCTAAAATGCAATGTCTAAGAACACAAGGCTAAGCTAGCATTCAACGAAACAAAGAAGATAAACACCTATGATTAGACCTATAAAATGGAAGCAAACAAACTCAAAAGCAATATAAACCCTTAAGCAAACCTCCAAGATGTAGAAGATTTGTCCAAGGATGGAATGTGTGCTCAATGATCTATGTTTCAAGCTTCAATAGAGAAAATGGCATGATAACTTTGCTTCAATGGTGGATGAAAATGAAGGAGGAGAGCTTCTCTTTTATAGAAAGATGGGTGAAATGGATAGTCAAGATTAAGGGGCAAAAGAGGAGTGAGCAACGGTGGAGATGCATCCAATGGAGAGCACATGGATTGTGCTTTCTCAAATGCATAGCATTTTAAAAAGTGTCACAATGAGGGAGGATGGAAGGAGAGGTCAAATGGTTGAGGGATGTGTCAACTTTGGAAGGTGTGAGAGGGGACAAGTGTGTAAGAGGTGTAAGAGGCTTTTGATTTCTCATTGGAGGATGTGGAGGTGATGTCATAAGGGGTTGACTTTGGGGTGGATTAGCATTCTTTAATCTTGGATTATGATTGTGCACATGCTTAGGAGGTGATTAGGCTTGGTAAGTGGAGGATTAGGGAGATGTGATGGGAGGAGAGAGAATGAGTGGAGGATTAAATTAGCTAAGCATGGATTATTAGCTAATAGGGGAGAATTAGAATTAAATATTTTATTTAATTCCAAGTGGAAGGAATAGGGGATTTATGAATTAATTTATTTAGATAAAAGTATCCATTTAAATTAATAGAGGAATAGGGATTTAAATAATTATCAAACTATAGGTTTGTCATTTTGATAATTAATAGGGCTATAGTTAATTAATTAAATTAATTAACTAGGGGATGACATCAATTAATTGAATAAATAATATTTAATTAACAAGATATCCTAGGAAAAGGCTAAAAATGATTACTAAATTATGTAATCAAATTTAGGTGTCTACAATTGTATGGTTTCATTATGGATTTTTATTAGTAGATTAATTTGTATTTACGTAATTCTATATCGTGGAACCCTTGAGGCTTGTAATTTGTAAATGAGTTACATTTATGAGTATGTATTGTCTTATGATATATTATTTCTACATTGTTATTTATTATTTATTGTAAACTCTTAAGAAAAAATTTATTCGGTAAACTTAGTAACATGTTTTAGGTTGATTTCTCTTGGGTTCCTTTATGGGGCATTATAGTAACTATAATATGCACTAAAAAAAATCATTGCAATTCCAAGGATATGATCAAAAAAGTAATAAATTAAGTACTTCTACAAAGTAGATGTTGCAATATAAATACCACTATTTATTCCAGGAAAGGAAGCATGCAACTATCTTTATCAAAGTAAAAGCAATATGTCCATTGTATTAAAATATCAAACTTATTCATGTTACCATTTTTATTACAAGCAATCTATTATTAATATCAATGGGCTATCATGGAACCCTATAAGATTATGACTATTATATCTCATAAAATAAAGTTCTTTGTTTATTCCCATATATATGTTATGTTCTTATGCTGGTATAATATTCCAAAATGGATGGACCAAGCATGATCATGAAAACCTATGCTAATACCATTTGAATGTAACAGAAGTATACTAGTTTGAGAAAGAAATGAAATAAAATCATGGTGTCATAATCACTATCATAATGTATGTATTTAAATCAAACATGTATTGGCCATGTACGAATTAAATTTTTTTGACATACAAAGTGATACCATACCAACTAAAAATATATTAAATGCAAGAGAAGCCACATCAAGAGATAACACATCAATTGAATCAAGTGTACCAATTGAAATGTAATAGATACAACATCAACTAAATACCATTAATCAAGTGTCTTTGTGTGTCTTTGACATCAAAGGAAACAATTCACACCAACAATATGTATAATATTGGAAAAAATATACTTGTATTAATCAAAAAGCCACATAGCATACAAAATTACATGTTGATAAAATTATATAATATGTACAATATATCCATATAGACTTCTAAAAAAAGTCATATGTACATGTACAAGGTCATATATCTGTAAGAAAAACTAATATTGAAAATGAAATAAAGACTTGCAACAAAGGTCCTAATGTAGTCATTTCACTCTAGGGGAAGGAAATATTTTATGAGATGTCTTTAATTGACAAGTGGATGTTAGAAAGTGTAAATCAATCCCTACAAGAGAGCCATATTCAAGATGTTAGAAAGTGTAAATCAATCCCTACAAAATGATTCATTTGAATGAATCTTATAAAGTTATAATGCACAATTCAAGGTAGAGGGAGGAATAATAAGTTTAAGAATAAGTGACTAAGAGCTTTCACGTCTCTTAAAAACCTTTCCCAATCTCAAATGGGGAGGATAATAGGACATAGACCTCATACTTGTTGTGCATTGTTGGGACCCTAAAATGCATATAGGTTTTTAGGTTTTTTGTGTCTAATTTATGCATTTTATAATAGGGTTTAAAAATTAAAAGAAAAATGTTGATACCCTATGTTTTAACCCATGTTCTACTTTTTCATTAACCTACTGAGTTAGTTACCTCATCTTTAAGTTTGGCATTTTATGACCCTTTGGTCATTAAATTTACCACCCCCAATTTTCTTTCCTAATTTGGTTGGTTGATTATTTTATTATCTTATGGACATCACCATATTTCTCCAAGTCCCTGTAAGTTTTATTGGTCCTAGTATCTTAATGTTTTATTTCCTAATGAATGATCAATTTTAAGTGATAAATTTTGCATGTGCTAATTGAAACTATTAAGTTCCTTGTCAAAAGTTTACAACTATCAAATTATGCAATTAGAAATGTGTTACCCCTGCATTTTGTTCCTGTTTATATTCCTAATTTTGGTCAAAATGCATGACTTATTATAAAGTTCCCCTTTTTATCCTTTCTCCTTTTCTTCTCCTTACATTTTGATCTTCACCTCATTGAACCTCTCAAGTTGAATCTTTTCAAAATTCAAAGTTCAAAGTTCAAGTTCAAAACCCCTAAGCGTGCCCCTCCCCTTTTTGTGGAATAGTTAGAAAGTTGATCTTTTATTTTGGTCTATTAAAATTGAGCCATTGAACTCCTCTTGGTTCAAGGTTCATTTTTCAATCAACCTTATGTTTTCATCTTGTTGAATCATAGGGTGTCTATGGTTGTGGAGCATTTGATGTGTCGAGTTTTTTATTCATTGAAATTTAACCATTGAACCTTAATGGTTCAATGTTTCAAAGTTCAAGGTTCATCTCATTTAAAGTGGCAAAATGTTATTGAAGGAGAATTAAAAAGTTATTTGGTGTGTGACATGACGTGATAGGTGTTTGAATTTGAATTTTTATAGAAATAAATGACGAGTATGTAAACCTTAATGCTGAAATGAATAGAAATTAATAAGTTTTCAGCCGATGTAAAATAGATAATTAATTCACATCATGATTATTAAGTTTTCACAACGCACAAATATTGGCCAAGATCTTTCCAATTTATAAGTAAAGGAAATGATTTCTTTCTTAATTTAGAAAGTCGTTAAAGCTGAAGTGAAGCCAGGAAGACTAAGGTAAATTAGGGCTTTCTTTCAAGGGAGCTGTAGAAATTTGATGAGAAAAATAAGTGAGTCTTTAAATAATCCTCCTTCATTGTTGATTATAATTATTTACAAAGTTGAAAGATGAAGTAGACTAGTTGTTTGTGTGTGATTCTTCTACTTCGAGAAGTTGTTTCAAGGATTCTATTCTATATCCATTATGAGGCTTGTGCTCCCAAACCTGGATCGAACTTCGGGCCTTCTCAATGTCCTCACAAAATTTGATGATACTGCCCTTGTCCAAGAAGAATTAGGACATTTATTAGAGAAAGCTAAAAACCCTTCTCCAAATTTGATAATGGATAAAATCATACAAAGTGAGTTGGTTGAAGTAGCAGCTTTTCCTATAGTTGCGCCTTTCCCTGAGCTAGTCATGGAATGTATGAATAGGTATGATTCCAAGAGAAGGTGTATTTGGAATAGGTATGATACTTCCCTAGTCCAAGAAGAATTAGGATATTTTTTAGAGAAATTTAAAAACCTTGCTCCAAATTCGATAATGGATAAAATTATACAAAGCGAGTTTGTTGAAGTAGTGGTGTTTTCTATAGTTGCTCCTTTCCCTGAGCTGGTCATGGAATGTATGAATAGGTATGATTTTGAGAGGAGGTGTATTTTGAAAATAAATAGGAACCCCTTGTTTACAATCAATAGGGAAATAGTTATGGCATCCATGGGTATACTAGAGAAGGAGCCATATGAATATTGGACAATTATCATGGTATACTATGTTTTCTCTAAGAAAAAGGATATTTACAACAGCATCATTTCTCATAATTGGTTATTGAAAGAAGAGAAAGGAGGTTTGAGATTGTCTAGGCCCCTAACTAGGGAGAATTTAAAAGCTAATGTTAGAGACATTGTATTTCTTCAGAATTGGGTTTAAGGTAATTCCCGTACATTCTATTGGGAGGACTGGATGTATTTCTTCATCAAAGACTTACTTGGATGAATGGAGATACCTACATTGGTCATAAATCATAGTAGACAAACTGCATGAAAGCTTTTCAAATTCTGTCAAGTGTAAAGGTTTCTATATGTCCTATATATCTTCTATATACTAGCATATTCGAGAGAGTGAAATGGATTACACAATGAACCTTGGCAGGAAGACATGAAGATATATGAGTTTTATCCTCACCTCTAGAAGAAAAGGTATGCAAAGAATTTCATGAGGGTAAATGACATTTTCCATGGGAGATTGGTTTATGAACTTTAGGGCAATGTGAACCAAAGGATGTCTAATGAAGCTATGCAATTTTTCATTATATATGGAAGTTACTTCATGTAGTTCACAAAATTTACTTACCTCAGGGTTGGAGCATTTAAAGGAAAACCCTATAATTTACCCTATACGCCCTTGATAGTTATATATTGATAGAAGTGGTCAGATAGTTGGCTCATATACATAAACATTTGGAGGACAAGGGGAACACTAGGGTTGAATTCCCTATTGAACTAGGCCACTATAGCTGAAAAATAGTGTTAGGCACCCTAAATATGGAACTAGAGTTAAAGAAACTAAACCTCCAACTATATACCATCAAGAAAAACTTTGATAGCACAAGCTTCACCAGTGAACACCTAAACATGGAAGATGGATTCCATCATGATCCTCAACTCAAAGACTACTAGGATAATTGTGTGGATGAGTTTGAAGTAATAAAATGGTTATGGTCTAGATTCACTTTAGGACAAATCCTCTCAATCAACTTGAATCCAAACATCACGGGGGTCAATGGAGAAGAAAATGAGGATACTCTAGATTTTGCATTTTTCAAAAGGATTCAGGGAGAATCTCTTCTAAAATAAATTGGGACAAGAAAGAAAATGATGGTGTTTAGTTTAGATCTTCCATCATCATAAGAAGAATAAAGAGGTGGCTTCAAGGCCATCAAGCTGAAAAGGCCCCTGAAACCGAGCCTCAAAATAACTTAGCCTCTTCTAAAAGTACTATTACATGGCTCACTCTCCCTCCTAAAAAAAAAATTGGTATTGCAGGTACATAAAGTTTGATAAAGGTGAAAAACCCCTAAAAAGAAGCCCAAAAAAGGTGAACATACTTGAGTTACACGATCTAGGACCAAGAAGAAAAGTGGAAAGAATTTCAAGAGCTTGGAGGTGGTACATATCTTAGGAATGGTAACACTGAGAGGGGGGCTGAATCAATGTTCTATACAATTACTTTCTAATACTTGAAACTTAACTCAATAACTTAATTGTTGAACTGAATGTTAAAGCATGTAAAGTAAACAATGCATAACACATAACACCAGATATGATTATGGGGAAACCTTGGCCAAAGTAAAAACCCTGGTGAGAATTAATACCAACTAATAATTGTACTTGTGTATTATGAACCAGTTAATGTTCCTTAGCCCTGTTAGGAGCTGTCATTACAATGCTTAAGTACAATGACCTTGTCAAGGGTCAGACCTTCTTAGGAGTCTTCAATAACAAACACTGTTAGGTTGGCTCACTATTAGAGCTCACTGCTCAATAGAGAAGGCTACAACCCCTTGGATATCAGATACACACTATATCTGCAATGGTGAACTATTGCTATGACATTGCTTGTCTAATCAATTTCTTGTGTGCATTGATGCTTTAACCTCTTGTAAAGATCTATATCATAATAACTTATCTTTGCATACTTTTTCTCTACTTCTTTCAATTATTTATGTCATGTCATCTCTAAATATAAAGGTGCATGTCTTGTTTATATGCGCAAACAAAACTATTCACTAAGTCAGCCTATAACCTATTACATACAATGCTTCCAAATGAATTGGCTCAAGTGTGTTTTCATACATTGATATTAACATGTCTATAATATAAATACAATAGGCACATAGCCTTTACAAAACAATATTATACATGCTAACCAAAATACTAATAGTTGGCTCCATGATGCGTTCTATTCGGCCGCTTACTGTCTGTGTCACTTCAACTCATTGTAACTTCATCATACT
Organism: Chamaecyparis obtusa; assembly: GCA_027943335.1. Taxonomy (NCBI): domain Eukaryota; kingdom Viridiplantae; phylum Streptophyta; class Pinopsida; order Cupressales; family Cupressaceae; genus Chamaecyparis; species Chamaecyparis obtusa. The sequence continues at coordinate 1,426,674 of BSBK01005295.1, forward strand.
AATTCATTTGATCATACGTTCTTAACCATAGCTTAATAACATATCCAAAAGCTTATCTTAAAGGGCACATACCAAAACTTGGTCATACACACATGCGTTGATGCTCTGTTCCTTAGGTACTTCACTGACTATCGTGTCTTCCATACTTAGTCATTTTCTCATCTTATAAGTTATGTCTCGACTCCAAAACTTCATATGACTTTGTTTTCATAATGACAACACTAAATCTTAGTCATATGCACCAGTATAGTCAACTTTCCAACAATCTCCCCCTTTGTCATTAATGGAAACAAAGGAATATGGAAAAGTTACTAAACTATATCTTACAAAAAAACTTTCTACATATATCCTTATCTTTTTTTGTACATCATATCCTCTATCTTATATCTCTCTTCTACTACATCATATACTCTATCTTATATCTCTCTTCTACTACATACTTTACTCCCCTTTACATCATATACATTGTTCCATATTTCTCTACTCCTTTACTAATCCATATTATTCTACTCCTGCTTTGACATTAATGAAAAAGGTGCTAAAAAATGAAACTACAAGTACTTACATAGTGAGTACATCCGGGTATGCAATCTGAAGGTTTGCAATTTCTTGCTACCAAAATGCCTTCAGTGCATCTATTATATGGAGATGGGCACATAATACATAAGTTAGCTTCTCCATTTTCTCCAAATATGAACTTGGACCTTGATCATATGTCACAATAGGTGCATCAATCTCCTTGATATTCTGATTCAGCACATTTAAAGAGGGTGCAAGCACATGTCTTAACTCTTCTTTCCTAGCCCTTATCTAAGCCATTTCTTTTTTTGCCTTCTCAATCTTATCCACTTGTCCTTGGTAGACATTATTACACATATTTATATTTGTGGAGGGATCTTCTACAAATTTTCTTACTGCTTCTATCATAGATTCAGCCTCCTGAATCTTCTTGGAAAGATCTGATGTAATTTTATCTTTATCCATACAATTAGCTATTATCTTTCTTCCTTTAGTTGCTAAATCTTTCAACAAAGCTTGACCAACTTTTAGAGAATTGAGGTCAAGTACAAAGTTACTTGTTAATTCATTTAGCCTCTTCATAAGATATTTCTCTTCTGCTATCTTGGATGTTGATTCCTCAAGACTTGAGAAATTTTCTTTAAAGCATGTCATGATGGTGTTGACATCATCCAATGAATTTACACTAGACACCTTCTTGTCTTCAAGAAATAGGCTATTCAGTATGCTTACTGATTCAACAAATAATGGATTTCTCATTACTTTTTTATCCATTTCTTTATACATTGCTAACACACCGATCTTTATCAGGTCTTCTTCTCCCCATGAATCCAGACTTGTTGTGCCAGGGGTCAAACTTGACAACAATGACATTGATGGCTTAGGGGTGAGAAGTGTGTTGTCCATAAATTTAGTCTTTATCTTCATAGGCACTTTAATAGAGGGTTCATCTACAGGTTCATTTTCCTTTTCTTCTTCTTTTTTCTCCTCCTCTTCTTCTTCTTTTCTAGTTATGTCCTCAATCTAAACTTCTTCTTGCTACTTAGGAATTTCTTCAGCGCATAGAATATCTACTTCCTTAGTGCTCACAAATTCTTCCTCAAACTTGTCTAAGTCTTTGTATGTCTCCTCCATGGATATTTTTACATTATCTATCATAATTGTATCATCCTTAGCTTCAGTCATAGGTACAGAGTCCTGTGGACCTGTCATAGGTGCATTTGGGATCTCAGCTACTTTTTCTTTATTAATGGGAACTTGGGTTGCAGGCACAAATGATGGATGCATGTGTTGTTCCAAAAATACCTTATCAAATGCTTTTTCAGTTTCCTTTGTAACCAACTCATAGTCCTTATTCATAATCTATAAAGTTCTTAACTTAGTTCTAAGGTGAGGCTTCACCAAGTTTAGTAATAAGGTTTTCTCTTCTAGTGAACACACTGGGAGGTTATCATCTAAAGTATTTTCCCATATTCTAAAATCTTCTTCTATTGCTTGTCTTTTCAAGGAATCCAAAATGTTCCATACATTGTCTGGAATGATTGTCTTAAGTTCCAAAACTATCTTCTTGAATTTTATCATCTGCTTTATAATCATACCATGGATCTCAAATTTATCTATCTCATGGTATTTGTCATAGAACTTAGCAATTTGATCAATTCTACCTTCATCTACAACTCTAGTTCTGAACACTTCTAGATTCGGTAGGAATCCTACCTCAGGAGGTGCTTGAATATTTCTGCATCAGCTTCTTATAGATCTTAAATATGGATGGCTTGTGAAAGTTTGTTTCTTCCTCTTAGGCATCATACTAGGCTTAGAAGATGCTTGAGTGGACTCCAGATCAATAGTATCTATGGGCACAAGAGAGTTTTCTTCCACCTTTTTCTTCTTCTCCTTAGGGTCATCAGTCTTCTCTATTTTTACTTTTGAAGAGGGTGCACTCTCAAGTTGCATTGCAATCTTGGCTTCCCTTTCCTTATCTAGATCTTCTTGAGTGACACCATGTATTTTCAGTATCTCAAAGGTGATTTTTGATGCTTTTATCTTTGTAGCTGCACTGTACAAGATTGAATCTACTTGTCTTGTCTTTTCCTCATAGGTACCACATCTTGGTTCATTAGGATCCTTAGGTGCTGATAGTACGACTTATACATAATCTTATAGAATATGTTCCTCCACTTCATAACCAAGTGGATGAATCCACTTAGTTCTAGGTTCCACATCTTCCATGCATGTGTTGTCTATCTCCACCATGAAAAAAATTCTATCCTTATACTTTTCCACTATGCTCTCAGGTATCCTATACCTTCTATGCATCTTTATTCTGAATGTCTTTATTTCTAATTCCATGAAGTTTTTCAAAGTGCTCTCAGATGATGCCTTGAATGAAATTTGTGGCATTGTAGGTAAAATTTTATCAAGGTATAGATCTGATACTTTACCAATAATATGGAAGTAATATAGATAGCTATCCTTGAGATGTCTTAACAATATGGAAGTACAAGTTAAAATCTCCATTTTCATTAACAATCCTGATAGCTACTAAAATAGTGGTTATGGGCACACTATTTACTCTTTTTGCATGTTGAAACTTATAACCTAGTATCATCGCCATAAGCTTGATATCCTTCTCTTCAATTGTCTCTAAGGTCATGTTGCGCTTATCACTCTAGGATTTACAAGCCTATTCCACCAATTTCCTAACATCCTTACCAGTGGAAAGAATGGTGCTAGTCTTAAGAAGTATGGTCATCTCATAAATGAGATTAGTAGTTATTCTAACAGGGACTTCTCCTATCCAAAATAGGTCATCATGAATTCTTCTTAGTAAAATCTTAATCCATTCAGATTCATAGAACTCATGTATGTTGTCACATAATCAATAATAGGGTTGTTTTCTAGGTGCATGAACTCATCTATAAATTTCTTGTCAGGTTTCATCATTGTTTCCATGTGGGACCTTATTCTATCCAAACCTACGGGTTCCTTCTTGCAATAAATATATGCGTGTATGTCTTTTACATGCATCACTCCCATCGGAGTCCTAGAGAATGCTCCTTCTATTTCATCTAAGACTGATTTAAAGGGATGCTTCTTAAAAATGTATCTTTTCCATTCAACAACATCAAACATAGCTGGAGTGGCCATTACTTACTTTCTTAAATAGGTTTCCAAGGGTTTTTGAATCGTCGTGTCTAAACAAGAACTTCGCAACCAACTTTCACACTTCTTTGCTGATAAACCAACTTCAATCTTTCAACATAAACTACTTTGATCTCTTGTGCTCTCTAAACTCTTGAATTCGAATGCAAATGTGTGAATAATAGATCTTTGGTGACTTTAAATCAACTTTCTGCCATTAATGCTTTCCGTGTAAACACAAAATCTAATAGAGAATTCCAATCTTCATTTCTTCTATCAATCAGGTAGTGTGCTTTTGCATACTACATCAAATAGTAACCAAACTACTATAACCAAAGGCACATACTCTGAGGGTGAGTATACCAGCCGCACAGGGTTCTAGAACTAATCTAGCTCCCCCTATGACCAAGAGGGTCATTCATCCAGAAGTAGAGGGTGCATCCATTACAGATGCATCCAATACATACTCATCAACATTATCCCTCTTTACATCTATTTGAATCATGCTCGCATCTTCTGTGGCTTTCAAAAACTTAACTTCTCTAGATTCATCCAAAATTGATCCTTGAGACTTATCAAGTCTTTCTTGTCCTTGCGCATGTGATTTGCAAAACTTTGAGATGTGTCCAGCCTTGTTACAAGTGTGACAAATAACTGGATGCCTTATGTTCCTTAGCGCATTGATGTGAGCTACCATACTACACTGTCTAGCTGTATGACCATTATAATTGCATATCTGACATGTAATGTTCTGAGGACTTCTAACATTTTGCTAAGAAAGATTTCTCTAATTTTGCTAATTCTGATTTCTTTGATTTGATCTACAATTCATAGCTCTATGATCAATCTAATTTCATGAATAACAATAACCATTGAAAGGTCTTACCTCTTTACAATCTCTTGCTATGTGTCCATGCTTGTTATAGGAATAATCTTTTTTTTTTACTAGCTTGCGCTCATCCTTAGATAGTTCAGCTTTAGCTTCGGTCTAATTTCTAGTCTTCTTAGCTTCTGCAGGTTCTTCAAGAGCTTTCATTCTATCTCATATAACATCAATCTGAACTTGGGCTTCATTGAATCCAATATCAATGGTATCTACTTTTAGCTTCTGAGCATACAACTGTGACTCTATTAGATTCTTTCTTGTGTACAACTTGTCAATATGATTTATTTGCTTCAGTCAATTCAGATTTCATCTACTTCTTAATGTATGCACCCTAAAATGGTCACCTAGACTTTGGGCCCCCATTCAACAATTTATCAAATCCCTGAATCAATATTTTCAAATATCAACAAAATCAATTATATCAATTTCCTTGATCAAATCATAATCAATTCAATATTTCTTAAGGTTTGAGCCTTATTTAATTTAAAAGAGAAAAAAAATAAAAATCTTATTTAATTAAGAGAATAAATCCCTCTTAATTAATTAAAAATCTCTTTTAATTAAATAATAAAATCACTTTATCCTAAGCTTTTATTTAATTAAAAGGAATTTCCTCCCCTTTTATTTAAATAAAAAAATCCCCACTTTTCTTCTTATCCTATGTTGCACAAATAAAGCATTATTCTTATTTTATCAAAAGAGAAAAAGCACTTTTTGTCTCATATGGACATAAAGTCAACTCCTATTTTCCTATTGGAGGATATTTGTGCACAAGGATCAAGCTTCTATTTTTCTCCACCGTTGATTAAGTCTTTTGCCTCTTAATCTCAATGGTCCATTTTCATCTCATTCTCTATAAAAGAAGAGCTCTCTTCCTCATTTTCATATCTTAAGTTTTTATGCTAATGTTATGTTGCAAGTTTTCTATGTCATTTTGGAGCTCTTTAAAGACATTCTACATCCAAGCTTTGAAGACTTGTTATTGCATTTCATTGTAGTTGCATATTTCTTTTCTTAGTTGCATTATCATGGCATATTAGCTTAGATTTCCTTTTATGCAATAGATTAACTTGCATTGTCATATAGATTTGCATTGCATTGCATACATTTGGTTTCATTGGAGATATTAGCATTCTTGCCCTTGTTTTCATTGTGAATCTCTCATTGTATGGTTGACTAGCAAGGTCATGAGTTTATAGCTCTAGCTGAGAGCAATTTTACAAATCTTGCAACTCCATGCATACAGAGCTATGGATCGATTTGTGAGGGCTCATTCTTGAGTTTTCTTGCATGTAAGGATTCATAGAAGTGTGGTCACATTTTCACCATACATTTTTTGTGCCCATTGTGGGGCAACCCACCTCTTGCATGCTGGTTTTGATTTTTTTGGAGCTAACCCTTTTGCAGATTTGTTTGGAGATGAAAAACCCTAGATTTGAAAGATTTGATCATATCTCCTAAACGGCCTTATGTTTTGGTCTAAAAAAAAATTTTCAAGTTGGCGACATATCAGAGAAGCTCCCAAAAAAAATTTAGAATTTTTGGAGGTGATTTGTATTTTTTTATAATTTTTTCTTGATTTTTCATAAAAAAATTAATTTTTGGTGCAAATCAGTGCATTTATTGGAAACTTTTACATTTCTGGAAAGGTCTTGGAATTCTACAGGGGGTTCATTCACTATGTTTTTAATTTATAAATCATATCATAGCTCATTTGTTCAATTTATAAAAACTAGTCTGTTTTGGTAAAATGGGTCTCTAGGGCACAAATGAAGAGATTTTTTTGAAATTTTTACATTTTTGGAAATTTCTATGTTTTTTGATGGAGGTCTCTTTTCTGCATTTTGGGTTTAGGGTCCGAATTCATGTGGTAAAAATCAGATCTTGTTGACTAGGTCAAATGCAAAAAAAATAAAATATTGTGATGGGTATGCACTTATTTTTTATTGTTCATTGCATGATATGAGCTATCATTTGGATTATTTTCTGGTTATCATTGCTCCTAACAATTGATTTTCAGATCTAACCCTAGGGTTTGCATAAGTTGGATAGACATTGCATATCTTGTTTGCTTATTTTCTTGTCTTGTTCATTTGAAGGTGCTCTTGCTTTCATGAAAAATGCTTAAAACAAAGCGTTGGACTTGAGGTACTTTGTTCCATCTCTACAACATTTATATTTTGGGATTAAAATTGAACCTCTCATGTGTTTGGCTTGAGTGTTTTACATGCTTTCATAGAACACATTTCAATTGATGCTCTTAATGGGAAATGAATGAACATAGATTTGTTTTCATACAAGTTTGTGTAAGTGAATGCTTGTGTTTAAACCTTAAGTAATTCTTGGTTCCAATATCAAATATCTCATTGAGTGATTGAGGGCATGGATTTATTCCTTGTTTACATAGGGAGTTAAATGCACCACTTTGTGGACTCACTCTATGTTTACTTGGAAAGTTAAATATTTCATTGTTCAACCCTTTTTCATTTGTGAGTAGTATTGATTAGCAGTCTTAGATTACTTGTGATTGATCTAGATTTCTATCTAGGGTTATTAGACTCGCTAATCCATTGGCCCCTCATTTATACCCTATGGTTGCAAGATTAGTGCCACATTAAAGGGGAGGGGTCTACAGGAAAGAAGCGTTAATTGCTCCACTAGGCAACCCTTTTGTGCTTTTTGGAACTCACTTGTTTTCTAAAGTGTGGACTCACTTTGAGTTGATGTGAGGAGTTAAATGTTCCACTTTTGAACTCACTTTGAGTTGATGTGAGGAGTTAAATGTTCCACTTTTGGACTCACTTTGAGTTGGTGTGAAGAGTTAAATGTTCCACTTTTGGACTCACTTTGAGTTGGTGTGAAGAGTTAAATGTTCCACTTTTGGACTCACTTTGAGTTGCTGTGAAGAGTTAAATGTTTCACTTTTGGACTCACTTTGAGTTTGTTTGAAGGGTTAAGTGTTCCACTTTTTAGACTCACTTCACATTCTCTTGAAGGGTTAAATGTTCCACTTTTGGACTCACTTCACATTCTCTTGAAGGGTTAAATGTTCCACTTTTGGACTCGCTTCACATTCTCTTGAAGGGTTAAATGTTCCACTTTTGGACTCGCTTCACATTATCTTAAAGGGTTAAATGTCCCACTTTTGGACTCGCTTCACATTCACTTGAAGGGTTAAGTGTCCCACTTTTGGACTCACTTTGCATTTACTTGAAGAGTTAAGTGTTCCACCTTTAGTGCTTTAAATACTTTTGATAGTGAATTACTTAGTTTTTATTTCTAGAAGGCCTGCTTGGGGACACACCACCTCAAGGGATGACCTTAACTCCTATGTTCCGATGGAGTATAAATATCGAGAGGTGAATCCAAAGACACCTCTCTTGGGAATTGAGTTCGATATCACTCTTGGCTAAGCCTCAAAGAACCTTATACCTTTGAGAAGTGAAGGAGGAGATTTGGGTTACCGTCTCCCCCTGACTGTGTGATTTTGGATTCTTCTCATCTACAAATTTGGGCCTCACGTATGTTGCGTATATCGAGGACTCCTTTTAGAAAGCCATGTATATTCTTGTAGATAGCTTGATAAGGTGTTGTTGTGTTTTAAGTGCTTGCTAAAACATTGTCAAGAACATACACAAGTAGAATCTTTAAGGAGTAGAAATACTAAGTCACTATACTTGTTCATGTGCAAGGTTGCTTTGCCCCTTTCTCATTGTTTGAAGACAATTGCTTGCTTGAACTCCTTGATTGTTGTCTTATGTGCTTGATAAAATGTTGGAAATCTATTAATGTGTCTGATTAAACCATAAAACAACTGAATTCTTGAGTTGAAACACCCAACTTTTTTACAGCTTGCTTGATTTTCTATCCTGATAGTAGAGACTTATTTTGACTTTAAATCTCTAGTTTTTTCCCTCTAGGAATAGCATCAATTGGTTTACAAGGCCACTTTGGAAATAGTTGTTAGGTTAGAAGGTTATTCTTGGTGAGAAAGCTTATCTCTAGAATTGTTAGCTACATTCTTGGAGAATTTTAGTGCTCTTATTGTCCAAATCACTTTCATTTAATCAATTTCAATTATATTTTGGCCTAGTCCAACCTCCTGATTCAAAAGTGCAAGGATATTCATCCTTTGATTTTAGCACCTCTTTGACAGTGTTGGTAAAGCCCCTTTATTTCTATCTTTTCATTTCATTTTGGACAATAGAGAACTTTGATTATCCTATTTTGGTGTTGACACTTTGCGAGGTCACCCTATCATTAAGAATCTCTTTCTTTCATGTCAGTTACAACAAGGTACCAAGTCAATCAAGGGAAGCGACCCCCTGTTGTCTTTAGCTAGTTACTGTATGTGACTAAATGTGACCTCTAAATTAAGCACAACACAACATGGTCATTATTCACTTGATAGAATTCGGGAGAGTATGAAGAACTCAATCCAAATTCCATGGTGAGGTGACCTGTTGCCTCCTATGTGAATGGGGTGTTTGAATACTCTCAGAATGAGAGCCAACAGCCGGGAGACCAATTCAACAATGGAGGATTTCCAAGAAGCAATAAAGATGAGCAAGATGAAATTAATCTAAGATGAAGTGCAATTTAATCTAAGAATGAGGATGCAACTTAATCTAAGAACTTGAAACAAATATGATATTGAACTAAGAACAAATAAGCAAATTTAGTCTAAAATGTGATGCAAAGATTATACTAATAATGAGATATTAATCTAATAAATGCAATAAAAATCTTTGAAAACAATGAATCAAATGAGAAAAAAATGTCTATAGTGTAGATGCTCTCAAAAATTTCTCTCTCTAATGAAGAAAAAGAGCCCAAATAAATAGAAGAGCCAAGAGGAGGAGGAAGAGTTTCCTGATTCGAAACTCTTGACCCTTCATATCCCTTTTGGGACAAATAAGCATGAATTACTTTATTAAAAGAATGGAAAATGCCACATGAGGACCTTTCGAATATCTCAAATTATTAATTCAAGAAAAGGTGTCCATTCAAATAACAAGAAATTAATTAATTCCTTTTTTATGTGTATTAGCCAAAGGGGGTGGTTTGATTTAATTTAATTTAAAGCACATAGGACTTCACAATTAAATTAATGTATCATAGAGATAATTTAGCTAATAAAGTCAAAGAGACTTAGGAATTAATTTTAGTGTTTGATTATTGCAAATTTATGGTCTTTGCAATTGACATCAAGTCAAATTAAGTTAGATAGGAGAGAGAAAATTGCCTAGGGAACTAAGACTTTGGTGATGTAAAATCAAGATAATGCACCAAAACTGATGAAATTAAATAGGTGCCAATTTTGGGGTATTACAGTTACCACCAGTTAAGACTCATCAACAACATAAGGGAAAAGGACCCCTTTTTGATCAATCTCCTAAGAGTGAATCTGAGATTTGTTTTGATCTGAAAGGTAATCCTAGTGAAGTGAGTACCTCTCTAGCACCCATTTCATCAAGTATGGACATGAGTTACACCTTCACTCAGCAACAAAGAGAAGCAATGAACCAGACTCTTGATGACATATTTCAATGGCATAGGGGTAACATGATGTTTTCTGGGTTTGCATATGCTAGTCCACCTAGATCACCCCCGATCAACATAAGGTATCTTGATGCTCACTAACAAGCTGAGAGACATCACCAACAAACTCACTCAAATTCAAGGTCACAACACAAAGACCAAAGCAATGAGTCTAGTGACCACCACATCAATGCAGCCAATGCAATAAGACAGTCAGGGCAACCTTCTCCACTTAGAGATACCTCTTGATATGCAAATATGAGATTGAAGAGCATGAAAAGGGAGAAGCAAGCCTATCTAGATGAACAAGCTACTAAAAAGGAGAAATTTAGACAACTAGAGGAAGAGGAACATGCATTATTGGACATAAGGAAAAGAGTCACTCAAGAAGAAGATAGACTCTATGCACAACAACTCCAAAACTGATTCAATGGGAGAGGTACTAATAGTGGGACCCACTCACCCCCATCTACTCCCTCACCAAGTCCTAGAAGAAGGTCAAGGATGCCCTCAAGATCCCCAAGTCCTAGAGGTAGAAGGACTTCAAGATATGATCACCATAGGAGACAGTCACCTCCTAGACTTTCAAAGAAACCCTCCCAATGAGCACATCATGGCTCACAACATGGAGGAATTTATGCCAACTTTGATCATATAGACTTCATGGCTATTCAACAAGAACCTTCATTTCAAGCCTACATCAAAAGGTATGTGGAACAGAATAAAGATCAATTCTTAGAAAGTCTAATTAATAAGGGTGCAAGAGTTCCCTTTGATTTTGATGTGGATAGAAAGGTAAAGAAGCAAGACCCATCCACAAATGAAGTGATCAAACAATTGCAAAGAGATGTGGACAACATGAGGGCTCCTAAGAGTACTTTCAACTTGGATTCTATTTGTCCCAATCCTATTGACAAGAGTGTGGTGTTGGTTGAGTTTCCTAAGAAAGTTGAGTTTCCAACCTATGACAAATATGATGGCGTTGGTGACCCTCATGACCATGTTAAATAGTTCTACATAATGATCTTTTCTTTTCACCATGAAGACTCCTACTTGATGATATTATTCCCAAGGAGTCTCAAGAGTCAAGCCATGGAGTGGTTTACTAACCTTACTCCTCCAGTTAAGAAATTTAGAGAGCTTGTGGAAAGATTTGTTCAACATTTTGCTTACAACTTATCAAGGTCGGTCACCATGCTTGATTTGTGAAAACTCAAACAAAATCAAGGAGAACCTTTTGTCACCTTCTTGCAAAGATGGAGATGGTTGTGCTCAAAGTATCCTAGGACAATTCCTAAGGAGGAAAGAATAGACATCATTGTGAGCAACTTGGTACCGAAATTAAGGTATGAAGTAAGGAAGATCCCATTTAATTCTTTTGATACCATGGTAGAAGTGGCGTGTCACATAGAGGATGTCCTAAAAGAACAAGGAATTTTGGCCAAAACAACTAATAACAACAATAATAATGGTAATAAGGACAAAAAGAACTCCTATTGGAATAAGAATAAGCAAGTGGTCAATGATGGAGTTGTTGACTCATCACAACCTAAGAATGAAGGAGTTCTTAATCTCTCTAATGTACTCCAAGCCATGAAGTTGCAAACATCTTCAGCACAACAAGAAAATAAACCCAAGTATCAAGGGAGACCTAAAACAGAAAAGAGACAATTTACCAAACTTGGAGACTCCTATGTAGACATTTTCAAGATGTTATTTGCTCATAATTTGGCACAACCTCAGGATCCTACAAAGTTCCGCATACCGGATCCTAAACCTCATTGGTGGGATGAGAAGGCTTTCTGTGTCTTTCACAATGGAATTGGACATGATATAGAAAATTGTTTTAAACTTAAGCATCTTGTCCAAGATCTTATTGAAAGTAGAAGATTACAAGTTGATGGTTTAACCACTAATGTGGATCACAAAGCTTTTAAAGAACCCTTTCCCAAATATGAGAAAGGAGAGAATTCTAACAACAAGAATGGAAAGGTTGCTATCAACTACACCTACACAAATGCTGAAAATGTTATTAATATGCTTGAAGTTGTTGATGATAATGTCAACATGATGAGAGGGAAAGACCCTTATGGATATGATGTGGATTCAAATCCTATGCCTGATGAAGGACCTGTTGTGGTACTAAGAGGTCCTCACTCATGAAGGATGTCTAAACCCCTCAATGCAATCACTAGGAGTCAGTCTCAAGCTCCCATTGTTATTAGAGGTCCTAACTCTAGTAAGTCTAAGTAGCCAGTGTCAAAAGGTGTTCTTCCTAAATTTGTTGTTCGTCCTGAGTTGAATTATAATCTTGTTGACCAATTACAATGTACACCAGCATAGATTTCAATATTTGAGCTTTTGGAATTGTCCCCTAAGCATAAGCATGTCCTTGAGGATGCCTTGTGAGTGACTAATGTCCCTAATGATATAGATGTAGATCAATTCCAGAATATGGTCAACCACTTGGCTAGCCCTCACTACCTTACATTCTCAGAAGAAGATGACAAGTCATTAAGCCACCCACACAATTTGGCCCTTCATATAGAGGTTATGATCCACAAGACCCATGTCACGCATGTGTTGATAGATGGGGGTGCTGGGCTTAATATTTGTTCTTTGAGCTTATTGAAGGCCTTGGGTTATTCAGAAGAAGTCGTTGACACAAGGAAGAAGATAACTATCAAGGCTTATGATGAAGTAGAACGTAGTTCTAAAGGATTGGTTGTTCTTCCTATCCAAATTGGTCCTGTAGAGAAAGATATTTTGTTTCAGATTATTGATGCCGGTCCTTTGGCTTACAATATTTTTTTGGGTAGACCTTGGATACATGAGATGCAAGCAGTCCCATCTACTTATCATCAATGTGTGAAGTTCCCTTACAATGGAGTAGAAGTTTGCATACCCGGGGATAGCACATTGTCAGTCAACATAATTTCAGCAGGGTCTCACATTCCTTTGAATAGGGAGGCTGACACTTTTGATACTACATTTGAACAATGCAAAGTCAAATTCAAAGCCATGGATCTTGGCATGGGGGATTACAAAATTGATTCATTCACAAAATTTCCAATTTCCCCTAGGTCTTATGGAAAACCTTCTCAAGATATGAAACCCTCATCTTCAACCATGACATTGTTCGACAAGTTTGTAGAATCCTCAGTTCCGATTCAAGAGGAAAAAGAAGAGGTTGCCATTAGGGACTGGATTTACCAAGAGGAAAAGTACTAATATAATGAGGGTTTTGCACCTTCTCCTCGAGCTTATGGGAGAGGGTATACATTGGTCAAGAATATGGGTTATCCAGGACATGGTCCCCTTAGTCATTAGTTGGATGCCAAAGCTGAACCTCTTAACCATGCCCTTTTTGGATGAAGGAATAAGTCAACAGTTGGCTTAGGTTTTGCAAATAAGAAATAGAAAAGTGTCCCTGTCTTAGCTATGATGGACAGTGACAATGACTCAGACTACACACCTAATCTCTCTAATCAGCAAGACATGTCTGATGATTGGGTGCCTTCAACAAATCTCCTTTGGGGAGATTCAAAAGATTTGACAATTGATAGTCCTACTATCCTAGTTGTGATGGATAGTGACTATATGAATGCTAGATTGACAATGGAAAGTGTTGCTATCCTAGCTGTGACAAATAGTAACAATGCTAGTGCTAGAGAAAGGGAAACCTTTCCTAACCTTGAGGCTTCTACATCATGAGGCCCAAATAATGATTCAGAGATAGACTCACATGAGTTCAAATGGGACTCACTTTCAGATGCAACAATTGATTTGGACATGGATGTTGTACATACTTATAGTACTCAACCTGATGTGACCAACGAGCCTAGTGTAGGACTAGAGGATTGGACTCCTCAAATTGCCTTAGTAGACGACGCTTTGTTTGGTAGGACAAATCTTGATTCGAGTATCTTAGAAGGAGACTTGATGAATCCCAATTGTATGGTCACTAGAGATAACACCTTCCACATACACAATGTTGAACCAGTCATTGAACTACCCCTTGTTCATTTCCACCTAATTGATTGGTCTCAATGTTACCAAGAGCCTCAGCTCTTAAACTTTCAGAATGACTATGAAATTGCCTATTATCTAAATGCTCTTGAACCCATAGTCTCTTCCACCAATGAACCAACAACAAGTATGACAGAGCCTGATATTAAGTACCTCAGTCTAAAAATAAAAGAAAAAGAAAAAAAGGTCTGATGGTGAAAACCACTTTGTGGCGGTGTCAGAACCCAAAATAGTAAAAATAAATGACGTATCCGAGGGTGAAAACCTCTTTGAGGTGCCTAAGGATGGGGTACTTAATAACTTTCCAAGTTACTTCCAAGATAGGTCATTAGTTCTCATTGAGCCCACACAATCAGTGAATTTGAATACAGAAGAGGCTCCCCAAATAGTGCACCTAGCTTAGTCTCTATCAGCTAAAGAAAAAGAGGCATATACAAAGTTTTTGCAAAAGAAGAAAATCAACTTTGCTTGGACATATTCTGATATGCCAAGGCTTGACACTGATCTTATTATGCATCATCTATCTATAGCTCTAGGAATAAAACTGATCAAACAAAGGTTGAGGAAAATGCACCCTCATGTAGCTCTTCTTGTTAAAGCTGAATTAGAAAAGCTCTTACACGTAGGATTCATTCAAACTATTGACTATGCTGAGTGGATCTCCAATATTGTTTGAGTTTCAAAACATGATGGGTACATTCACATTTTCACAGACTTTAGAGACCTCAACAAAGCATGCCCTAAGGATGACTTTCCACTCCCAAACATAGACATGATAATGGATATGATGGTGGGTTATGAGATATACTCCTTAATGGATGGGTTTTCCAGACATAACCAGATAAAAATAGCTCCTGAAGATCCAGAGAAAATAGCTTTCACATGTGCATGGGGAACCTATTGTTGGAACGTCATGCCATTTGGCCTAAAGAATGCAGGAGCAACATACCAATGAGCTATGACCACAATTTTTCATGATATGATGCATAAGAACATGGAAGATCATGTGGATGATACCTTGGCTAAATCTAGGAAACGGGATACACACCTCAATGATTTGGAAGTGATTCTAGATCGCATGGAATAGTTTCAACTTAGATTGAATCCAAAAAAGTGTGCATTTGGAGTTACCTCAGGTAAACTTCTAGGATTCATAATTTCAGCAAAAGGAATAGAGGTTGATCCTGAAAAGGTCCAAGCTATCTTAGATATGCCACCTCCAAAGAACATAAGTCAAATGAGAAGTCTTCAAGGATGACTCCAATCTATATGGAGGTTTATTTCACAACTTGTAGATAGAGCACAACCTTTCAATAAAACATTGCATAAGGGAGTCACATGTGTGTGGAATGAGGATTTCCAAAAGAGCCTTGATCAAATAAAATAGTATTTGGCTAATCCTCCAATTTTGATGCCTCCTATTCCAGGGAAACCATTGATTTTGTACATTTTAGCAACAGAGTCTTCCTTGGGTGCATTGTTGGCTCAATTAGATGACACTGGGAAAGAAAGGGTCATATACTACATCAATCATACTCTAGTATCTTATGAGATCAATTATAATAACATTGAGAAGTCTTATCTTGCAGTAGTGTTTGCTTCCCAAAAGTTGCGATACTATATGCTTGCTCATACTATACATTTGGTTGCAAAAATTGATCCCCTTAAGTACTTTCTTAGTAAGGCTGCCCTCACGGGTAGACTTGCTAAGTGGATGATGGTTTTATCTAAGTTTGATATAGAGTACATTGAGAGAAAGGCCATAAAAGGGCAAGCTATTGCTGATCAGTTATCTAATTTTCTAGTTAAGGATAGTGTGCCTATTCAGGTAGAGTTCCCAGATGAACACATTCTATACATGACCACTCGCACTTGGAAGATGTTCTTTGATGGTTCCAACATGAAAAATGGATCAGGTGCAGGATTATTGTTTGTTTCTCCTCATGGGTATAATATACCAAAATCCTACAAACTTTTATTCCCATGTACAAACAATATTGCAGAATATGAAGCATTAACCAATGGATTGAAACTAGCTATAGAATGGAACATAACAGAGTTGCATGTCTTTGGGGATTCATAATTAATTATCAACCAAGTCAATAAGGAGTATCAAACCAAAGATGACAAATTGATACCTTACAAAAAGATGGTTGATTCATTGAGATGTTACTTTACCTTTGTGACATTTCAACAGATCCCTAGAGTAGAAAACAAAGCTGCAGATGCTATGGCTACATTAGCTTCACTCCTACAGTTGGAACAACATGTATCCAGATTTGAATTCCTAGTGGAAGACCTATACCACCCCATATTTGACTCATCTGAAAGCAATGTCATTTGTACCCTTGTCACACATGAGTCTTCCCGCTATGGTGCTATCTATTCATATCTACGTGATGGCATCATCCCTTACACTTTCAACTATTCTGAACACTGAACCTCATCCGTAATGCCTCTCACCACACCCTTATCTCTGGTGATTTATATAGGAGGGGTTTAGATGGGACACTTCTTAGGTGCTTGGAAAAGGAGGAATCTGACCAAGCATTAGTTGACATTCATTAGGGCATTTGTGGTGGACACTCTAATGGTCTTGCCATGGCCTGAAGGTTGCTTAGGGTGGGGTATTACTAGCCCACAATGCAAACTAATGCAGTAGCTTTCTCTAAATCTTGTCAGAAATGTCAAAAATATGGAAACCTGATTCACACTCTAGGGAGGGAACTAATTCCTTCTATTTCTCACTGGCCATTTCAGTGTTGGGCCTTTGACCTTGTTGGGAAAATTCACCCCAACTCATCAGGTGGACATAAGTTTATCATCACAGCTACTGATTATTTCACAAAATGGGTAGAGGCAGTCCCTCTTTTTGTTGCCTTAGGCAAAATAGTTTCCCTATTTATTTTGAATCATATTATTTATCGATTTGGAGTGCCTTCTGAGATTATTACTGATAATGGAGGTCAATTCAAGAACAAAGACCTAAAGCATTTATGCAAGAAGTTTAAAATTAAGAAACATTGGTCCTCCATCTATTTTCCACAGGGAAACAGACAGGTAAAAGCCTCTAATAAAACTATTCTTAAAATCCTTCATAGAACAGTACACAAGAATGGTAGGGATTGGCACTTACAAATCAATTCGGCACTATGGGCCTATAGAACTAGCATTCGTACACCTACAGGAGCTACTCATTTTGCTCTTACCTGTGGCGTTGAAGTAGTGTTGCCTTTAGAAGTAGAGATACCTTCACTTAGAATCTCTCTCAAAGGTTTGATTACAGATGAGGATTACCGTGCCATGAGGTTACAAGAACTAGAACTTCTAGATGAGAAGTGTAAGGCTTCCTTTGATCACATGAGAGTATATCAAAAGCGTATGTCCAAAGCATTCAACAAGAAGGTTCACCCTAGGGAATTTCAGATAGGTGATCTTGTTTTGAGAGAGAGCCCTAAGAATCAACAGAACAAAGAACAAAAGGGCAAGTTCAAACCTAGTTTGCTTGGAACATACATTATTATAGCAGCTTTTGGTACAGGTGCATATTTATTGTTGAATGAAGATGGAGAACAGCTCCTTGAGCCCATCAACATTTTGCACCTAAAGAAGTTCTATCCTTGATGCCCGTTCTATCTGGGGGCATCCTTTGTACATATTTTATGATCCTGAAAAAATACCAAAAAAATTCATATATGATGCTGAAAAAATCCAAAAAAGCATATACAGTCCTGAAAAAATAAAATTTGAAAAAATGCAAAAATTCAAAAAAATAGAAAAAGTGCCTTGGTGAAAACCTGGAAACAGGCGCCTTGGTAGCAAAAAATGAAAAAAAAAAAAAAAGAGAAAAATTTCAATAAAAATCCAAGTGGTGAAAACCTGGAAACAAGCACTACTTGAGGCCTTTGCACTCCTATTTGTTAGCATGCATCCTCGACACTTAGCCTTTCTCCATCATACCTTGACCTTATTTGGCTTAGTCTGGAATTGGTCTATACCTTTGTCTAGGGGGCATAACTATTTGCATAGGTCCTTTAGGTGCATTTGTCTCTTGGGGCATTTCACAACAAGTGTTTTTCAACACCACCCCAAACAATTTTTTTCAACACTACCCTAGCGTTGAGTGTTTCTCAACACTTATCAAATGTCTTACCCACCAGTCTAGTATGATGTGACATTGCTCATTTGAAAATGTGATACTCAAAGTTTGACTCTATGACCAGCACACACGCACTTAAACAATCAACTTGTTGAGATATGTTGACTTTATTTTTCTTTGTGTGCTATCTATGAGGATTTCTTTGATGAGTGGTCTCTCCCTGAGAAGTTTTTGATGATGCACAGCCAGAAGACTGAGGGTATGAGAACATGTTTTATTTCTTTATCTTCTTGTGGGTATATTTTGTTGATCCTAACTGTCATGAGCATTTATGCTGGTCTTACTTGACACTATGGATTCACAAGGTATTATCCTTGACTATTTTGTGAGTGCATGCTTCTAGTTATCCTGACTTTCATGTGTCTTGATACAAGCATAATCTTGCCATATCAAACTTAGGTAATCTCACTGCATTAGTCATCTTGACCTCCATGTCTTTGATGCCTAGGTGGGATTTCCACATTTCTATCTGATCAAGATCATATTCATATCCACATAGTTATGCTAGTGTGCATTATATGATCTTACGACGCTACCAATAACACTCAATGATGATAATTAGATGTCTATAGGCATTGTGACCTTGCAAGTCAACCACTTTCATAGTAGCTTGCATTCTTAGGTTCATCGTAGTTTAGTTTTTGCATCCTGCATATGGAGAGGGCTCTCAGTTTTATCATCTACAGACTAGTTGGTCAACTGTGCTCATTTTTTTATTCTTCTTGATCATATCTTTCATTTCTAATCTTTCATATCACATCATTTTCTATCTATTTCCAAACTCGAAGTCAAAATCTGAGTCGCGTTTCCAATTTTTCTCATTCTCCTACGTAGTTGACTGACCTTTTGAGGCATAATTCTTCGATCTTTGATGGAATTTCTTCCTTTCCATGTCTTCCAAACTTCTAGTCTTTCATTCAAACTTCTAGTCTTTCATTCACCCCTTTCGCTTCCTCTCTCTGAGGTTTGACTTAATCTTTATCCTATATCTTTCCCAGTCAAACCTAGTCAACCTGGGGCATATCTTCACTGTTTGATGGTTATCCTATCATGCTCCATCCTTCGATTATGATTTATTGTGACTTGATCAGGTTTATAAATTTTTTGTTCTCCTCTATCTGATTTTGATTTTGATTCTGAGGGGGTAGTACCTATCATCTTTAATCTTTGATTCAGCTTTATCATTTAGCTCAACTTGAGATTCTTATTTTGAGACTTGATTATCACCTAGCAGCGATGGTGGTGATTTTGTCTTTTGATTTTTATCTCCTATTTTTCAAACTTGATTATTGCCTAGCAGCGACGGCGATAGTTTTGTCTAAGGCTTGATTTGCACCTAGCAGCGACGGTGTTGGTCTTGTCTTTCAGCTATTGTTTATGCTTGTCCTGATGTGTTCCCATCCATCAAACACACATCTGGGTTATTTTGTGATCCCAAATCGATCTCACATTTCAATTCTTCTTTGACTGCATGTGTTCCCAAAATGATCACACATTAGTCAAAGAGGGGCAAATGTATGCACCCTAAAATGGTCACCTAGACTTTGGGCCCCCATTCAACAATTTATCAAATCCCTGAATCAATATTTTCAAATATCAACAATATCAATTATATCAATTTCCTTGATCAAATCATAATCAATTCAATATTTCCTAAGGTTTGAGCCTTATTTAATTTAAAAGAGAAAAATAATAAAAATCTTATATAATTAAGAGAATAAATCCCTTTTAATTATTAAAAATATCTTTTAATTAAATAATAAAATCACTTTATCCTAAGCTTTTATTTAATTAAAAGGAATTTCCTCCCCTTTTATTTAAATAAAAAAATCCCCACTTTTCTTCTTATCCTATGTTGCACAAATAAAGCATTATTCTTATTTTATAAAAAGAGAAAAAGCACTTTTTGTCTCATATGGACATAAAGTCAACTCCTATTTTCCTATTGGAGGATATTTGTGCACAAGGATCAAGCTTCTATTTTTCTCCACCGTTGATTAAGTCTTTTGCCTCTTAATCTCAATGGTCCATTTTCATCTCATTCTCTATAAAAGAAGAGCTCTCTTCCTCATTTTCATATCTTAAGTTTTTATGCTAATGTTATGCTGCAGGTTTTCTAGGTCATTTTGGAGCTCTTTGAAGACATTCTACATCCAAGCTTTGAATACTTGTTATTGCTTTTCATTGTAGTTGCATATTTCCTTTCTTAGTTGCATTATCATGGCATATTAGCTTAGATTTCCTTTTATGCAATAGATTAACTTGCATTGTCATATAGATTTGCATTGCATTGCATACATTTGGTTTCATTGGAGATATTGGCATTCTTGCCCTTGTTTTCATTGTGAATCTCTCATTGTATGGTTGACTAGCAAGGTCATGAGTTTATAGCTCTAGCTGAGAGCAATTTTACAAATCTTGCAACTCCATGCATACAGAGCTATGGATCGATTTGTGAGGGCTCATTCTTGAGTTTTCTTGCATGTAAGGATTCATAGAAGTGTGGTCACATTTTCACCATACACTTAATGTTCTCTAACTCAAAGATTTTCATGTTTTCTTGCCTTAGTTATTCATCCAACTGCTTGTTTTCTTTGACATGTTCTTCATAGGCTTCCTAATTGTTAAATAGCTTTTCATCCAACTCTTCAATCTAATCCTTCAGAGATGTGTTTTCCTCATTTAGATTTTTGACCATTTTCCCTAAATCACTTGTAGAACAATCTTTCAAATCTTTTCTTAGTTTCTTGATGAATACTTGAGAACCACTAACCTTTAATTTCAGTTCTAAAATTTCTTTTTCTGATCTGTCAAGGTCTTCAAGAGATGCTTCAAGATTATTTTTCAGATGTTTCACTTCTCCTATATCCATGATCTCCTCAAGTGGTTAAACTTATCTTCAAAGGACCAAAGCTCTAATACCAATTGTTAGGAATGGGAACACTGAGAGAGGGGTGAATCGGTGTTCTATACAATTACTTTCTGATACTTGAAACTTAATTCAATAACTTAATTGTTGAACTAAATGTTAAAGCATGTAAAGTAAACAATGCATAACACATAACACTAGATATGATTACGTGGAAAATGTGGCCAAAGAAAAAACCTCAGTGGGAATTAATACCCACTAATAATTGTAATTGTGTATTATGAACCAGTTAATGTTTCTTATCCCTGTTAGGAGATGTCATTACAATGCTTAAGTACAATGAACTTGTCAAGGGTTGGACCCTATTAGGAGTCTTCAGTAACAAACCCTGTTAGGGGTGGTTGGCTCACTGCCAGATCTCACTACTCAATAGAGAAGGCTACAACCTCCTGGATATCATATACACACTATATCTGCAATGGTGAACATCTACTATGACACTACTTATCTGATCAGTTCCTTGTGTGCGTTGATACTTTAACCTATTGTAAAGCTCTATATCATACTGACTTCTCTTTGCATACTTATGATCTTCTTCTTTCAACTCTTTTTGCCCACCCTAGCATCTTCCTATGTCAGACTGACAGGACTATTGCTTTGACACTTTGGATTATATATTTAGACTATGATCATTATTTAGTTATAATTTTATGAGACACTTGAGCATATCTATATATTTGGTTACTACAGTTTTTTTGGAAATATTAAATGAGTTAGCATGTAATGATGAATGGTTAGAAATGAACTATCAATGAAATGTTTTACAATGATTTATGTTGTGATGTTTATATTATGATCTAACCCTACTAACCCCATTATGATTTGATGTTTACTAGTTGATGTGAGTGTAGGATG
The DNA here is from genome assembly GCA_027943335.1 of Chamaecyparis obtusa. Classification (NCBI taxonomy): domain Eukaryota; kingdom Viridiplantae; phylum Streptophyta; class Pinopsida; order Cupressales; family Cupressaceae; genus Chamaecyparis; species Chamaecyparis obtusa. The sequence goes on from BSBK01005295.1 coordinate 1,448,736, forward strand.
AGGAGGGACAGTCGTAGTTACTCCTACGGGAGGTCCACATGATGTCGCACTCTCCCTCCTTGTTTTTCATTGTCTATTTATATATATATATATATATATATATATATATATATATATATATGTATGTATGTATGTATGTATGTATGTATGTATGTATATGCATATCAATTGGTGATACAGGATGCAGGTACTAGGTATCATCTCCACCTGGATACACAGGTCTGAGCGTTCCTTCAAAATCTTTGAACTGTTGTTGTGTGGAGATTTAACCAAGCTACTCTCAACGTTACCCATGGACTTAGAATTTTGTTTAGGAAGTTATCGTAGTTGGGAAAGTAGAATGCAGTTTATGTTGTGGACTTGATTTGATGTTGGTCTGAGTTTATGTTATGAGTTACAATTAACTAGTTTTATATGTATAATAATTATTCTATAATTATGTTATGATTATTTGTATATTATATAGGTATGTGTATATGTGGGTGCATGCGCATATACCCATGCTTCTATAAATAATAATAATTGTATGTTTTTATTAATTATGTAAATGGTATGTTATTTATAATAATTAAATAAAGTGAGTTAAATAAAGTGTATTTAATGAAATATATTAAATAAAAAGAAAAAAAATATAATAATAAAAGGAAAATACTCTTTGTAGTAAAACTAGCTATCTAGGAGGGAGTTGAACTTGAGACCTCCTAGAAGTTAGGCTAGTTGTTTTCCTAATGTGTTATGTGTTTTCCTTGAAAGGTATTTGTTTATTATTCTTGTTATGGTTTTATTTGAAAGATATTTTAATTAAATTTATTAAAACCTTGATTAATTCTTTTACGGGAGTTATTTGTTTGTTCCTCCAACCAACTATGGAAGTTGGAGAAGTTGCTTCCCATAAAGAAACGCCTCCAACCACATAGTTGGAGGATAAATAATTGAAGTTTTTGGTATAATAGGAGGATGATAATTTTTGGAAGATTTGCTTTTGGAGTTGTCTGCAAAAGATTTTTCCATAAATTTATTTGAAAGTTTATGTGAATTTGAGATTCTCTAGTTGGTGAAGTCAAGTGTGTGAGGATTGCTTGGATTTGATTTCCAGAGGAAGCTTTCCTAGAGGTTGTCTACTCAAGGATTGAAGTTTTGCAGAGATTCTCTAGCCAAGGGAAGAGGATTCTCCGCAGGACCCCAACTAGGGTCTAAACTGGGAAGAATCTCCAATCTTCCTCTGTGTGTATGAATTTGTTTTTGTATGATATGATATTACATTATAATATGATTATTTTTCTATGTATCAAAAATTATATGTAAATGTCTTATCCTCGATGTATTTCTACTGTGTTTCCAGGAAGTAAATTATATATGTTTATATAGTTTTTATTTATTTACTTTGTATTATGAAATCTTCCTAGGAAGTTAGGAATGCTTGCGGTCATGTGGAAGGATGTGTTTATCTATTATTGAATGAAATAAGAAGGGTTAGGAAGGTTTAGGAATGAGATGCGGTCCTTTTTCCTACTCTTTTTCTCTTGCAGGCTTCTCTGTGGACTATTGTATTTGATTATTCTTGTCTGAGGCTTAGGTAATGTTTAGGATGTGCTATGGATGTGGTACTAAGGTCCTTGCAGTGGGTTGACCTCAGGGAACCTTTCCCAGGCACTCTCCATGCCTAAAAAAATTAGTTTTTGGTGATTTCAGGAAGTAAAAAAATTAATTTCATAAAAGTGTCTTGTAGTGTCGTACGACATTGTAGTCATACTCGTATGGAACTTGGTCAAATGTCATATGGAAATTCATGCATTATCGTATGGGTTTTAAAAAATTAGTTTTGGTTTTTTTCAGGAAGTTTAAAATTTAATTTCATAAAAGTGTCCTATAGTGTTGCATGAAACTTGGTCAAATGTCATATGGGAATGCATACACTATGATATGGGATCATATACAAAGGTGTTTGGAGTTTTTGAGGGTTTCAGGGGCTCAAAAATTGCACAATTTGTGTTTAGAACCTATAGAACTCATTCCTTATGATTGGGATGCAAGTTGTATCACCTATGTTTGTCATTTACTTATTTTTTTGATGTTATTATGTGTTACTTATGGTGTTTTAGTACTTGTTTTGTACTTAAGTTCATTTTATGAGGTCAGATCTAGTTATGGTGGCAGGATTTATACAAATATAACATTTAAGTATAAGTCTAATACATTTAATTTCTTAGACTTATACTTTAAGTTATATTTGTATAAATCCCTTCTAGGATGTTTGAGATAGGTTTCATCTTCATAGGAGTTAAGATGCAAATTTTAGATTTTTAGGTTTTTTGAAAAATTTCAGACTTAGCCAAATTTTAGGCACATGAGAAATCCCTAGACTTTTGAAATAAGCTATGGAACATTGTGTAAATGCATGTAGAAAGTTTTATGTTGTATCTTATGAATGTCTATACATGGTTTTGTTGGCATTATAAGATTTTATTCATACTTGGCTTATGATAGAGTCCATAAAATGAGGCTAGGACTCGTTCAGGTGGCTTGAGTACACTAGAGGGCTCCCTAGACCTGCGAGATGGATCTTTTAAAAGTACTTGATATTTTAATGGCTTGTGTGTGTGGGTAGGGAACTAGGTACCCTAGGTGAGTGTCTCGCCATAGGTGTTGGAACCCTAAAGTGGTTACCAAATGATCCTATGGGTGGGTTAGTAAAAACTGATAACCTAATAATGAATCTGGGAAAGGGGGGAAACAAAAGATAATGAAAGAAAACATTTTAATGGCCACATAGTCCTGTTGGAGTACCGGGACCATGGGTAACTTCCAGGATGGATCCCTATTCAGAAAGGGGGGACTGGGGTTACATGGTTGCCAGGAAGGATCCCAAAATCTAGGATATGTGATGACACTCACCTAGAGGGTATTCTAAAAACCTAACCCTTGTGATTAGTAAAGTGATATGTTGTTATTTTATGTAATTTCTTTTAGACTAGGGTTTTGTGAAGCCTTAGATTTCTTAGGGCCTTGTGAGTATCTTGGTTCTATCTCCTAGCATGGGGGGTGGAGCTTCACCAGTTTCACATGGTTGGGTGAAAAATATCTTTTGAGGTCCTATTCGTGGTTCGTGACTTGGACATGTTCAATTTTATGCATTGATGAAAATCTTTCTATTTTGTATTATGTATTATTGAAAATAAAGATGAAAATATATGTTGTAATTCCTTCGGGCCACTCATGTACTTGTTATTTTAATGAGATTTATTATTAGAAAAATGTAATTGAAAAGCAAAGAAATGTAATTGGGAGGGATAGTTCTAGGGTTTCTTTCGAGGGTTTTTATTCGAAAGATCAAAGTTGGAAATATATAATGTAATGTTGAATTATCTTTTCTATCTCTCCTATGTTTCAATGAAAGGAAATGTTTATTATGATAAGGTTAAAATGTAATTTCCAAACACTGGAAAAGTGTTTTAGAATCATTCAAAATTGCAAAATCTTAGCCAAATGCTTTAATTCTCATAAAAAAGGATCAAATCAATTTTAAATGGACATTTATTAATCAAAATTTGACAAAATAATTTAAATCAAAGGAAAAATCAAATCATGACATCAAATAATTAAATACAAGCTTAAAGGGATCAAATCACACTATATAATTAATTTTAATCAATTAATTGTATAGTTTTAAATCAAAAATCAAATTGAACCTATTCCCTTACATGGATAATTTAATTAATTGATGGAATTTAATTAATTGTAATATCTTTCAACATAATTTGAGTAGCCAATAAGAATTGAGAACACAATGCACATGGATCACTCCAAATAGTTGAATCTTAATCACACATTTTCAACTTTGAATCTCAACCACTCAAATTTGTCTACTTGTCCAAACCTTTGAGAAAATTATTTAAATTGTCCCCCCATTTAAAAACATTTCAAAGCTTTTGACTCAACCAAGGCTAAACCATGATCAAGTCACTCTACCCCCTACCCTTGGGATTTTACTATAAATAGAAGTCATTTTGAGAGCATAATATATTAGAAAATTTGAATGCATAGCATCATCACTATAGGAAATTTGAGAGAAATTGAGAGCAATTGAGAAATATCTTGAGAATTTTGGGAGCAAATAGTGAGAGTTGAGAGCATTATCATTTTGAGAATTGAAATCTAGATTTAGGCATGTTATCATAATTTTCTCATTCTAGGATTGTCACTAGTAGAGAATAAGGTTGAGAGCTCTACTTACCAAGCTTAGATAGAGAACCATGAGATGATATGGATGTTAAATGCAATTCTTTAGATTAAATTTCCATTGTATTTTCATTAAATTGTTGCTAATTGTCCTAATTTCATGAAGGTGTAAACACTCACACACAATTATGCTAACGTTAAAATGTAATTTTCAAAGAATAGTTATTCAATGTGTAGGAAGGAGAAATGAAATTAGTATATAAAGTAAGGAATATAATTGTAAATGAAATATTATTTTCTTACCCCGTCTCTTAAGTTCTAATATTTGTGAAAGTAAAGAAAAGAAATGGAATTCAATTTGGATAAGTAATGTAAATATGTTAGTAAATGAATTCATTAAGGGAACCTTAAGGAATGTAAATGTGAAGTATTAATGATGTAATGTTAGGAGAAAAAAATTAGTTGCAAATTTTGGTCATAAGACCTAATTCCTTATGGGTTCCCTAGTGGGGACATTACATTTGGTATCAGAGCCCTAGTTTCTACACTAGGAGCTCAGGGTCTTTTTACATTTGAAACTCAAAACTTTTCAACACATTGAATGTTACTTTTAATCTTGCACTTAAAACTAATATTGCACCACTCTCCCAGGATGCCTCTTGTTACCTGTGGAAGAGCTAAGGATAGAGCTCAAGAGTCTTCCTCTAGATCTCACCTAGAGATTTCCCATGGGGAATATGAAGGAGAACAAAATCAAGATAAACATAGGAATGAGAGTCAGAGTAATGACTTGGAAGGAGCCCAACTTAGACAACTTATGCAACAACTTTTTCATAGACTTGACAACCTTGAAAATAGAGTCAATATTGAAGAAGGAAACTAAGCTCAACATCAAGATAGGGAAAGAGATAGAAGCCCTAGGAGAAGGCAAGTTATGAAAGAATCTGAAGATAAGGATACCGCTCACATGAGGGACTTGCTCAAAGTCAAGGTACCCCTCTTCTATGGAAATGAAGGGGGGTCTATAGCAAAAAATTAGTTGTTTGACCTTGAGAGGTGTTTTTCTACGCACCCTTTTAGTAGCAATGTCAAGGCTAGATGTGCTATTATGAATTTGAGGAAGTTTGTATCTACATGGTGGAATATGGAAGAGGACAAACTTCAAGTCACCATCAACACTTTTTAATTGTAATTGTTCCTAGAAAGCTTTAAGGATTGGTTCATGTCTGATCAGTGGAGGCAAGGAAGGAAAGAATAATTTCACCACATCAAGAAAGCCAACATGTCGGTAGAAGAGTATGAAAGAAAGTTCTATAAACTTAAGCCTTTCTTAGGATTTAAAGATGACGTAGCCATACTTGTCCAACATTTCATCAGAGGTTTGAATGATCAAATATTAGGAGATGTAGCAATCTAAGAACCCAAGAATCTTCGAGATGCCATCACTAAGGCATACCTTATCAAAAGAAAGGTCAAAGAAAGAGGTGGATATGCTAGTGGCCAAATATTCAATGTTGGATCAGGTTCTAAGGAAAACTTTGATAAAGGAAATTCCAACTCTAAGAACCAACAGTCATCTTTCAAAGGTGGATAGAACTTCCCTAAGAAGAAGTTTTAGAAAAATAACAAAAGCAATGGGAAGTTTCAACAACCTCAGAACCATAACAAATTTCAAGCACAACAAAGGTTTCCTCCTCCATAATCCCAAAATTCTCATAATTTCAATAGAGGAGGTTATCAACAATCTAGTGCTCCTCCTACAAGGAATTTTGGATGAAGCACTGGGTGTTATTCTTGTGGACAACAAGGACATATTGTAGTTCAGTGTCCTCAGTGCATAAATCCCACCAATCAGAAGCAAGAAATTTTAAAACCAATAGTAGGAGATGATGGTTGTTCTCACAGGGTGCTCGCCATAGTGGAACACGGACAAGTTGATCACCAAAACACTGTCATAGAAACTTTAGGTTTGTTAAAGGGTAAAACTATTTCTATTCTCTTTGACTTGGGAGCAACTGACTCCTTCATATCTTCTTCTTTGATAGAAAAGTGTGGGCTAGCAGTAGTAGGGAAAGGAGTTAAGTGGCAGGTAGAGCTAGCCTCAAGGGCTAAAATGACCATAGATTTGTGTGTTCAAGGTTGTAACTTGGGATTATGACCTTTTTCTACCAATATTGATCTTCGTGTTATTCCTCTTGGATCATATGGAGTTGTCCTAGGAATGGATTGGTTGACACCTCATGAAGCCAAGATAGATTGCAGAAAAAAGCTCATTCATTTCTTGGATGATTTAGGTAAGCCCAACACAATTTTGGGAATTCAATGACCTATTTCACTCCAAATGATATTAGCTATGCAACTTAAGAAATGCATGAGGAAGGGATGCCAACTTCTTGCAGTCTCAGTTCATGATTTGACTGACAAGGAAGATAGAGAAATTATACTTGAGCACCCTTTACTTCAAGAGTTTGCAGATGTATATCCAACTAAGATTCCATGAATGCCTCCCAAAAGGGACATTGATTTCCACATAGAACTGGTGCCAGGAGCTGAGCCTATCTCTAAAGCTCCTTATCGCATGACCACTCAAGAGTTGAGTGAGTTAAAATTTCAACTAAAAGAACTCTTAGAAAAAGGCTTTATCAAACAAAGTGTGTCACCTTGGGGAGCTCTGGTTATCTTTGTTAAGAAGAAGGATGGTTCACTACGGTTATGCATTGACTATTGTCAACTCAACAAAGTAACCATTTAAAATTGATACCCTTTTCTGAGAATTGATGACCTATTTGATCAGATGAAAGGAGCCAAGGTGTTTTCCAAGATTGATCTGAAGTTGGGTTATCATTAGTTAAGGACTCATGAAGCTGACATTCACCAAACAACTTTTTGTACCCAGTATGGACACTATGAATTTATCATAGTACCTTTTGGTCTCACAAATGCACCATTAGTATTCATGAGTCTTATGAATGGGGTATTCATGACCTTCTTGGATAAATTTGTCATAATTTTCCTAGATGATATTTTTGTGTATTCTAAGACAGTGGAAGAATATGAGCAACATCTTCGACATGTGTTACAATGCCTTTGTGAGAATCAATTATTTGCAAACTTGGAGAACTATGATTTCTTTTAAATTGAAGTTAAGTATCTTGGTCATTTTATCTCAGGAGAAGGTATAGTAGTTGATCTCATCAAGATACAAGCTATAGTTGAATGGCCAACCCCCACCAACATCTCAGAGGTTTGTAGTTTCATGGGTTTAGCTAGATACTACATGTGCTTCATCCAAGGATTCTCCAAAATAGCTCATTCCATCACTTCCTTGCAAGGGAAAGGGAAGAAGTTCATTTGGACTAAGAAAAGTTTAGAATCTTTTTAGATCCTAAAGGATAAATTGACTAGTGCCCCAATTTTGGCGATACCTGACCCCACTGAAAATTTTGTAGTTTGTATTGATGCTTCCTTGGAAGGCATAGGGGTACTATTGATGCAAGAAGGAAGAGTTATTACTTATGAGTCTAGAAAGCTTAAGGACCATGAGTTTAACTATCCCACCCATGATTTGGAGTTAGCAGCTATAGTTCATGTCTTGAATCATTGGAGACACTTCTTATTGGGGCATCAGTTTGAGTTACACACTGATCACCAAAGCCTTCAATACATATTTACTCAACATAATCTCAATGTCAGGAAGCGTTGATGGATGGAGTTCCTATTTGAGTATGATTTTGAGGTTAGATATATCCAAGGTAAGGAAATTGTGGTGGTTGGAAGATGCTTTGAGCAAAAGGAGACATTAGATATCCATGCTCTCCCTTTCGACTAATTTGAGAGGTCAGATCTTGCAGGCACTTTCTTTAGATACCTTGTATCTAGAAGTTAAGGCTGAAATTGAGATAGGAAGGGCCTTAGAAGGAAGGTTCTCAGGGTATTCCTTAGAGTCAGATGGACTGTTGAGACATCAAGGAAGAATTTGAGTACCTCTTTTAGGTGATCTTCAAAGAGTCATCATGGTGGAAGCACACTGTGCTCCCTATTCATCTCATCTAGGTGTTAAGAAGATGTATTCAGATCTGCGACAACTATATTTTTGGTCGAACATGAAGAGGGATATAGTCAATTTTGTGGCTAGGTGTCTAGAATGTCAGAGCGTTAAGACCGAGCATCATCACCCAGTAGGCCTCCTTCAACCACATTTGACTCCTGAATGAAAATGGGATACAATATCTATGGATTTAATTGTGGGACTACCAGTCACGTATCAGAGACATGATGCTATCATGGTCATAGTGGATAAGTTAACCAAGGTAGCACATTTCTCTCCTATGCAGTCATCCTATACTACTACCTCAGTAGCCAGAGTCTTCATGAAGGATATAGTTAGATTTCATGGTGTTCCTAGAAAGGTTATCTCTAATAGAGATCTAGTATTCACTTTAGAGTTTTGGACCTCTTTGCAGCATGCTTTAGGGACTCATTTGAATTTTAGTTTAGCATATCACCTAGAGAATGATGCCTAGACAAAGCAAGTTAATCAAGTGCTTGAGGATAGGCTTATGATGTATGTGATGGATAGACAAACCCATTGGGAAGATTACTTGTACCTAGCGGAGTTTTCATACAATAATGGCTATCACAGTTCTTTGGGGATGTCACCATTTCAGACTCTTTATGGTCATCCTTTTCATACCCCTCTGAGTTGAGATCGCTTAGAGGAAAGAGTACTACTTGGCCCTGAGATGTTACAGGATATGGAGTAGCAGGTTCAAGGGATCAAAGAACATCTTGTGATAGCTCAAGATAGGCAGAAGAAGTATGTTGATGCTCACAGGATTGATAGATAGTTCTTTGTTGGAGATAAGGTGTTTTTGAGATTCTGCCCATATAAGAGCCCTATCCATTATGGAAAAGGTTCTAAGTTGGCACTGAGATTTGTAGGTCCATTTGAGATCCTTGAGAGGATAGGGCCAGTTTCTTACCAACTGGCCCTACCGCCCATCCTTGTACATCTTCATGATGTGTTTCATGTATCCTTACTTAGAGAGTATATTCCTAATTTGACTCATGTTTTGGATTGGAACACTTTACAGGTAGAGGACGGGTAGCTAGCTTTGTATCCAATATGTATACTCCAGCAGTGGACTTTGACCCTAAGGGTTCAGAGCATAGAGAAGGTAAGGGTCCAATGGGACCCCAGCGATGATACCTCTACTACTTGGGAGGATGCTAGCAAACTCAAATTTTCATATCTATACTTATTTGTAGGCTTCTAGGAGTAAGCCTAATCCTAGAGGGAGAGGATGTAATACCCACCCTAGCATCTTCCTATGTTAGACTGACAGAACTATTGCTTTGACACTTTGGATTATATGTTTGGACTATGATCATTATTTAGTTAGAATTTTATGAGACATTTGAGAAAATCTATATATTTGGTTACTACAGTTTGTTTGGAAATATTAAATGAGTTAGCATGTAATGATGAATGGTTAGAAATGAACTATCAATGAAACCTTTTACAATGATTTATGTTGTGATGTTTATATTATGATCTAACCCTGCTAACCCCATTATGATTTGATGTTTACTAGTTGATGTGAGTGTAGGATGAGGGATAGTCATAGTTACTCCTACGGGAGGTCCACACGATGTCGCACTCTCCCTCTTTATTTTTCATTGTGTGTGTGTGTGTGTGTGTGTGTGTGTGTGTGTGTGTGTGTGTGTGCGCATGTCAGTTGGTGATGCAGGATGCAGGTGTCAGGCATCATCTCCACCTGGATACATAGGTCTGAGCATGCCTTCAAAATCTTCAAACTATTGTTGTTTGGAGATTTAACCAAGCTACTCTCAAGGTTACTCATGGACTTAGAATTCTATTTAGCAAGTTATCCTAGTTGGGAAAGTAGAATGCATTTTATGTTGTGGACTTGATTTGATGTTGGTCTGAGTTTATGTTATGAGTTACAATTAACCTATTTTTTTATGTATGATAATTATTCTATAATTATGTTATAATTATTTGTATGTTATATAGGTATGTGTATATGTGGGTGCACACGCATATACCCATGCTTATATAAATAATAATAATAGGATGTTTTTATTGATTATGTAAATGGTATGTCATTTATAATAATTAAATAAAGTGAGTTAAATAAAGTGTATTTAATGAAATATATTACATAAAAAGAAAAAAAATATAATAATAAAAGGAAAATACTCTTTGTAGTAAAACTAGCTATCTATGAGGGAGTTGAAGTCGAGACCTCCTAGAAGTTAGGCTGGTTGTTTTCCTATTGTGCTATGTGTTTTCCTTGAAAGGTATTTGTTTATTATTCTTGTTATGGTTTTATTTGAAAGATATTTTAATTAAATTTATTAAAACCTTGATTAAGTCTTTTGTGGGAATTATTTGTTTGTTCCTCCAACCAACTATGGAAGTTAGAGAAGTTGCTTCCCATAAAGAAACTCCTCCTACCACATAGTTGGAGGATAAATAATTGAAGTTTTTGGTGTAATAGGAGGATGAGAATTTTTGGAAGATTTGTTTTTGGAGTTGTCTACAATTGATTTTTCCATAAATTTATTTGAAATTTTATGTGAGTTTGAGAGTCTTTGGTTGGTGAAGTCAAGCGTGTGATGATTTCTTGGAGTTGACTGCCAGAGGAAGCTTTCCAAGAGGTTGTCTACTCAAGGATTGAAGTTTTGCAGAGATTCTCTAGCCAAGGGAAGAGGATTCTCCGCATGACCCTAGGTAGGGTCTAAACTGGGAAGAATCTCCATTCTTCCTCTGTGTGTATGAATGTGTTTGTATATAAAATGATATTACATTATAATATGATTGTTTTACTATGTATCAAAAATGATATGTAAATGTCTTATCCTCTGTGTATTTCTATTGTGTTTCCAGGAAGTAAATTATGTATGTTTATATATTTTTTATTTATTTACTTTGTATTATAAAATCTTCCTGAGAAGTTAGGAATGCTTGTGGTCATGTGGGAGGATGTGTTTATTTGTTATTGAATGAAATGGGAAGGGTTAGGAAGGTTTAGGAATGAGATGTAGTCCTTTTTCCTACTCTTTTTCTCTTGCAGGCTTTTGTGTGGATTATTGTTTTTCCATTGAGTATTCTTGTATGAGGCTTAGGTAATGTTGAGGATGTTCTATGGATGTGGTAGGGTGGTCCCACAATAGTGTGTCCCATTTTTTGGCCAACTTTGACACAGAGATCAACACTCTGAGAAAAAACTTCACTTTTGAACACCTGTTGCTGCAAAACTATTAGGAATTTGAAGATGATGTAAACTAGAGTCTTTTAGAATTTTCTTTCTAGGTTCTAAATTTTTTTATTTTTTTTAAATTAAAATTCATTTTTCCTTCTCCTTCAAAAAGTGGTTTGTGTGAAAGACTATGTTTTTAAGGAGTTACTATCACTTGGATCAACATAATTTTTTTTAGAATATGATAACGATGTAATTCTTTCGAGATTATATTTTTAACTTCAATATCTAAAGGATGTAATTGGTTTCATTCATTTTGGGTCAATATTTCATAGTTTATTAAGTTCTAAAGTGACAGTAACTATAATTTAGACATAAGGTCACTTGGATCGCTCTAACTTGATTTGTGTGTATCGAAATTCATTTTTTATTTTTTTATAGAAAGGTAACACAAATAATCTTTTCCTACATATTTTTTATAAAAAAAATTTTGTAATTTACTATTTTTTCCAAAGTCTTGACGAGATAGGTTGTTGAATGACCAAACAACCTATGTTTAGTTAAAGTAATATTTAAAAGTGATAATGAGCTCGATATGTATTGAAATTATATTCATCAAAAAGCTTGTTCTGAATAGCATCATACTACATAGATAGGTTTTTCAAATGGATCCACTTGATCTACCAAAACATAAAGTCGAAGTGATTTTTTGTCATCATTTTAATAGGTGTGAAGGAGACTCCATTGTAGGTATGAATGAGGAATATAGATGTTATATCAATCTTTTTTTAATCTAAGATGCTCTGAGCTAACTATTTATAATTAATTCCTTCAAATGGAACCTCTCAAGGCTTAACTCATCATATTTTATTAAAAATGTGTTATTTCAGCAAAAATCAGCATGTCTAAAAAAGTGGGACACACTATTGTTGGACCACCCAATAATGAGGTCCTTGCATCAGGTTGACCTCAGGGAACATTTCTCAGGCACTCTACATGCCTAAAAAAATCAATTTTTGGTGTTTTCGGGAAGTTTAAAATTTAATTTCATAAAATTGTCCTGTAGTGTCATATGACATTGTAGTCATACCCGTACAACACTTAGTCAAATATCATATGGGAATGCATACATTGTCATATGGTTTAAAAAAATTAGTTTTGGTATTTTCAGGAAGTTTGAAATTTAATTTCATAAAAGTGTCGTATGACATTGTAGTCATACCCATATGAAACTTGGTCAAATGTCATATGGGAATGCATATAATGTCATATGGGATCATATACAAAGTCATTTGGAGTTTTTGAGGGTTTCAGAGGCTCAAAAATTGCAGAATTTGTGTTTAGAACGTATAGAACTCATTCCTTATGATTGGGTTGCAAGTTGTATCATGAATGTTTCTCATTTACTTTTTTTGTTGATGTTATTATGTATTACTTATGGTTTTTTAGTACTTGTGTTGTACTTAAGTTCATTTAATGAGGTCAGATCTAGTTATGGTGGAAGGATTTATACAAATATAACATTTAAGTATATTTCTTAAAATTTAAGTTATATTTGTATAAATACCTTCTAGGATGTTTGAGATAGGTTTCAACTTCATAGGAGTTAAGATGCAAATTTTAGATTTTTGGGTTTTTTGAAAAATTTCAGACTTAGCCAAATTTCAGGCACATGAGAATTTCCTAGACTTTTGAAATAAGCTATAGAACATTGTGTAAATTCATGTGGAAAGTTTTATGTTGTATCTTATGAATGTCTATACATGGTTTTGTTTGCATTATAAGATTTTATTCATACTTGGCTTATGATAGAGTCCATAATATGATGCTAGGACTTGTTTGAGTGGCCTGAGTGCACTTGAGGGCTCCCTAGACCTGGGAGATGGATGTTTTGAAAGTAATTGATATTTTAATGGCTTGTGTGTGTGGGTAGGGGACTAGGTACCCTAGGTAAGTGGCTCACCATAGGTGTTGAAACCCTAAAGTGGTTACCAGATGATCCTATGGGTGGGTTAGTAAAAAGTGATAACCTAATAATGAATCTGGGAAAGGGAGGAAACAAAAGATAATGAAATAAAATATATTAATGGCCACATAGTCATGTTGGAGTACCAGGACTATGGGTGACTACCAAGATGGATCCCTATTCAGAAAGGGGGGACTGGGGTTACATGGTTTCCAGGAAGGATCCAAAAATCTAGGATATGTGATGACACTCACCTAGAGGGTATGTTAGAAACCTAACCCTTGTGATTAGTAAAGTGATATGTCATTATGTTATGTAATTTCTTTCAGACTGGGATTTTGTGAAACCTTATATTTCTTAGGGCCTTGTGAGTATCTTAGTTCTATCTCCTAGCTCTAGGGGTGGAACTTCACTAGTTTCACATGGTTGGGTGGAAAATATCTTTCGAGGTCTTGTTCGTGGTTCGTGACTTGGATGAGTTCAATTTTATGCATTGATGCAGATCTTTCTATTTTGTATTATGTGTTATTGAAAATAAAGATGAAAATATATGTTTTAATGCCTTCAGGCCATTCATGTACTTGTTATTTTAATGAGATTTATTATCAGAAAAATGTAATTGAAAATAAAAGCAACGTACTTGGGAGGGATAGTTCTAGGGTTTGTTTCAAGGGTTGTTATTCAAAAGATCAAAGTTGGAAATATATAATGTAATGTTGAATTATATTTTCTATCTCTCCTATGTTGCAATGAAAAGAAATGTTTATTATGCTAAGGTTAAAATGTAATTTTGAAAGAATAGTTATTCAATGTGTAGGAAGGAGAAATGAAATTAGTATATAAAGTAAGGAATATAATTGTAAATGAAATGTTATTTTCTTACCCTGTCTCTTAAGTTCTGAAATTGAAAGTAAAGAAAAGAAATTAAATTAAATTTGGATAAGTAATGTAAATATGTTTGTAAATGAATTCATTAAGGGAATCTTAAGGAATGTAAATGTGAAGTATTAATGATGTAATGTTAGGAAAAAAAAATTAGTTGCAATTTTTGGTCATAAGACCTGATTCCTTATGGGTTCCCTAGCGGAGACATTACAGCATGTCTTATTTATATGCAAAAACAAAACTATTCACTAAGTTGGCCTATAAGCTATTACATACAATGCTTCCAAATGAATTGGCACAAGCATGTTTTCATACATTTATATTAACATGTCTATAACATAAATACAATAGGTGCATAGCCTTTACAAAATAATATTATACATGCTAACCAAAATACTAACAGTCGGCTCCACGCTCTGTTATGTTATGTCGCTTACTGTCTGTGTCACTTCAACTCACTGTAACTTCATCATACTAACTCATCTGATCATGCATTCTTAACCATGGCTTAATAACATATCCAAAAGCTTATCTTCAAGGGAGCATACCAAAACTCATTCATACGCACGTGCGATGATGCTTTGTTCCTTAAGTGCTTCACTGACTATCATGTCTTCCATACTTAATCATTTTTTGATCTTCTAAGTTATGTGCTAACTCCAAAACTTCATATGACTTTGTTTCCATAATGACAACACTGAATCTTAGTCATATACACCAGTATAGTCAACTTGCCAACAAGATATAGACCCTTCCAAAGGGGTAGTGAAGGATATGGATACATAGGCACCAGAGGTTCAAACCACTGAACAAAATATTAAGGAAAAGGAAATGAAGGGAAATATAGGTTCATCTGGTAATTTAATTCTCTTTGAACAGAGCAATTTTCAAACACCCCCCCAGAGCCATAACAGTCCTACCCAAATATTTTGAGACCTTAGTTAATAAGAAAAAAAGTGTTGTACCTATTTCATTATCCATTGAGGATATGGTGAGTAAGTGCCTAGGTAGAAAACGTAAGCCCAAAAGGCTTAAAACTAAGACCATGATGCATGAGGATGAAGATATAGGTAATTAGGTAGCTGCGATAGCTAGACCGGTCATAGAAAAGGATGTAGAGAATACTTAATCCTTATATTTCATTGTAGAAAAGCTGAATATGGGACCTACCTCTAGGGTAGTTGATGTCAAGCATTTCAAAATATCAACCTAATAAATGATTTCCACAACTTAGCAGGATGAAAGGGATAAGAGAGAACTTAAAAAATACTTGAGGCATATGGTTGAATACATCCATGCAATACAGAATCCAACTCCTATGCCACTTACCCAGGCTCCATAGGCTTTTGATCCAAAGTCACTAGCAAGCCAAAATATCCTTGAGAAACTCCAAAGAAATAAGCAGATAGCGGATGTCTATCATGACTAGCTCAACTTGATCACTTAACAAGGTACCAATTATATTATTTATTTAGTCAAATTTTATTTTGAAGCCATGGAAGTGAGTAAAGAACTGGGAGTTGGAGTTAATTTATGGGGAAAAGAGAGAAAAAAATGGAATTTGATTGTGATTCAGATGAATGAAGTTCAGATGTTTGGTGTTATGAAGTTTTGAGGGAAAAAACTTGTGCCACGCTTGGATCATAGAATCTTATGTCTATAAAAAAAATATTGAATGGTGCAACTCTATTATTAAACAAGGCCATGAAGGATCAACTAAACTATTAAAGGAACCTATGGAGTTAACTAAAACTATGCAAAAAGACATGAAGTGCATAAATATTTATTTCCTAAAAGAGGATGGAAAGATGATCAAAGGCACTGGTGAAATGGTCAAAGCTTTCAAAGACAAGATCACAGTCATTAAAGAAATGAAGGATTTAACCACCTAGGATTGAGGCCATGGTTATTGTGTGTTCAAACCACTTATAAACTCATGCAAACAAGGTGGATCATATAAATAGGGATAAAAATGTGTGTAATTAGAGGATTGAGCACATTGGGTTACCATATCACCAAGTAATTGTCACCCTTTCTATAGCACACATGGACTGGAGGAAAAGTTGTGTTGTGCCACCCACTTCAAACCAGCCAATAGATTCTTCTAGTGTGCCTCAACCTTCATCATGAGCCATGATTTCTGGAATTGGAATTAGAAAGATTTACTATTTTTCCTCCTCAGTCTATTTTAGTTATTTTAACAAACTGCTTACTCCCTATGGGAGTTTGTTTTTAACGCTGGTTCTAAAAACTAACTAGCCCAGTGGCTATAAGTATGTCGTGAAGTAATATTGAAAGGGTTCAAACTTTAATTAATTAGAAGTAGAATATACAGGAGCTATCAAATTTTGATATGATATATTTTTTTGAAGAAAACTTTTATTCGTAAATAAAAGAATATATGTTGCTTTATGGAATCTGTGTATTCATGAATCATTATGCAATCTCTATTAGGATTTGTTTATGGTGTGCAGTATTTGTAATATTTATTCATTTTTATTATGTTCATGCAAGATTTGGAGTAAATGTATGAAATTTTTTAATCAGTTGTTTGGTTATCAACAAAATCTATGAATTTTGTTTTAAGTGTGGAAAATTCTTCCTATCTTCATTACATGGCTATGACTAAATGTGTAAAATCATTTTATGCTTTCTAGTTAAAATTATGTCTTTGTTTAATTTTATATAAATAATTCATTCAAGATTTTAAAGGTAGCCACACCTTCAAGGAGAGTTTGAACCGATTAAGGTTCTTCCAACTATGGTTGAACTTGTTCTTTTCATAGGGTACATGATTCATTCTAATTAAATATGTTTATGCAAGGAAAAATATGTTAACTAACATATTTTTGGCAACTCTACTGGGGAGTCGAATGAGAATACTAGTTCATGATGCAATATGGTTTTACCTCATGAAAATATAATACATGTATTGCAACCAAACTTAAGTTTTCAAGATGAGAAAGAAGATATTCTAAGTCAGTTAAACACTCTTGCATGGTGATCTTGAAAGAGTCTAGATGACTATCAAAGAGCTAGTAGAGTACTAGAAAGAGGAAGTGATCGCTAATGAGATAAGACAAATATTGCTTAGACAAGTGAAACATAAAAGGAAAAGACAAGATCAATAGTATTTTGTGCTTAGAATCCAAAATTTTAAAATACATTATTTGTGAAACAAAATGGATTCAAGACCTTATACTAGGTCTCATAGAAGGGAAGGACAATTTTATCAAGTCTTTCAAGAATTGCAAGGTATTGATTTTGTGTGGACCCCTTAATTTAGGAGCTATTTAAACCCTTTACCTAATGGGGCAAAGGATATTTTACTAAAATTCAATAGTGATAGAAAGGCGTCCATAGATGAACATTTAAATTCTTTTAATGTATCCTATGTAATATTGGAAGTAAAACACCAAGATGTGGAATTTAGACTCTTTATCCAAACTCTAAAAGATGTTGTCATTGATTGGTTCGAGCTTTTACCTAATGGTTCAATACAAAATTGGGTAACATGAAAGATTCTTTTGAAGTACGGTTCAAAAGTGTTGAAGATGATAATACCTTATTGGTTCAACTGATGTAGTTGAAGAAAGAGATACATGAACCAATGAGGGAGTTCATAGTGAAGTTCAATACATTGGTTCATAAAATTCCAGCTACAAAAAGGCCAACAGCTAAAAACTAAAAGGGATTCTTCCTAGGTGCAATACCTTTGGATGTCACTTTTTATCTAAAAAGAGAAAGGGTAGAATATTTGGTTGCAACACAAGAGATGTCAATAGACTTATAAGATGACCTTATTACTATTGGTAAGTGGAAGAAGGAGGTCCAAATACCAAACACACAAACCTCAACATCAACTGATCCTACAATGCAAAGATTAATGAATGATGTTATTTCTCTCAAGAAGTAGTTACCTTAAAATAATCCACCTTACCAATAGCCTTATCAATAAATTCCTAGAAGGATTCCCAATTAGGCTGGTGTCAATGGAAAAACCTTGCGGTTTCCCTCAACTCAAGGGACATTAGCAATTGAACATCCTGGTAAAAAGGGTAATATGTGTGTCTTTCACATGATGAATGATCATGATGGTGTTTCTTGTCCAAAAATGATTCGGTCTATGTAGTTGAATAGAGAGAAGAATAGAATTGAAGAGATATTAGAAGATGAAGAAAATACAAAGGAACCTGGTGACTCTATTAATTATTTCCTAAAGTATGAGCCTAATTCTGAAAGAGGCGTCAATATTTTGGTCACCCTAGAAGATCCTTCATGCACTGTTCTAACACATGGATAATATAATTTAAAACATTATAGAAATACGTCATCTCTTGAGTCATCAAAAAAGGTTAAGGAATCTATCACTCAAACTAATATTCCAAAGTTTCAAATTCTAAATGCTCCTAAAGCTCATCTACTCAGAAATTTGGAACCTGAATCATCTTTAGATATTGTGGATTTTTGAAAATATAGTATAGTTCAGATCTCACTTGATGAGTATTTAAGATTGAATCTTAAATAATCATATAAGTTGATTGAGTATGTAAGAAGTAATCAAACCTAGACAAAATCCATGATAGCCAATCAAATAATGTTGTTTCCTCTAAAATTGAATAAACATCTCTAGCACAGTCCTCTTTTGTTAAAGCTGAACCTAAAAGGAATATACCTATTGAACCAATCTTGGTGTCAAACCCCAAGCCTGATCCTTTTTATGTCTCATTGTTTATACATGGTCATGTTGGAAATTTGGCTGATTAGGATATCATGATATTGTCATTATGGCAACATATACTCAATGTTAAGACAACATGATCTAAGGAGGAAGTTTTAGATGAGAAACTATGAAAATTATCTAAGTATAACAATGTTTATCTGTCTACACAGAGAGTATTTTGATCAGAAGAGTTCACAAAAGTACTTTCAATGCATGCACACTTGAACACAAATTATACAAGGTATATTAAAGCTACATCTGAGAGAATAAGATTGTACAACATGTATGGATAGAGATATCAATATTTTACAGAGATGATGTTGAGCTGACCAGAATAGAGCAGCGATCATTAATTGATTATATTGATTTAATGGATTATTTTGTTTATCAAAATAATGACTTGAATAATTAGGGAAGATATCCTAGATGATAACCCTAAGGCAGAAAGAAGTAATTTTATCTTTTGTGAAGCATGTAATGAATTGAAGGCCAACAGAAAGGTTATTTTGTAATAGCTTGTATAAAGGAAAGAAACTTGTAATGTGAAGTTGTAAGTAAGTATTGTATTGGTGCATATTGATGTATTATCAAAAATTTGATATATGATCAAATCAGTACGAGTTGATAATAAGATTTTGTGAAGAGACTACAAAGCTAGATCATAATATTGAAGATATTTAATAGTAGTATAAAGGTTTTTGTATTCTACTTTTTGTATTGAAGATTATCATTGTATATTGCATGTAGTGAGCTCATCTTGCATACATTCATATTTTTTAATACCAACTCCTAATAGGGTTGAGGCTTCTAACAAGGCCTAAAGTCCTCTAACAAGGACAAAGACACTATACGGATGTAATAGACTCCTAACAAGGTCAATATCTCTAACCAGATACTTTTGATTAGTAGATCATTTGTGGGTATCATCCCCACTAGGGTTTTCCCTCAGCCAGGGTTTCCTCAAGAACAAACATAGTGTTATGATTTCTTTTATTCTATGCTTGTGCTTATTATGCAATTTATTTAGTTTAGTTTCTTATGCAAGCTATAAGTTAATTTCATAAATCCATAAGTGGGAAAAAGTAAAAGTTTGTGAAATACTAATTGACCCCCCCCCCCTCTTAGTATTTCCTATTTCTAATCATTGGTATCAGAGCATAGTTACTTGGAGAAGGCCTAACAGCTTGAGTAAGATCTCTATGGATATGGATCAGTTGCAGAAAAACCTAGATGAAGCTCTTGAAAAGATTGATATTCTTACTAAGGAAAGAAATGCTCTGAAGAACAAATATGATAGTGCAAAAGAATAAATTGAGAAACTAAAAGATAAGATAGAAGATCTTAAATCAAAGAAAAAACCTATAAGTCAAGTCAAGGATAGTGATGAAGTTTCAAAACTGAAAAAGGAGAATGACATCCTAAAGCATGAACTAAATATTGTAGACCTAAAGTTTGTAAGAATTTGCCTAAGGCAAAGAATAGAAACCAAGATCTAGAAGCTCAAGAGATAGCACAAGAGAGACAAATATGATATGATCAAATGATCAAATAATGAATAATAGATAGATAGATGATTTATTTTACAATGTAGGAGTGCCTAAATATATAGGCAATGCAATAAGGCTACATGATAAGGAGATGATAAGATATCACCCACACAAGGTGGAATCACATGTCCACCAAAGGTGGATCATCCTCCAATATGCAATAAAGTATGTGCATTGGATTAGGATGATAATGTGATAAGAGCACTAAAGGTGGATCTCACACACAATGAGGTATGTGATGACAACTATCACACCTAAAGTGGAGATTCTCCTAACCATGTGCTAAAATGAAATGCAAACTCCTAAGTGTCTCAAAGACAAACTACTATGCAATGCATTATCTTAAGTAAACTTAAGTAAAGTGTAATTACTAAATACTTAATTACACCAACACCCCCCCTTAAGTGTAACTTAGGGGAATGCACTTAAGCTCACAATGCAAGATGGGTCCCAGCTACTAGGCCATGTTAGGTACCCATGTATAAGATGCAAGAACAATGCAATCTCTCATAAAGTGGAGAAAGAGGGAAAACTTCATGGGAAAAACCCTCCCCCAAAAAGAGAGATGAATACAATAATAGAAGATGAGAGAGAAGACCTCATATGAGGAAAATATCCCCCCCATAAGATAGAAGTAGTGGAAGAGAGACCAAGTAGCCCCCCCTCAATGTAGAATGAACACCAATGGTAGATGCTCCAGGCTCGATGTAGAAACTGCTCCATGAGTGTAGAACAACATTCCTCCCCTTAGGAAGAAATAGGACCAAAGGTGTATAGGTGAAGCCTCCTCCCCAATCTCTAGGAAGAAACCTCAAAATGTATGGAATCTTTGAAACCTGCACAAGTTTCCCCATGTGAAAGTTGAAAGGTGCCTCCTCCAAATCATGTGTACTAAGCCACTCTGCTGAAAAAGACAAATCAGGATCAACTGAGGATGAATGTAGAACATGTACCAAAGACCCAAGTATCCCCTCTGAAGAGAAAGTGACCTCCTTCAACTGATGTATCAAAGTATCCACAATCATGTCACCCTCAAAAGAATGATCAAGTAGAGAATGAATATGAGGGTCAGCATGTTCCCTCGCAACAACTGAAGAGGGATCATCTTCACCAAAGAGAAGATGTATGTCATCAATAAAGTCTCCCAAATCTGAAGTATAGGACTCCATAAACAAACCTGCAATGTCTGTCAAGTAGTCATCCCATGGAACCAAGTCTGGAAGACAATGAATATCCTGCTGCACTGAAGTTGAATCTATGTGAATGCAAGCATCATCAGGTGCAAGAGTAGAAGTAATCTCAATAGGAGGAGATGAAATAGAAGGCTCAAGAACTTGATCATGAGTGAGAATACCCAAGTTCAAGTAGCCAAAACTCTCCTCAAAATCTGAATCATTGCTATAATCATCATATGCTGAAGACTCACTGTCTAAAGAATCACTGTCATCGAGAGGAACAAAATCTACAAAGGAGTACAACTGAGAAGAGTGATCCACTATCCCAGTAGCAATAACTGCTCCACTCTCCAAGTCCTTGATGAAAACTAAATCAGGTGTAAATTCCACAATCTTCTTTGTAGCACCATTTGTGATTTGATAGATAGAAAGAAGGTTATTAGTCAAGTGTGGAACACACAACACATCATTGAAGTGTCCATCCTTAACTTCAATACTTCCTTTCCCAAGCACATTCATGTAAGTGTGATTGCCCATCAAAATAGGTGGACCTTTACAAGGCTCAAATGATGAAAACATGGACTGTGAAGAAGCCATATGATGAGAAGCCCCTGAATCTAGAAGCCATCTACCTGAATCATGACTTGAAGAAGCATATAAAGCGTGTCCTTTTTGCGTGACAAATGCGTGACCCTTTCCTTTATCTTTTTCTAAATTTGGTGAAGAAGAGGTTGAGGTAGACATCCTAGAAGGCAATTTGATGTTATTCTTGGCAAGAAGATTCTTTAATTCATCAATGTCCTTCTTATAACAAAAGTGTTCTTCATGTCCATCTTTTTTGCAATATGCACAAAACCGCTTCTCCTTCTTGTAAGATTCACCCTTTGGAGATGATGTAGAAGTGTCGTGGTGTGTGGAAGTTGATGTTGTGCCTTCTTGTTGAGACTTAGACTTCCAATTCTTCTTCTTCTTTTGACTTTGATTGCCTTGACTCTCATGATTAGCCACCAATGCCTTGGACGTTGAAGACTTGAGAATCCCCATACTCATCAATTTTGTTTGTTCTAAGACCAACATTTCTGAAAATGACTCAAATGAAGGCTTAATGAAGGCACTTCCCATAGTCAACTTGTGAGTATTGTAGCTTGAAACAAAAGCTGCATATTCAGGAGGAAGATGATTCAACAAGTGACTAACCAACTTTGCATCCTTTATGGGATTACCACAATCATCAAGTTGTGATCTATAGTCATTGACTTTGGTGAGATAATCTTAAATTGTGTCAAAGTTCCTAGGATCTAATTTGAGGAGATCAATCTCAATTTTGAATCCCATTTCCTCATCCACTTTACCAAACAATTCTTCAAGTTTTTCCCATGCTTCTTTCGCATCATTTATGTTTTTGATGTGATACATTACTGCTTGAGACATATTCTCTCTTAAGACTCCTAAAGCTTGATAATTTCTTCGTGACCATTTATCTATTGCAATAGTATCATCAGCAGTGGGTTTTTTAATTGTACCATCCACATAAGGATTTAAACCTTGAACCATTAACTTGCTCCATACATTATCTTTCCATGTAGCATAGTTATGTGGAGTTAATTTTGCAATTGAACCCATGATGTAGAAATGAAAAGAGCACAAAAAAAGAGACACCAGCACACAAGACACCCCCCAATTCACTCAATCAAAGAACCCCCCCCCAAAATGATGATTTTGGCACTTTATAATTAGTGCGTGTATAATTGCCACTTGACAAAATTGATCAAAGTGGACTTCTGATTTTGATGTTTACAACTGTAATTATGAAGCTACAGCAGACTCAAGAAGATAAGACAGTAGATCGCTTAAGGATCTGATCAATTACAAGTGCCACAATAAGCCAAAATAGACCAAATTTTGAAAGTACTATGTCTACTTAGAATTTCTCCAAACTGATACTAGATCTGGAAAGTAGACAAAAAATAATGCACTTTCAAAAAAAATTGCACTTGAAAATGTGTCCGTATGAGCCCGTACGAAGCCTCTGAAGTTGCAAAAACAGGGATTAGACAAGTGCAGTCACCAAAAACTACAATTTTTGCAAAATCCATGATCCAAAACCAAAAAAGAACAGCACCACTGAAAAGTTCAAGAAATTTTAGCCAAAATCAAAAAAAAAAAAATTCACTCAATTTGGAGTCCGTATGACCAAGTTATGGCCTTCCAAAGTCGGACTACAAAATCCAAATTGCAAATGGTGAGGCCTTGAAAATTTACAAATGTGCTGACGTCACCTGTCACAAGATCTTAAATTTGACGTTCAAATTACCGTCACAGCAATGTAGAAAAGCCTAATTTTGATGCTCAAATGGCCGTCAATTTTAACTTCCTGAATTGATGGTGCAATCAGGTGCATAAATTTGACATCTTACAGACCGTCACTTCCAAAGAAAAACATCCCCTTTGACGTCTAGGCGGGCGTCAATTTTAAATCAGTAAAAATGCTAAAAGTTTGAAATTTTTTTTATAAAATACCCTTTTTGCAGAGTCGCCATTGTCATTTTTTTATTGGGTCTCGTTGATTGACGTGTCACCATGGGCGGCAGGGTTTGGTCGTGGTCTTCCCGCGTGTTTGACCGCCGTTAGGGTTTGCAGAGCGGTGGTGGTGCACAGCGTTGGTCTTTGGTGATCGGGCAGGCACGGTGAGAGGTGTTTGTTGCCCGCGGTTAGTGTGTCTAGCGGCGGCGCTTAGACCCGCAGAGAAGCCCACGAGCGGGGTTTGTTGCAGAGCGGAGCCCGCGACTGGGGTTTGTGGTGGTGCTGCTTCCATGTGGAGAGACGCTGCGAGGGTTGGGGCGGCCGCGTCAGGCGGCGGGGGTTGTTTCCCGCGCGTAGAATAGAGCGGCTGTTGAGGCGGTAGTCTGGAAGCCTGCGGTGGAGGTGCGGTGGTAGAGCCTCGGAGGAGGTGCAGGGGCGCGGGGATGTGGGATTATATATGCCACATTGCCCATGCAAAGGACTTAGTAAGTCCTTTAAGTAGCCAAACGCCCAATTGCTAAATCAAATGGCATTGCGGGCTTGGCTTTTGATTTCTTCTTTAGCCAGTGTAATATATCCGGTGTGGTGGTGTGCCCTGTGGTCATGTATGGTCGACCTGTATGAAAAATACAACGCACTGGCCTACAAGGCCAATATTTTTTGCAAAGAAAATATTGCCAAAAATTGAAAATATTCTCAGATCTTAATATATATCCGAAAATAATCAGATTTGGAAAAATTAATAAACGCAGATCTGATCTGAGAAATAAATGATAAATATTGCAGATCTAAAAAAAATTACAATTAATGTAGATCTGACATTAAATGATAGAAATAATTTCAGATCTGAAATAAAAAATGCCAAAGTAATTACCCAATTTTGCAGATCGGGCTTTAGAAGTCCGATTTGCAAAAAAAATTTGCCTCAGATTTGACTTTTGCCCAACATAGGCAAATTTATAGTCAAAATTTATGGAAACAGCCACTCGGATGCAATGGTGAGGTCCGATCTTGCTCAAAATGCTCCCACAAAATGTTGATCCTGGATTTGGTTCGTGGCCTTCCAAAAGTTGAAGCAATGAATCGTTCTCCAATGGCTATGCAATGAAGACTCCTTTGGCTCTGATACCATGTAAGAATTTGCCTAAGGCAGAGAATAGAAACCAAGATCTAGAAGCTCAAGAGATAGCACAAGAGAGACAAATATGATATGATCAAATGATTGAAAATAATGAATAATAGATAGATAGATGATTTATTTTACAATGTAGGAGTGCCTAAATATATAGGCAATGCAATAAGGCTACATGATAAGGAGATGATAAGATATCACCCACACAAGGTGGAATCACATGTCCACCAAAGGTGGATCATCCTCCAATATGAAATAAAGTATGTGCATTGGATTAGGATGATAATGTGATAAGAGCACTAAAGGTGGATCTCACACACAATGAGGTATGTGATGACAACTATCACACCTAAAGTGGAGATTCTCCTAACCATGTGCTAAAATGAAATGCAAACTCTTAAGTGTCTCAAAGACAAACTACTATGCAATGCATTATCCTAAGTAAACTTAAGTAAAGTGTAATTACTAAATACTTAATTACACCAACAAAGTTAAACCTAAAAGATGATAAAAACAAAGTTGAATCAAATCTAAAGTCTAAAAATATAGATCTAAGATCTAAACTTACCAAAGTAACATCTAAATTTGAAACTATAAAGTTACAGTATGTTGAACTTGAGAAATACAATAAAAATGTGAAAGGAGAACTAACTCAATCCGAAAAACATCTTGAGAAACTTTATTTTAGTAGTAAAAAAATTGATGAACAGATTTCTTATCAGAAACCTTCTTATGATAAAACCGGTCTTGAATATTTTGAAGAAAAATTCTCAAATTTAAGATTGAAGAATGTAAAGAACCAGATTTGAAAATTCGGCAACCTGATAAGAAAGAAGAAGAAAAACAAAACAAAGATGAGTCTAACCAATTTGAAGATTTACCTAATCAACCTAAGAAAGATGGATCACCTAAAGAAATGCGAAGTGAATTCAAAGGTATTTATGTTATTCATGCAATTCATTTGGACACATGAAAAGAGATTGTACAGGTAAGCAATTCAAACCTATCTCTGGTTATTGTTATAATTATCTTGGTTTTGGACATAGAGCTATTGATTGTAAGAAACCTAGATCTAATGATAAAAATAATAGTAGAATGTTTAGAAATACTAACCCTACAGATAAAAGACCTATTGGAGAAACAAACAATATAAGAAATGGAGTTGTGTGTTATAGATGCAAAAATTTTGGACATATTGCCAGAAATTATAGATCACAAATTAGTCAGTCGGGACCGAGATATGGAAAAAAATTTATAACTTGTTAGATTTGTAATAACATGGGTCACACAGCGAGATATTGCAGAATGAACAACATGAAGAATCCTAATCCTAGAAGAAATGTGAATTACACTAGAAGAGATGTAGATACCAATAAAAGTCAAAAGGGAAATAGTAGTAACATAGAAGAAGTTATATTTATCAAAGCTACAGATCAAGCAAGTGTATCCACAATATCACGAAGTTAGTCAGGTGAAGTGTTTGAGAATAGGTTTGAATCAATTCTAAATCCATCTCAAACTGATTAAGCTTTAAATTCATGAATTATGCATCAAAATAGCATAGAGCTTAGAAGAAATTGACTCAAGCCTTGTGAATTCAATATCGGCTAGTAAGTGATATAAGGAAGCTATGGTTAAGAGTGCATGAATTTATGAGCATGTATATGATCACACGAAGAAAAAGAAGTTTTATAGGTAACCAGGAATAGCTTTTTGGCATGTATACACTTATGTAATTAATGTGACGACAATGTCTTGAAGCATTTTCTAGATAAAAGTGGATTATTGACATTATTTTATTATTTAAGTATTAACAAGAGTCTTAGAGAGCTAACCAATGAAAATTGAAAGCAATTTGCAATATTTGGAGATAGATTTTTGCCAAATCTACGCGGAAGTCCTAAATCTTGATTCTGAGGTATTTCACTAAGTGTTTATTGTTAAAGTAGTTACTTTTCAGTGCAATCATGGATGTATCCCTAGTTCATTATATTAAGGACACACCTAGGCCTAAGGTAAGAAAGGAATTAGTAGAACCCTCTAAAGAAGACCCTAGTTTAGCTTTATCAGCTATAACAGATAGTGTCTTGCATTTGGAAGATATAAGAGGATATTTGAAATGTAAATTTGAGACTGTAGGAGATAGTAATTGTATTGTCAGAAAATGGAAGCACTTCCATTTAGGACTAGTTTATCCCTCCGAGTAAGTGGTTTGGGGTAATGTCAAGCACCTTAAATGGGTCCTCAACTTAGATATGGCTTTTTCCCCTTATTCTTCCCCCTTTTTCACCTTATTTCTGCACTTTTCTAGCATTCTAGACTAAAATCCTAAGATTCTTAACTTTTGGATCAAGGACAACCTCAACCTTGACCTAGGTCAAAGTCAACCTTGACCTTGACCCAAGGTCTAAATTTCAAGGTTCCATGATTTCTGGATGTCGGGTTTCGAAAAGATTTGCTTTCCCACTTACAAGTCGGTTGTTTTGGTCTCCGTAATGGTAAACTCTTAAATTGCATTTAATCTAGGTCCACTTCTAGGGGTATGGGCCCAATGGGAATTTACTTCACGTATGTTAGCCTCTCTAGGAGTTTGTGCCCTAGATCTCTATAAAAGTAAGTTGTCTCCTCTCATTTTCTCTATCTCTTATTCACATCTATGATCCACAATCACAATTGCAATCAAGAAGCAAGCAAGAAGGAGAAAGGAATCAAGAAAGCATTCAAGTCTTCAAGTATTCATCTTCAAGCATTCAAGATCCAATTCATCAAGGAGATCCATTAGTAGCTATTGAAGGATTCAAGCTCTATGGAGGCCTCTTGTTGAAGATCTCTCCATCCATTTCCATTCAAGTCTCTTCCTATTTCAAGATCCATTCAAGATTGGTGTTGAAGATCTAAAGACAATTGATTTGAGACATCCTACATCCAATTCTATAGTTTGTGGATTCAAGGATTTGAATCCTCCACAAGGGTTTCAGCATAAGCAAGCTGAATTATTCCATTTACTTTGTTTATCTCTGCAATTTCAATTCAATTTCAAGGTTAATTCCTAAATTGGGATTTGACTAAGGCAAACCCCTCCCCCCCAAAAAAACAAAACCATTTTTCTTGTAGGTACAGGTGTGGAACAACGAATATCAGTGCAGATCTAGATACCCTTTTCACCACACTTTCAGGATCCATGAACATAATTTTCATCGGAGCAGTGCAGATCAAGGTTAACTTTTTGGGGTAAGATGTTACCCTGCCTTTGGGTCAAGGATGACCTCCCTTAGAAAAGAAAAATATTTTTGGGTTTTGTAGATCTCACAGTTTTGGTTGAGAATCTTGAAAATCAATAGTTTATGAGACCATATGATAAGGTTTTCAACCAATTCTTTTTTGGAGGTAAGTACCTTTTATTTCTTCATTTCAATATTAGTCTTCTATATTTACTTTCCATATCATTATAATTTCATGTATGTGTAAAATATCAATTTTGGGGTCTCTTTTATGTGCAAACCATTGTACTAAACTCCAACCATATTTTTATATCTTACATTTTCGTGAACCAGCAATAGACAACTCTTTTCTTTTATGGTGTTAGATCTCCCTTTGTATTACCTTGTGTGTTCACCTTCATCATACATTTTGGTGAACCTGTTTTATGACAACTCCTTCTTTTATGGAATTAGATGCCCTATTGTGTTTGTGGTGTTCGATTTCCTTTTTCATGCTTATAAATTTCATTTGAATGCATTTGGATATATCTAGATCTATCTTCTATGCATTTCTTTATATGTTATCATGTTGCACAAGTTGTTCCAAGTGTTTTCCAAACATTCTTCTATAACTTTTGGGATTACACAACATCTTCCTCTTACCTTACCATTGCATGGTGTTACACCTAGAAAGACTTTATTTTGTGTGTGTGATGTTGCTTTGTCCTCTCTCGTATTACCTTGTAAGGATATATTAGAGCAAGAAGATGACTTTAATCTATCTCTCCATCATATTTCTCTTTATGGAGATGAGTTGGGGATTGATTTTAATTCTTCTCCTAATGAGCCTACTTTAGAATATAATTTACCTTCTTTCCCCTCTAGGGATCAATCTTTAGTGATTTATGGTGCTCCTACAATGTGCTTTATTGATAGGGATGATAATCCTCCTATTTGGGATGAGCCTTTGGATTTGGATGTTGATTACTCTCTTCCTCATGAAACCATTGTGGATGATCCCTTGAATAAAGACATTGATTTATCTCCTTCATGTGAAGAAGCTTTGATACAAGAGGGTGATTTATTAATGGATGACATATTTATACATGATGGTGACTCTTTTTCTAAAAACCAATCCCCTTATGCAGATATTTTAGCAAACGAAGATGACATTATAGATGCTTTACCTCCATTTGGGATTTCTTCTAGTGATGAGGCATTAGTGGATAATGATATGAATTCCCTTAATGCTCTCCCTCTTAGTGATGATCTTATGGAGAATAAAGATCCTACCTTATCTCCTCCTAGGATGTCTTGTTTGCTTCCTTCTTATGAATCTGTTTGTAGTGTTGAGACAACCAACATGGTTTATCTAGAACCCTTGTTGACTATCAAAGGTTGTCCTTGCATTACTATCAAAGGTAAACCTATGGAGTCTTTAGAGTCTTTTAGTGACCAAGATTCTATAGCTCACACATATTGTACAAGGAATAACCTCAACCTAATCCGGTGGTTTCTACTTCTTTACCACCTTCTCAACCCATTCTTCCTCCTCCACCCCATCTTCCTAGAAAGGAGTATGATTTGATAAACCAATTGCGCAATACCCTTGCCAAGATTTCTTTATGGGAGCTTCTTCAAACTTCACCTACCTACCATGAAGCCTTGCAAAAATATCTACCAACTCTTCTCACTCAACCTCCTAATCAAGAGAACATCAATGCCTTCTTACAGTACTGCATGCATGCTACCCCAGGTCCTCCTAACATTATATTTACTCAAAGGGATTTACCTTCTAAAGAAGTTTAGAATCAATATTATGCTCTTATGGTTGTTGTTACTATCAAAAAGAGTATCATTCATAGGACCTTGATTGATAATGGATCTGGGCTTAATGTTTGTAGCATGGACATGCTCAAAGTGATTAAAGCTGATCTTTCAACTATTCAACCTAACAATCTTCCTATACGTGGCTTTGATAACATTGCTAAGAACACTTTGGGAATCATTACCTTACCTATCAAAGTATGTCCGGTCATCTTGAATACACCTATTCATGTTATGCCTCGACCTCTCAATTATAACCTTCTTTTGGGTAGACCTTGGTTGCATGAGATGCATGATGTTCCTTCCACCCTTCACCGTAAAGTCAAGTTTATACATAACAACATGATGTATACACTTCATGCGGATGATGTGCCAAATCCTTGTTTGAAAATTCAAACCTACACTACTCCTATTCCTATTACTAATCCTTCTTCCTCTAATGCTCTTCCTGGCGATGATTAGGGAACCTTGGATTTTAATCCTACCTTTATTGGAGAGTATAAAGTTTTTTATCTTGATTTTATGAAGCAACAAAGAGAATTTGAATGAGTTTTTGCTTCTACTTCTAATACCCTTCATAATAACTTTGTCGCTTCTTCTACCCACTATGAACCTATCAAACCTACTAATGATGACATAGTGACTACTGAAGTTCCATTGACTCCTTCTGATATGGGTTCTTGTTATGGTCATGGTTACCATTTCCTTGTTAAACAAGGATTTAATTGTCAAGGATGTGGTAAGCATAAATAGGGAATTTAAATGCCCTTACAAAATGGGGGGCATGAGAATTCTTATGGATTGGGATTTAATCCTCAACAAAAACTCAATGTTAACAACATCTCAAATAACACTTCAAAACATGATGAACCTATGAAGGAATTTGAACAAGAAGTTCTTTTGCCTAAACTCCTTCATGCTAAGATGATTACTACACCTAAATGCAAAAAGAAACGTAGTCCACACTTGAAGACTCTTCCTTTTTGTTTATATCATATATTTCATGATCACTCTACTAATGAATGCCAAGATTTACATTATAAGATTAGGCAACTCATTGATAGTAAGGTTATTTATATAGCATGTGGTAATGAGTTTTATTTCAATTCTTTTTTATCTAAATACCATTTATGTTCCTATTATGCAACTCCACATTATGTAAACAATGTTAGCCTAATCCTTGGGGGCTCATTGTCTTGTATAGTGTTGTGAGAAATATAATAGGTCCTCTTCCATCCTTGTTCCTATGCTTGGGGGGCAAGGATGCCATCTCCTTCTTTTCTATCTTTCCAAGATCCACTTTTCCCTTGGTTAAGTAGTATCTATCTATTATGTGATATGAAATCATACATAAAAAATATGGTTTGCATTGAGGATCTATGTCCTTCATCATAACTTATTTCATTGTTTGACATTGGGTTTCCATGGTTGATAAATCTCTCACCTTGGAAGCTGAATAGTGTGCTATCCCTCACAAGGGTTACTTTTTCCCTTCTTGCATGATATCTCTTTGCATTCATCCCTTCCATGCCCTCATAGGAGCTATGACCTTCTTGGCTTGGATTGATGTTCTCTATGGATATTGTCTTGATGTTGAAGAAGGCTTTATCCTTGTTCTTTTCTTTCCTTAACATGTCAAAATAGTAGGTATTTTTCCATCTTAAGGAGGGGGGCATATATAGGGCCTCCCTTGTTCTATATTATGCATTTTTTTTCTAACCTTTTCTTTTGCAGCATGCTAAATCCTTTGAAGGTAATGCACATAAGTTGCTAAATCCTAAAGAGATGCATTTCCAATTTCAAATATGCTAAATCCTTGGAAGGTAATGCACATAAGTTGCTAAATCCTGAAGAGATATGCATTTTACAAATGTATTCTATGGTGATATGAGGATATGGATCCATGGGTACTTCATGAAAGTCATCAGAAGATGCACTACATACATGCACAAAGCCACCATAAGGTGCACAACTTTATGGGGTGACTATCAAGTATTTTCTTGGTAGACCTATCTTTTTGTGGTTTCATAGTGAGATACACACATCTTACTGGGCAAGCTAGCCACTCCTCTCTCCCATTTTCTTGTTAGAATAACTGATGGGGGGGTGAATTAGTTATCCATAGTCCCAATCACAAAATTTATATCCAAAAACAATTTACTAAAACTTTTGCAGCTCGGTAACATAAAATAGTATTATGTATGTTCTTTTACCAATTACCAATTAATAACATATAGTTCTTACTGATCAAATCCAATATGCAACATGTAAAGTATGACAATAAACAATCATCACAGTCAACACATAACATGAGAGATTTAACATGGAAACCTTGTAAAGGGAAAAACCACCTGGGACCGGCAACCCAAAAATTGTTCACTCTTTTGAAGTGAGGTCGGTGAAGACCCAACCCTGTTAAAGGTTACAAACATAGTGTGAGGTGTGACCTTGTTAGAGGATTTTAGACCAACCATTATCATCCAACTAGCATTCACTATGGGGTTGATAGGATAACAAATGTACACTCTATGAATGACATTACAAGACTTTCTAGTCGACTCTGTTAAGAGATTTATCTATTTACAATGGTTAAAATGTAACAAAAAGTGATCTGATTACAACACAACTTCAATTGCATATTATCAAATCTATGTTAAGCTCATTCAAATCCTCTGATCAATATATCAATTTTGTTTCAATCAATATTCAATAACTTACTATCGCTCAGTTATAGCTTTTTGACACTCGGTAATCTCTACAGTTTGGTTCTCCTTAACCAGTTTGATTAGGCATGCAAGAAGCTTGTTCACATGATACCTCTACAATCTCCTTCTTTCGGCATGAGTTTCATAATGAAACCCTAGTCTCTTAAATAGATAAGTAAACCATTTTAATTACATCCATCATATTTTGCCGCTTAATCTCCTTTGTTGATTTTGCCGCTTTAACCTTCCTCAGCTAATGTGTCAGTAACACATTTTATTTCAATCCCTTAGATCTTCTTCGAATTATGTTAGTCGTCGATCTTCACAATAAACATTATCTTCATCTCTGATTATGAGGTACTTTTAAGCTCATCAACTTCCATCAGCTAAACTAGTCATTTAGTTCTTTTCTCCTGCTCAGTTAACAAAGAAATGTGTCGGTCAACACAAGCTTAGTTTATTCTATGCTCGGTATACACTACACTGCGTCGGTGTCTACTAGAATGCTTCTTTAACCGACAACACTACTTTGTGCATTTTTCTCTATGCTTCATCATAGATGAATGCAACATAATCAAGTCAATAACATAAGGTCATAGACTCATTCCTAAGTTACCCAATGTATTTCTTATCCTTATCTGTCATATCCATCTTCCTCATGTAGATATATTTGTTCTTCATCTCTTTTCTTCTTCTTTCTATAGATGTTTGGGTATAGTAACTTACAAGATAAGTATTGTCAAAACTAGTTGACATCAATGACAACATATTACTGATTTAATCATCTTACATATCTAATCAACAACTCAGTGATCTAAAATCACAGATCTTCAAGTCATACAATTTATTCAAATCAGTTGTAGTTCATCAATCTCTCCCTTTGGCATTGATGACAACATAAGCAATATGAAATATGCCATACACATACCAAACATGTATTCTAAAACTTTATCAAAAAATGTTGTAACTCAGTACAAGCTTTCCCTAGCTTAATATGTTTAATCACTACGTTACATAAAAGCATTTGCAAGTGCAGATGAACTTCTATAGATATGATCTTTTCAACTTGCAGGTTTTCTTATGTTCTTAGTAATTGATCTTCAATGCTCTCCCTTTTATGTATCACTCGCTTTGTCTTTTGCTTCATATTCTTCACATTGATCTCTCTCTCTTTGACAGCAATGCCAAAGAGTAATAAAAACATATAGCTATGTAGTAGCCATGTAACTATGTGTTATCCAGTGCATTCTCTATATTTCGGTATAATGATGTGCAAATCTTCTCCAGTACTTCAACCTTTCACAACCTTAGACAGAAGTCCAAAGTGTGAACTCTGCTGCATCAACATGTATGATCTTCTGATAAGATTAGGCTGATGCAACCTCCAGATCACCTTAGTGACTGGTAGATAGGAGATGAACCCCAAGTCTAGTCCTCAAGTATTCATATGTATCCTTTGGTAGATGCTTTGTAAATATGTCAGCAAGTTGTTCTTTTGATGTAATAAATTCTAGCTTCACTTGCTTCTCATGTACTTGTTCCCTTAAGTAGTGATACTTAATAGATATATGTTTTTTTTAGAATGCATCACTGGATTCTTTGAAATATTAATAGCACTAGTGTTATCACAATATATAATCATCGGCTTAGTGATTACCTTATTCATACGTTCTAACACTTGCTTGATATATGCAATATTTATGTATCATCTTAAAATGGAAGCACTTCCATGATAAGAGCATTTAGCCCTCTGAGTAAGTGGTCTAGGGTCATGTCAAGCACCTTGATCAGGTCTTTGCATGTATCTAGCTTTTCCCCCTATTATGCTTCCCTTTGCACTTATTTTCCACTTCATATCTACATTTCTTGATAATTTGGGCTAGGGTCTTGAGGTTTTTGACCTCAAGGTCAAAGTCAACCTTGAGGGTCAAATTTAACCTCAACCCTGACCTAGGTAAGGGTCAACCTCAACCTTGACTTAGGGTAGAGTCAACCTCATCCCTGACCCCCAATCCAGATTTCAAATTCCCATCATTTTCGAGTGTCAAGTTTCGGGGATATTTGTTTTCCCACCTCCGGGTCAGCCATTTTGGGTTTTGGAATGGTAAATCCTTAAATTGCATTTAATCTAGGTATATTTCTAAAGGTTAGGACCTAATTGGGATTTAATTCTCCAAGGTGGCCCCTCTAGAAGATTGTGCCCTAGTTCACTATAAAAGGAGGCCTTCCTCTCTCATTTTCACATCCATTTTTCATATCTCATCTTCAAGAAAATTCATGAGTGAGCTCTAAAGTACAAGAAAGTGAATTCAAGAATTCAAGAAAGCCTTCAAGCATTCAAGTGTTCAAGCATTCATCTATCAAGGAGATCCATTGTTATCCATTGAAGGATTCAATCTCTTTGGAGCCCCCTTGAAGATTCATTCTTCTACATTCATCCAAGCCTCCTCATATGAAAAGATCTATTCAAGATTGGTGTTGAAGATTAAATGTCATTGATTTGAGACATCCTACATTCATTCTACATCCATTGAAGCATTCCTACTTGTGGATTTGATGATTCGAATCCTCTACAAGGACTTCAACATAAGCGAGGTGAATTGTTTCATTTGCTTTGTTTATGCATACTACATTTCAATTCAATTTCAAGGTTAATTCCTAAATTGGGGTTTGACCAAGGCAAACCCCCCATACAAACAAAAACCCCCTTTTTCCTATAGGTACAGGTGCAAAATTTTGGATCTGAGATCGGATTTGGATACCCTTTTCGACGAACTTCAGAGATCTGCAAACAAAGTCAAAATCGGCCTTCAAATAAAGAATGTAGCCTTTGACCTTTTATGAGGGTCAAAGACTACCTACCATCGAAAAGACAAAAGATTTCTAGGTTTTCTTCGTCTCGGCATTTCCAGGCTGAAATAGGTTGCAAAATTGCCTGAAAGTACACATAGACATCAAAAATTGGCATTTTCCAGATTTTCCCTATTTTGAGGTTAGTACTTGTATTTCAATTATTTCAGATTTCAAGCATAATTGTCCATAGGGAAATATAGGATTTTTCTCTCTCTTTCATATTCTCTATAAATTGATTTGATTGTGCATTAACCTTTTGGTTGATCAAATTGGATCTCTCCTTTGAGAATTTGGATTTAGGAGTGGATCTCATATTTCCCCCATACATTACATTCAATAGTGGTGATTCCATTTTAACACTATTAATTTTGGTGAACCCGACATACTTACTCTCCTCTCTTTTGTGGAAATGGATGCCTATTGTGTTTTGTGGTGTTAGATTTCCTTTTATCTTGTTAGTATTAGATTTTTCTTTTGTGTTAGATCTTGCATGCTAATTAGATTTCAAAAATACAAAAATATTTGTGCTTTATGTGTTCTTAGTTTAGTTCATTCGCTTTGCATTGATTTATGAGCTTTACTACTACTAGTCCTACTTATAACATTCTAGTTAGAAGAAGTCATAGACTCATGGGTACCTTTGATCCCGAATCTTCCTCTCCTTTCCTTAGGGTCTCGGATGATAATTTGATTCTTCATGATTCCAATCCTACAATGGAGAAAAACTCTTCTCACTCATCTCATGATGAGGATGACGCTTTAAGAGTTCCTCCTGAACAAGTCCAAAAACTTTCAACTAAACTTGATAAAATGGGTAATTGGCTTATTTAAGAGAACCATAATCAAGATTCTATTCAAGCTATAGAGGCTCTTAAGAAATTTCTTCATGATAGTGATCAAGGTGTTAATCTCTTGCATGGTATTACTCACCTCGTGCATTCAAATGTTAAACCTTTAGCTCAAGAAGCTCAAGATTTAGGGTTGATTCCTCCTATCACTAGTGTTGAACCTCCTAATCCTTTACCTAGTATTCCTACCTATACTCCTTTGGTGACTGTGATGGTTTCCTTTGTTCCTATGAGTGTTCCTCATGTGTCCCTTCCTACATCACAACCTTCATATCATAATGTTCCTTTTACTTATTCCAATCCACTTCCAGCTATAGTTTCTAGTGTTCCTCTAGTTGTGTCTTATATTCCTGCAACTTCTTACACTTTACCTAGTGTGTCTAATGTTTCTATTTCTCCTATTTCCTCTAATGATTCAACAATTATCAGTTTGGCTCAAACTATGTCATCCTTACAATAACAACTCACTTTCTTAACTCAAAACAAGTTTAGTATCCCTACATGTGACATGGGAAGTCCTTTGTCCTTGGATATAATTCATACTCATGTTCCTTGGCAAGGTGATATGCCTCATCTTAAGAATTATAACGGAAAAGGAGATCTCGTTCATCATGTTAAAATATTCCAAATCCTTTGTAGTGATTACGCTCATGACCATAGGATTTTAGCCAAATTGTTTGCTAGAACCTTCTATGACAAGGCCTTACAATGGTATTGTTCCTTGCCTCCTTATTCTATTGATTCCTTTCCAAAACTTTCTAATGTCTTTATTCAACAATTTCAAAATAGCATTGGCCCGCAAGTGTCTTTGACTAATTTAATGCATTGTAAATAAAGTGCTAAAAAAATATTAACTAAATTTATTAGTAGATTTAAGCATTTTCATGCTCAGATTTCCTATCATGTTCCTGATATTGATATTCAACGTATATTTATTTCAAATTTGCAAAAGGATATTAGAGATAAGATTCTGCTTATTGAATTTACCTCTTTTCAACAACTTTGTGCAGCACTTCATCATTATCAATTACAAGTGATTCAATTTGAGAGCAACACTCCAATGGCTTCTGTTCCAGTTGATAAGAGTGATGCTGCTCCTAATCCAAACAAATTTAAAAAATTCAACAACTATGTCAAAATAAACAAACAAGCGAATGCAGTTGTTGATCAAGTTGTTGTTGCATCTAACAATGTCACTTCTACATCCACTGCTTTTCGATTAAATTGTACCTTTACTCCTCTTTATGAATCTTTAAATACTATTATGAATAGGTTGTTAACTACTAATATGATTACTTTACCTCCTATTTGACCTCTTTTACCTGCTACAATTGCATCTAAATCTTTTGATCAAAATGTTTTTTGTCAATATCATCATCAGAATGGTCATGATACTGAGAAATGTTATTCTTTAAAACATAAGTTTCAAGACTTAATTGACTCTAATGCCTTATCTGTCGATAATCTTGATGGTAGTGGAAACAAATCTATCTCTCCTCGTAATCAAAACCTTCAAATCTATATGAATCCTTTACCTACGCATGATACTAATACCATTGCTCAACCATCTGTTGTGGTAATTGTGTATGATTCAAAGATGGATGATCTCAATCATGTTGTTAATCAAGTGGAGCATGTTGGTCAATCTGTATCTCCACCTCAACCTCCACCTCAACCTCAGATTCAACCTCAAGTTCAATCTCAACTGCAACCAAAACCTAAGCCTAAATTGAAAACTCAACCTAAACCTCGACAACAACCTAAGAATAAAAGACCTCAAGAACTTTTGATTACCTTTGATAACTCTGAGACTATTAAGGCTCCTGATGGTCCCCTTTACATTTATGCTAGGATTTCTCAGAAACCTACTCGTGGTTGTCTGGTTGATCCTACATCCTTAGTCAATGTTATTACTAAAGAAAATCTTTTTATGAAAATCTTACAATGCAATTCTTATGATAAATTGGATGTGTGGATTCAAACTTGCAATGGTTTTCTTTATCCATCATTTGGTTCTATTACTTTACCGGTTGAACTCTATAGAAAAATTGTGAACACTACCTTTGTTGCGGTTCCTACTTCTAATCAATTTCAAGTTAACCTAGTTTTCCCTTGGTTAAATTCCATGCATGTTTTTGCTTCACCTATCCATAACTATCTTAATTTCATTCATGATGAAGAAGTGAAGATGGTTAATCATATTTTATATCAACCTTCTAGGCCTAGAGATTGTGCTGCTCTTGATTTCTTTTGGCCTTCATTACTTAATTCATGTCCTCGACCTGATAATATTTTCCATTCATATCAAGCTTATAAACATCATAATATTATTGAATTAAGCATACCTTCTATGGATCTTAATCATGGTCTTTTGCCTACACCTTCTATACCTCCTTTAACTATGGCTTCTAGTTCTATTCATCAAGTTCCTTCTATCGCTCTTCCTAAAGAACCTATCAAATATCTTGTGATTGTTCCTCCTATTGTTGATAATCCTATTGATCATCCTAAAGAACCTGTGAAGGATCCTGTGATTGCTCCTCCTAGTTCTCAACCTATTTCAAATAAATCAAAATGTAATCGATCTACTAATGAACATTGCAAAAAGCATTATGCTCATGCTAAAGCTCATAATTTTATTCTTCAAAGATCTCTATCTTCTTCAGATAAATCTATGTATGACATGTTAGAAGTTGTTACTAATAACAATGTTAAGATGCATGATTATGATGATTTTATTTGTATCTTAGATCCTATTTTGATTAATTTAGATGAAGAAGATACTCTTGATGATATTGATGGTGTTAATGATGAATATGAGACTATTGACATTGACATTGATTTACCTAATATGCTTTCATTACAATTAACTCTTACACCTAGTGTCGAACATTATGATTCTTAAGAGGATCCTTGTTTGGAACTGGCTATCATTCATACTATGTTGGATATAGTCCCTCTTGTGAGTTACCCACCTTCCCTAAATGATATACAATGAGATGGGGATATTAGGTGGCATACTTGATTAGCTTGTCTTCATGGTAGCTTTGTTGTGTGTTTTCTTGTTGTGCTATGCTTCTCCCGTAATGTGTTTGCTAAATGTTGTGAGATTCTTTTATACGATCCTTGTTACTCAGTTGGTGAAAGGTGATAAAAGAATTGAAACTGTTGTTCAAATTCCTCTATATGTATCTCTATTCTTCTATGCGTTGTTCCATGTTATGTTGTAATTGTGTTGTTCGTAAATGTTTCCTTGTGTAATCTGCTTGGATTCAAGATATGGTAGCACTAATTCTTTTTGGTCTCCATCACATGGTCCGAAAAGACTCTCCTTTGTATATCTTATGTGATCTTTCCTCCTTTGTGATCATAGTTCTACTTTCTTTGGGGAATGATGTCAATTCATTTGCAATAATATCATATATATATTATCTTATGATCATATTGACCCCATGATAGGTATATCCCTTCTGTGTTCTTTGTATGTTTCTGTGATATTTCCCTTGATTTGTCTTTGTTTGGGGGCATCTCGACGTGGAAACATAATCAGTGGAGTTGTTTATGTTTCCGTTAAAGCCATTGCTCCTGTTAAAGTGTCAGCAATGACTTTAACATGGGGGGAAATGCTCTGCTCACCTATTGCACACATGCACTTTTTGATATGCACATATTTTTCAAAATACATTTTCTCCCTTTTTGGATTAGTAACTAATCCTTAAAGCATGGATTTATATTTTAGGATCTCTTGATCCCTCCAGTTTCAAGTATACATATATTTTGATTCCTTAAGGTTGGAGGTGTCCTTAAGATTGGATCTCTTTTGTTTTTAGTTTTATTCTTGTGGAATAGAATATTTCTAAGGATAAATCCTTGATGGGTTGACTAGTGAGTAGCCACATTCACTAGGCGGTTCAATTCTATCTTTCCATTTGCAATGTTTCCTTGTGTGGTTCACAATGGGACATAAGTTCTCATTGGGTGAGGTAATCACACCCTTTCTTTTCTCTTTCTAGAAATGTCTATCTTATTGTGATCTAGGAGTTGACAAAGACTTGAGTCCCTGGGGGCTTAAGGTTTCTCTTTGTCCCTTGGATTACAATTGTATGGTGAAAAGGTGACCACACTTCTTTGAATCTTTACATGCAAGGAAACTCAAGAATGAGCCCTCACAAATCGATCCATAGCTCTTTATGCATGGAGTTGCAAGATTGTGGATTTTCTCTCAGTTAGAGCTATGAAGTATATGAACTTGCTAGTCAACCACACAATGAGAGATTCCAAATCAAAGACAAAGGCAACAATTCCAATATCTCCAATGAAATCTAAATGAATGCAATGCAATGCAAAATTAATCTAAGATGAGCATGCAAGTATGCAAATTAGGCTATGAAAATGGAAATGAAAGAGTTACAAACCCTCTAATTAAACTATGTGAGATTAATTTAAAACATGAAAGAAAATGATACCATGATGATTCAACTATGATGCAAGCTAGGATGTGATGTAGATGCAAGATGAATGCCAATGATGCTCCAAATTTTCAAAACTTATTGCAAGAATGTCTCCAAAAGCTTCAAGATGACTTAGAAAACCTGTAGCATAACAATAGCATAAAATTCAAGTGTATGCAAAATGAAGAAGAGAGCTCTTCTTTTATAGAGAATGAGAATTAATGGATGATCGAGATTAAGAGGCAAAAGACTTAATCAACGATGGAGAAAAATAGAAGCTTGATCCTTGTGCACAAATATCTTCCAATAGAAAAATAAGAGTTGACTTTAGTGTCCATATGAGACAAAAAGTACTTTTTCTCTTTTTATAAAATAAGAATAATATTTTATTTGTGCAACTTAGGATAAGAGGAAAAGTGGAGATTTTTTATTTAAATAAAAGGGGAGGAAATTCTTTTTAATTAAATAAAAGTTTAGGATAAAGTGATTTTATTATTTAATTAAAAGAGATTTTTAATTAATTAAAAAGGATTTATTAATTAATTAAAAGGGAGCATGTTCTCTTAATTAAATAAGATTTTTATTTTTTTCTCTTTTAAATTAAATAAGGCTCAAACCTTAGGAAATACTAAATTGATTATGATTTGATCAAGGAAATTGATATAATTGATATTGTTGATATTTGAAAATATTGATTCAGGGATTTGACAAATTATTGAATGTGGGCCCAAAGTCTAGGTGACCATTTTAGGGTGCATACATTTGCCCCTCTTTGACTAATGTGAGATCGATTTAGGATCACATGCAGTCAAAAAATGAAGTTGAAATGTGACATCGATTTGGGATCACAAAACAACTCAAATGTGTGTTCATTTTGAGAACACATCCGAACAAAACATAAATAAAGGATTCTGGACATGAGGTCGATTCGGGATCATATCCAAAATAAGAGATAAGAATCTCAAACTTGAGTGAAAGCTCATAGAAAGATAGCTGAATCAAGAAAATCAAGGAATCAGTGATTAAAATCCAATAGGTACTGCCCCCTCAGAATCAAAATTGAAATCAAGTAGAGGAGAAGCAGAAAATTGATAAAGATGATCAAATCATAATGAAATCATAATCAAAGATAAATGATAACAGGATAACCATTAGGCAGTGAAAACATGCCCCGGTGATGAATTAGAAGAAAAGAAGTGGGGTGAATGGAAGACTAGAAGTTTGAAAGACATGAAAAGGAAGAAATTTCATCAAAGATCAAAGAATTATGTCTCAAAAGGTCAGTCAACTATATAGAATAGAATGAAATGTGAGTTTGATGATCAAGGTGAATGCAGATTTTAGTTTTGATCTTGAAATGAATAAAAAATGACATGATATGAAAGACCAGAAATGAAAGATATGATCAAGAAGAATAAAAAAATGAGCACAGTTGACCAACTAGTACATAGATGATAAAAAGAAGAGCTCTCTCCATATGCAAGATGCAGAAACTAAACTATGATGAACCTAAGAATGTAAGCTACTATGAAAGTGGTTGACTTGCAAGGTCACAATGCCTATAGACATCTAATTATCATCATCGAGTGTTATTGGTAGTGTCGTAAGATCATACAATGCACACTAGCATAACTATGTGGATATGAATATGATCTTTATTAGATAGAAATGTGAAAATCTCACCTAGGCATCAAAGACATGGAGGTCAAGATGACTAATGTAGTGAGATTACTTAAGTTTGATATGGTGAGATTATTCTTGTATCAAGACACGTGAAAGTTAGGATAACTAGAAGTATGCACTCGTAAAACAGTCAAGGATAATACCTTGTCAATCCCTAGTGTCAAGTAGGACCATCATAAATGATCATGACAGTTAGGATCAATGAAATATACCCACAAGCAGATAAAGAAAGAAAACATATTCTCATACCCTCAGTCTTCTAGCTATGCATCATCGAAAACTTCTCAGGGAGAGACCAATCATCAAAGAAATCCTCATAGACAGCACACAAAGAAAAATAAAGTCAACATATCTCAAACGAATTGATTGTTTAAATGCATGTGTGTTGGTCATAGAGTCAGACTCTGGTTATCACATCTGTCAATGAGAAATATTGCATCATACTAGACTATTGGGTAAGACATGTGATAAGTGTTAAGAAACACTCGACGCAAGGGTAGTGTTGAAAAACACTATTTGGGGTGGTGTTGAAAAATAGCTGTTGTGGAATGCCCCAAGAGACAAACGCACCCAAAGGACCAATGCTAACAGTTATGCCCCCTAGACAAAGATAAAGACCAATTCTAGACTACACCAAATAAGGTCAAGACATGATGGAAAAAGGCTCAGTGTCGAGGACGCATGCTAACAAATAGCAGTGCAAAGGCCTCAAGTAGCACCTATTTCCAGGTTTTCACCAAGACACTTTTTCCATTTTTTTTGAATTTTTTTGTTTTTTTGTTTTTTTTTTAATATTTTTTTAGGACTTTTTATGCTTTTTAAGATTTTTTCAGCATCATATATCAATTTTTTTGGTATTTTTTTTAGGATCATAAAATATGTACAAAGGACACCCCCAAACTGAATGGACATCAAACTCCCAAGCAAGATCACATCATGTAGTCCCAAAATGTGATGAGGTGAGGGACAAGAGGGATTAGCAAGTTGGTGGAAGAGATGGAAGACAAGAGAATGAAGGAGAATGAAGGGAAGAAATTCTTAAGGGCAAACTCCTCAAGAGTACCCAAGCTAGGGAAAAATTGTCATGTAAAGCACATTTGGACAAGCAATGAAAGGTCAGCATAGGATAAGTCACAGAAGGAAAGGATTTATTCCAAAGGAGTAGACATGTCAAGAGGCTTCATAGCATCATTTTTTTACTCTTTTTTATTAGATCAAGACCAAATGGGAAAAGGATAGCGAAAGGCTAGAATGAATGGAGGAAAATAAATATGAAGGCTAAACATGAATGGAATGAAAGCAAGATCATCGTAAGATAGCTCACAAGATAGCCAAATATTCATGTATAGTTCAATATTGTCAAAATCAAAGATGGAATGAAATGGATGAAATATGTAGAAGAACTACGCATGATACCTGATTACCAAGTTTTCATCATGGTACTTATCCAAGGTGCCACAAGGGAGTGGTTTTCACCATAGGATGAATTTATTTCTCTTTACTTTTTGCTACCAAGGTGCTTGTTTCTAGTTTACCACCAAGGCACATTTTTAATTTTTTTCATTTTTTTTTTT
Source organism: Chamaecyparis obtusa (assembly GCA_027943335.1). Taxonomy (NCBI): domain Eukaryota; kingdom Viridiplantae; phylum Streptophyta; class Pinopsida; order Cupressales; family Cupressaceae; genus Chamaecyparis; species Chamaecyparis obtusa. The sequence continues at coordinate 1,493,233 of BSBK01005295.1, forward strand.
TTCTATTTTTTTTTTTTTTTCAAATTTTAGAAGAAGGCAAGCTTTTTGGATGATGCTCCTTGAAAGGATAAACCATGATATACCAAGGATTCAAAATGATATGCTCAAAGATGCTAATAGAGAAAGGAAGATGGAAGAGAAAAATGGAAGATAAGGTTTTATGTAAAGCGAGTAAAGTTGGAAGATAGGAGGAATAAGCAAATGAGGAAAAAGGATAGAAGATAGAAGGATAATGAATGGAAGGATTGTGAAAAGGTAGATGGAAAGGAAGGAAAGATCAACATCAATACACACCTTGAAGGGTGGTGAGAGGGTGGAGGAAACATGAATGAAGGAATACGAGAAGGAATATGGTGAATGTTTAGTAAAGGTTGCGGTTTAGGCACATGGAATGGAAGAATATTTTTGGAAGAAGATGAAGTGGAAGCCTTTGAAAGCTTGAATGTCAACTTCACTTTTTGTTCAATATTAGACTCTCTTAAGAGAGACTTTGGAATCCATATAGCCTTAGGCTTTTCATTTCTTTTTGATGATCTAGAGAGGATATCTTCAATGATGGATTTTGGAACCCATACTTGTCTTGTAGTTTTCTTCTTAGATATCTCTTTTGACTTTATGCCTCCATGTCGACTAGAGGAGACATGGTGATCTTTTTTTTTTTTATGAATTCTTGTATTGCTTCTTTTTCTTGTATTGACATTCAAGTTACTTTCATAATACTTGAGACTTGTGGAAAAAGGAGGATAATATGACTGGTTTAGATGGGTGGGTGGATGAAAAAGATTCAAGGGTATGCATCTATGTTGATTTTGAGAAAAGATAGGAGATGGAGGGACGTAAGGACCCAAGATGGATGACAAATTAGGAGAAATAGGAGGGGAAAGTGAAGGGACATAAGGACCCAAGATAGAAGGAAGACATGAAGTCCTTAGTATTGGTGGAGGGGGTCTCAGGATGGACGTGGAAGATACAAAAAGATAATCAATAAGTTCATCAAAATCTATATGACAACCAAGGACATCAGCATCTTTAGAGTGAGCATTAAGATTTTCAATAGGATCATGAACATCTTGAATAGGAGCAACTTCTTCGATAGGATTGTTCAAAGCTTGCAAAGACTTAGGAAGAGTAGAAAGTGGAAGTGAACATGGAATGGTAGAACAAGAAGATGGAATGCTTTGATCTTGATAAGTTGCTTTGGATGGCATAAGCAGATCATTTTTTTCTTAATTTTTAATAGGTTTAACATTGGAAGTAACAACACTATTTTCAATAACCTTAATGGAAGTATCATCTTTGGAAAGCACAAGTGTAGTAAGGTTATTTTGATTGTCAATAATCTCAATGGTGTAAGTAGCAGCTTGATCTTGCTTAGGAGATGGTGGAATGAATGCGGAAGAGCATAGAGGATCAAAATAACCATGAAGCAGATCAAAGATGTCATGAAAAGGATTAAATGACATGGAGGGTTCTTGATCTTGATCTTTTTTTATATTTTTTTCTTTATCATTTTTAGAGTCCTCTTAACATGGAGCCACTTCTAAGGACATGGAAGCATGTTGGAATTGTATGGAAGACTTTGAAATAGATGGTGAAGGACTAGCTGAAGTAGGCATTATAGTGCATAAAGGCTTAGGCTCACTAGGTGTAGCATTATTGGAAGTATTTGCAACCAAGTGAAGGTTAGCTTGAGTTTCTTTAAGAGATAGCTCTTGAGGATAACTATAGGGAACCACATGAAAAGTATTAGGACTTTTGTTGAATGAAGGATTTGTGAAATATTCGGAAGCTTTAGGAAATGTATGGGTATTGAAGGAAGTAGGGGATGGAAGGGAACCATCACAAGACAAAGGTACATCATTAACATAATCTTGCTTGATAGTGTAATCTTTTTTTTCAGCATGAGAATTCTTAGAGGAGAGATGCTCATAGTATCTACATTTATAATCAGCATGAAAAAATTTCTCCTCCTCAATAGTAGCAAATGTATCATATTGGTCACAACAAATATTATATTCTCTTTCAAAATCAGAATCATAGGGATCACCATCACAATCTATCCAATATGAGGACTCATTTCTAGTAACCACAAGGACACAACTAGGAGGACTCTTAGGAATAGAGGTGTCATAGGTATCACTACATTTTCCATCATCGTAGTCATCATAGTCATCATAGGTGGATGCATCACTCTTCGTGGAAGAGGTATCATAAGAACTATCACATTACTCATTATGGTATGTCTTGTGAAGAGAAGTAAGACTCTTTGAAGAAGTAGAAGAAGAATGAGATCGTGAAGAAGAGGAAATTGAAGACTTAGTGTAGGAAGAGGACTTGGATAATGAGGAATTTGGATAATGTTTAGAAGAGTCATGATAAGATTTGGAAGATGAAGAATGTGAATAGTGTTTAGAAGAATCGTGATAAGATTTAGAAGATGAAGAATATTTGGATGAGATCATGAGTATGATTCTAGCAAAGGCATCTAATTTAATCAATTTTTCTTTTATTTGTGTCATAAATTCATCACTCATGAGAATTTTGGAGGAACAATACTTTTCGAATATGTCAATGAGCTCAAGATCATCTATTCATAATAAAGGTTCCAAAACTAGATATTTGAGATTCATGGTTCTAGAATAAGAAGAATCAAGCATAGGAGCAACAGAAGAGATAAAATAGAAGAAAATAGACTAGATAATAAGAGGAAAAGAATCAAGAAGAAGAAGAAGAATTTCCCATGGGAATAGAAGACTTCAGAAGAACATATGAAATAGAGAAGAAAAAAGAAGACTAAGATTCATCTTATGCAATTGATACCATAACGTTCATTGAGATGTTGAGCAACGTGACAGCACCTAAGATCTGACCTGGACTGACCAAGGAAGACAAAGCTTCTAAGGAGAACTCACTACAGTAGGACGAAACTCAGTTTCAATATTTCAATTAGATCTTTCAAAAGATTTTGCAATGATGATCAAGCACATAAAACAACAACCAGGGAGTTCAAGCAAACAGTCTTCAAGCAATGGGCAAGGGACAAAGCAACCTTGTGCATGAACAGAGATAGTGACTTAGTATTCTACTCCTTAAAGATTCTACTTGTGTATGCTCTTGAAAATGTTTTAGCAGACACATACAACACAACAACACCTTAACAAGTTGTCTACAAGGATACACATGGCTTTCTAAGAGGATTCCTCAATATACACAAGGTACGTGAGGCCCAAATTTGTAGATGAAAAGAATCCAAAATCACACAGCCAGGGGGACACGGTAACCCAAATCTCTTCCTTCACTTCTCAAAGGTATAAAGTTTTTTGAGGCTTAGCCAAGAGTGATATCAAACTCAATTCCCAAGAGAGGTGTCTTTCGATTCACCTCTCGATATTTATACTCCACCAGAACACAGGAGTTAAGGTCATCCCTTGAGGTGGTGTGTCCCCAAGAAAGCCTTCTAAAAATAAAATTAAATAATTCACTATCAAAAGTGTTTAAAACACTAAAGGTGGAACACTTAACTGTTCAAGTAAATATGAAGTGAGTCCAAAAGTGAAACATTTAACTTTTCAAATGAATGTGAAGTGAGTCCAAAAGTAGAACATTTAACTCTTCAAGTGAATGTGAAGTGAGTCCACAAGGTGGAACATTTAACTCCTCACACAAACTCAAAGTGAGTCTAAAAGTGGAACATTTAACTCCTCACACAAACTCAAAATGAGTTCACACCTTGGAAAACTAATGAGATCAAGAAAGCATAAAAAAGGGGAAACTTTGTGGAACACTTAACGCTCTTTTTAAGTAGACCCCTCCCTTATGTATGAATGCTGACCTTGCATCCAAAGAGTGAAAATGAGGGGCGATTAGAAATAAGTAAGTCCAACAACCCAATTTAGCTAACAAGATCAATCAAAATTACTCCAAAGTTTCTTATCAATACTACTCACAAATGAAAAAGGGTTGACTCAATGGAATATTTAACTTTCCAAGTAAATATGAAGTGAGTCCACAAAGTGGTGCATTTAACTCTTCATGTAAACAAGGAATTAATCCATGCCCTCAATCACTCAATGAGATATTTGATATTGGAACCAAGAATTACTTAAGGTTTGAACACAAGCATTCACTTACACAAACTTGTAAAAACAAATCTATGTTCTTTCATTTCCCATTAAGAGCATCAATTGAAATGTGTTCTATGAAAGCATGTAAAAACTCAAGCCAAACACATGAGAGGTTCAATTTTAATCTCAAAATCTAAATTTTGTAGAGATGGAACAAAGTACCTCAAGTCCAATGCTTTGTTTTAAGCATTTTTCATGAAAGCAAGAGCACCTTCAAATGAACAAGACAAGAAAATAGGCAAACAAGATATGCAATGTATATCCAACTTATGCAAACCCTAGGGTTAGATATAAAAATTAATTTTTAAGAAAAATAATAGCCAACAAATAATCCAAATGATAACTCATATCATGCATTGAACAATGTAAAATAAGTGCATACCCATCACAAAATTTTATTTTTTTGTATTTGACCTAGTCAACAAGATCTAATTTTTCTGATATGATTTTGGTCAAAAAAATAGAAATGAAAAATAAAAAACCCTACTAAAAAATAGAGAGCTTTCCAAAAATGTAAAAATTTTATAAAAATCTCTTCATTTGTGCCCTAGAGACCCATTTTACCAAAATAGACTATTTTTTGTAAATTAATTTTTTGAGCTATGATATTGTTTCAAAATTCAAATCACAAAGAATGGATCTCCTGTGAAATTAGAAGAGCTTTCCAAAACTATAAAAAATTTCAAAAAATATGCCAATTTGCGCTGAAAATTAATTTTTTATGAAAAATAAAGAAAAAATTATAAAAAATCAAAACTACAATAGAAAAATCTAAATTTTTTATTGGAGCTTCTCTGATATGTAGTCAACCTACTAAAAAATTTTCAAACCAAAATATCAAGCCATTTGGGAGATATGATCAAATCTTTCAAAATATAAGGTTTTCCATCTCCAAACAAATCTGCACAAGGGTTAGCTCCAAAAATAATCAAAAACCAGCATGTAAAAGTGGGTTGCCCCACGGTGGGTGCCAAAAATGTATGGTGAAAAGGTGACCACACTTTTTTGAATCCTTACATGCAAGGAAACTCAAGAATGAGCCCTCACAAATCAATCTATAGCTCTTTATGCATGGAGTTGCAAGATTGTGGATTTGCTCTCAGTTAGAGTTATGAAGCATATGACCTTGCTAGTCAACCACACAATGAGAGATTTCAAATCAAAGACAAGGGCAACAATGTCAATATCTCCAATGAAATCCAAATGAATGCAATGCAATGCAAAATTAATCTAAGATAAGCATGCAAGTATGCAAATTAGGCTATGAAAATGGAAATGAAAGAGTTACAAACCCTCTAATTAAACTATGTGAGATTAATCTAAAACATGAAAGGAAATGATACCATGATGATTCAACTATGATGCAAGCTAGGATGTGATGTAGATGCAAGATGAATGCTAATGATGCTCCAAATCTTCAAAACTTGATGCAAGAATATCTCCAAAAGCTTCAAGATGACTTAGAAAACATGTAGCATAACAATAGCATAAAATTCAAGTGTATGCAAAATGAAGAAGAGAGCTCTTCTTTTATAGAGAATGAGAATTAATAGATGATCGAGATTAAGAGGCAAAAGACTTAATCAACGATGGAGAAAAATAGAAGTTTGATCCTTGTGCACAAATATCCTCCAATAGGAAAATAAGAGTTGACTTTAGTGTCCATATGAGACAAAAAGTATTTTTTCTCTTTTTATAAAATAAGAATAATGTTTTATTTGTGCAACTTAGGATAAGAGGAAAAGTGAAGATTTTTTATTTAAATAAAAAAGGAAGAAATTCTTTTTAATTAAATAAAGGCCTAGGATAAAGTGATTTTATTATTTAATTAAAAGAGATTTTTAATTAATTAAAAGGGAGCATGTTCTCTTAATTAAATAAGATTTTTTTTTTTCTCTTTTAAATTAAATAAGGCTTAAACCTTAGGAAATACTGAATTGATTATGATTTGATCAAGGAAATTGATATAATTGATATTGTTGATATTTGAAAATATTGATTCAGGGATTTGACAAATTGCTGAATGGGGGTCCAAAGTCTAGGCGACCATTTTAAGGTGCATACAACAATAAGATTATTCTTTTCATTCTGATCTCCTTTACAAAGAGTTTGCATCGAGTCCATACTCTTGCTAAAGTCGGGCCTTAATGTATCATCTTAAAATGGAAGCACTTCCATGATAAGAGCATTTAGCCCTCCAAGTAAGTGGTTTGGGGTCATGTCAAGCACCTTGATTGGGTCTTTGCATGTATCTGACTTTTCCTCCTATTCAGCTTCCCTCTGCACTCATTTTCCACTTCATATCTACATTTGTTGGTAATTTGGGCTAGGGTCTTGAGGTTTTTGACCTCAAGGTCAAAGTTGACCTTGAGAGTCAAAGTTGACCTCAACCCTAACCTAGGGTAGATTCAACCTCATCCCTGACACCCAGTCCAGATTTCAAATTCTCATGATTTTTGGGTGTCAGGTTTCGAGGATATTTCCTTTCCTACCTCCAGGTCAGCCATTTCAAGTTTCAGAAAGGTAAATCCTTAAATTGCATTTAATATAAGTATATTTCTAAAGGTTAGGACCTAATTGAGATTTAATTCTCCAAGGTGGCCCCTCTAGAAGATTGTGCCCTAGTTCATTATAAAAGGAGGCCTTCCTCTCTCATTTTCACATCCATTTTTCATATCTCATCTTCAAGCAATTTCATGAGCGAGCTCTCAAGTGCAAGCGAGTGAATTCAAGCCTTCAAGTATTCAAGTGTTCAAGCATTCATCCATCAAGGAGATCCATTGTTAGTCATTGAAGGATTCAATCTCTTTGGAGCCCCCTTGAAGATCCATTCTTCTACATTCATCCAAGCCTCTTCATATGCAAAGATCTATTCAAGATTGGTGTTGAAGATCAAATGTCATTAATTTGAGACATCCTACATTCATTGAAGCATTCCTACTTGTGGATTTGAGGATTCGAATCATCTACAAGGACTTCAACATAAGTGAGGTGAATTATTTCATTTGTTTTTTTTATGTGTAGTACATTTCAATTCAATTTCAAGGTTAATTCCTAAATTGGGGTTTGACCAAGGAAAACCCCCCATACAAACAAAAACCCCATTTTTTCTTGTAGGTACAGGTGCATAATTTTGGATCTGAGATCAGATTTGGATACCCTTTTCGGTGAACTTCTGAGATCTGCAAACAAAGTCAGAATCGACCTTCAAATAAAGAATGTAGCATTTGACCTTTTATGAGGGTCAAAGACTACCTGCCATCAGAAAGACAAAAGATTTATGGGTTTTCTTCATCTTGGCATTTCCAGTCTAAAACAAGTTGTAGAATTTCTTGAAAGTACACACAGACATCAAAAATTGGCATTTTCCAAATTTTCTCTATTTTGAGGTTAGTACTTGTATTTCAATTATTTCAGATTTCAAGCATAATTCTCCATAGGGAATATAGGATTTTTCTCTCTTTCATATTCTCTATATATTGATTCGATTGTGCATTAACCTTTTGGTTGATCAAATTGGATCTCTCCTTTGGGAATTTGGATTTAGGAGTAGATTTCATATTTCCCCCATACATTACATTCAATAGTGGTGATTCCATTTTAACACTATTCAATTTGAATAGTTAGTAGCAGCAGCAACATACTCTACTTCAGTTGTAGAGTGGGAAATGCAAGCATGTTTCTTACTTGTCCATGTAACAAGTCTTTCACCAAAGAAGAATGCCCCTCCGGTGGTACTCTTTCTATCATCCACATTTCTAGCCCAATCAACATTGGTGTATACCTTCAGTTAAAACTTTCCTTTCTTAGGATATCATAATTTATAATCTTTAATTTTCTTCAGATATCTTAAGATTCTCTTTGTAGAAACCATGTGTGACTCTCTAGGGTTTGCATAAAATCTAGCAACTATTCCAACAACATGTGCTATATCAGGTCTACTGTGAACTACATACATTAACTTACCAATCATGGATCGGTACAGTGTCTGATTTACCTTAGTAGTTCCATCTTCTTTAGTTAGTTTACATCCAGTAGCCATTGGTGTTCCCACAGGTTTAGCATCTTCCATGCCAAATGTCTTCAATACTTCCTTTATATATTTAGATTGTGTGATGAATATACCATCATTCTACTGAATCACTTGTAAGCCTAGAAATAACTTAATCTCTCCAAACATAGAAATTTCAAATTCAGTTTTCATTTCATCAAAAAATGACTTACAGATATGATCTTGTCCTCCAAATATTATGTCATCCACAAATATCTCAGCAATCAAGATAGTATCATCAAAATTTCTTTTCATATACAGATTATTGTTCTCACTAGTTCTAACAAATCCAATACTCAACAAATAGTTATGCAACCTTTCATACCAGGCTCTCGGTGCTTGCTTTAAACCATATAAAGCTTTATGTAATCTACATACCATATCTTTGTTTTCTGGATCAATGAACCCTTCAAGTTGTTCTATGTAGACTTCTTCTTCAAGTATCCCATTCAGAAAAGCAAATTTAACATCCATTTGGTAAACTTTGAACTTTTTGTATGCAACATATGCAAGTAACATTCTGACTACTTCTAATCTAGCAACAGGTGTGAAAGTATCACCATAATCTATTCCTTCCTCCTGTGCATATCCCTTGCATACTAACCTAGCTTTGTTCCTTGTTACCTCTCCATTCTCATTAAGCTTGTTTTTGAATATCCACTTAGTACCGATAACATTCTTGTCCTTAGGTTTGAGTACTAAAATCCAGGTTTTGTTCTTCTCTATCTTTTCTATTTCCTCTTTGATTGCATTAGCCCATTCATCATTCTCTAATGAAACTTTTACATTCTTTGATTCATATTCACAAACTAGACATGTACCTTGTCTTTCTTTACTTCTTGTTTGCATGCCAGCTTGTCTGTCTCCATTGATTTGTGTCTCAGGATGATGTCTTCTAACAAATCTTGTCAGTATCTTATCTCTTCTTTCTTGTTCATCCTGTGCAGGTTCATTTGCTTGCTCGGTATGTGCTTCCTGCTCATCGGTTTTTTTTCCTATTCCTCGGTATTGTTTTCCTGAGGATCGGTTGTCACCGTCTGTGGTGTCAGTAGGTACTCTGGTTGTTCAATGTAACTAAATCTACCATAGTCTTCTAGCTCCTTTATGCTTTCCTTTGCATTTTTATTATCAAACTCATCAACCCAAACTTTAGTACTTTCAATCATTTTATTAGTTACTATGTTAAGACACTTGTATGATTTACCTTTAGTGGAATATCCCAAAAATATCCCTTCATCACCTTTTGAGTCAAACTTCCCATTTCTTTCATCTTTCAGAATAAAGCATTTACTTCCAAGAATCTTGAAATAACTTATAGTTGGTTTGTGACCAAACCATAACTCATAGGGTGTCTTATTAGTGTCCTTCTTTAGTTGTACTTGGTTCAAAACATAAACAGTTGTGTTGACAGCTTCTCTCCAGTATGTCTAAGCAACATTCTTTTGTAACATTAGTGTCCTCGCACAGTCAACGATTGACCTATTCCTCCTTTCAGCTATTCCATTTTGTTGAGGTGTCCTCGGTGTAGAGACTTTTCTTTTAATACCATGTTCATTACAAAAGTTAGTAAATTCATCATAAATAAATTCACCACCTTGGTCAGATCTTAAGCATTTCATTTCTTTACCAGTCTCTTTCTCAACTTTTGCTTTATACCACTTGAACATCTTAAATGCCTCTAATTTTTCCTTCAAGAACATGACTGTCATTAATCTAGTATAATCATCAACAAAAAGAATAAAATATTTGTCTCAACAGTAACTTTGAGTTCTCATAGGACCACATAGGTCGGTATGTACTAACTCAAGTAATTTCTTTGTTGAATAATCTTTGCTTTTGAAACTAGATTTTGTCATTTTACCTTTCTGACATTCATGATACATAACATGATTAGGCTTACATAAGTTAGGCAAACCTCTAACCTTTTTGTTTTTACTAATCTTAATCATGTTATCAAAATTCACATGACATAACCTTTTATGCCACAACCACGCATCTTCATCTCTCATCATTAAACAAGAAGACTAATCATTATCAAGACAAAACAAATTACCTCTCGATTGTGTTCTAGTTCCAATAAGTCTTCCTCCATCATCAAATATCTTCACTTTCTCGCTCTCAAAAGCAACTCAGTGGCATGAATTGTTCAGTTGTGCCACATGTTGACACTAAAATTTTTGGGTTCAAAATGGATGAAACGTTGGGGAAGTATGATGTTTTATTTCAATTTTATATAATTTCCCTATGTTTAAAAAATTAAAATGATAAAAGAGCATATATGTTTATCACTTTCTATTTTTATTTATTAGGTAGTTAATTATTTTATTCTAATTTATTTAATGCATATTTGTTTTGATTAAATAATAATTCTGAAAAATACAAAATAAAATAGGTTGAACAAAAAAGGTGGCGAGAGGGAGTTGAACACTCGACTAGTCTATTTGTTTTCTTTGAGAGGTTTAGGAGAAAATACTTATTTATCTTTGTTTTTATGTGCAGGTGAGAAATAAGGTGCAACCTCTTACACAGGGAGTAATTTCTTCCCTAATTAAACTTTCGAATTAAATAAGAATTTCTCTATGTATTTAGTTAATTTTTCAATTTTAGGAAAAAGAATGGGGAGAGGGAGTTAAACACTCGACCTCTCGACCCATCCCTTTTCCTACCTAACTACCTGACTCTACCCCCTACCGATTACTCTATGTTTTTCCTTGAGAGCATATGTATAAATAAAGGTATTAATATTAGATTTTTTATTTATTTTTTAATAATTTAGAAATGAATTATTGGGATCATAAAAAGTAATTGTTTTCTTTTATACAATGTTGTATGTTTTTATAAGACTTGACTTTATGTCTAATTTTATTGTTTCATCTCATAGTACCCTAAAACCCTAAAGTTAAAAATATGATAAAGTAAATGTATAATTTGATGAATATTATTTTATTTAGGGTTTTTGATATATTTTTTATATTGATTTCTAGTTTTCATATCCCTATGTGTAATTTGGTATTTTCACCTTGATTATATTTTTAACATTAATTTATTTATCTAATAAGGTGAAAAGGCTTGAGTAGCTTATTTTTTAATTAAATATTAAGTGTTTTCTCACCTTCTTGTTTAGGGTTTATGCTTTAATAATACTTTGTTTCTAAAAACCCTTAATTAATTTTATATGGTTTTACATTATAGGTATCATTAATTTTAGGGTTGTTATGGCACTTACCCTATGTCAAAATTATTAAAGTGTTATTGTGAATATGAGGTAAAATGTTCCCTTTTGAGGGTAAATTGTAAAATCTTTCACCCTAATGTTTTAACATTTCTATGTTACATTGCGTCAAAATTGTGGATATATCTTGAAAATACATATGAAGTGCATTATAATTTATTTTGAAAACTAGAGCAACATTATAAACATGAGGTCATTTTATTTTTTATTTATTTTTGTATATTAGCTCCTTAATGAAATTTATTATGATTTAATAATTAATGTGACTTCTTTTGTTTTTGATAATTAAAGTGGGTGACTTATAATTATTATTTCATTTACACTTTATTTATCAAATGTACATACTTGAGTTATATTATAATTTTATCAAATTTATTAATTATTAATTAATAAATAAATAATAATAATTGTTATGAAAACCTTATATATATATATAATGATTTTTTTTATTTTAATACTATCTAATATTAAGTGTTTTGTGCAGGAACTTAAACATTGGATTATTAATGCACGGAGCACATAAAAAAGAGTAAGTTTAATTATATGGGAAATATTTCCCTAACAACCATTGTTATGGTTTGTTTTGTATATTTTGGGGTAGCTGTATAATTAGGTCCTATGAAAGGGCATTCCTTTCATAGGGAACCATTGGGATTTATATATAATCACTCAATTGTAAGAAAAAAGATTACAATCAATCACGAACAAAACCTACCAACTCATGAATTGGAATTTAATGCCCAAAATCTTATGCACGAATATCAAATAAGTGTTTGTACCCTACTGATTATATAATTTTTTATGTTCAATTGGTTTCTTAGATTACTCTTTAGCCAAGGTATCCTACTATGTTTTCTACTTCATGCATTCATTTATGATTATTTTGTACAATTTGAATAATGGTAGCATGGTCTGAGAACCTGTCATTGTTTCCTTTCGGGCTCTTAAGTTGGGTTAAAAACCATAGGACCTATTGTATAAATTGTTGTAAATTTTGTTTCAATAGAAGCTTGTAGGGTGATGGTCTTATTTTACAGAAGCGAGTTATCTTAAAACCGTCTCCGGTTATATGTAGCATTAAATGTATTTGACTCTATTCTCATTTCAGTATCAAGCACTAGTCTATTCATTCATTTGAATTTGTCATTTTATTCTTTTTGGTGATTTACATATCTTATCTATTATCCTATTTACAAAGCATTTGATTAGGTTTAGCATTATTTTCCAGCCTTAGTTTAGATTTCAAGCTATCTGACAATTAGGATATTAGGTTTATTTTTCTCCAAAGGACTGTTAACCCCCTTTGGAAAGATTTTCTTTTGTTGTGCACATATTTGTGCATGATTGAGGCCTACCAGCCTTGGCTAAATCAAGCCAGAATTGCAAAGGCACTTGTTGTGCCTGTCAGTTGGCCTCAAAAGGGTCTAGCATTTTGGAGTACCAACAAATTGGTGACTCTACTAGGGAGCCCATCAGTGAAAGGCAGTTTCACGATCTCTGGTTAATGTTGTGAAAACTCTACTAGGATATAGGAACTCAGAGAAATTATTAATTCCTCACAAAAGGTGAGGTGGTGACTCTAAAATTCAATTTTAGGTGAATCCTGTGTTAGGGAGAAGATCTCTAAAGAACAAGCGGTTCATCTAATTGGAACCAAACAATGAAGAAACGATTATAGAAAGTGACAATGATTGGTTTAAAGTTTTTTCTAATCCATTGTATAACATGGATAACTATCGAGAGAACATTAATGATCAACACCGGGGGGATGAATCAGGCATGTCTCCCTTGAATGCATTCATTACTTTAGAATGGTATGATAATGAAAATGTGGTGAGTTTATTTATGAGGATGATTGATATCTTCGGTAAAATACCTTCTGATATCAGGCCAAGTTTTTCAAACAAAATGTATAGTTTAGGAGTAACTCATGAACAGGTACAACTTCTTCTTAAAATTGTATACGAAGTTGTAATGGAAGAAAATGATAAAGGTACAATAGTGGTACAAAAACCTAATGATATTCTAGATTCAGATGAACAAGAGGATTCAAATCAAGTTGAAGAAGAAAGTATGTGTTCTGAACAACATTACAGTATGGATGATTCCATTAAAAATAAGATAGGTGAAGTTGATGCAGAGAATGAATTCATTGATGAAGATGAAAAACTTCTCAGCACTAGAGAAATTTTAGATTTTCTAGATGCAGAAACACTCAAGGTATGTTGAGAAAAATGGTTCACATTTATCCAACAATCGTCAAGATGCGCAGGTTCAGAATGTTGTCCACTGAAGATATGCATCATGAAACTCCAGACAATTCTTTATATGATGAATCAAAGGAAAGTATCTGAAGAGAAAATGAACGTTGCAATGAAGAGAATAATCAGGTAGTATTTGAAATAAAAAATAAATACCAAAAGGATGAAACATTTCACGAAAGAAATATATTTGTAGAAGGTTCTGCAAATTTTTCAAACTTCCTAGATGACAAGACTTTGGAGAAGCATAAAAATATATTCTCTGGATGTGAACGATTTGGTGAAATAAATGAAATCCTTCCATATTGTGAAAGTGAAATACATTTAGACTGTGAGCAGGAAGAGTTCTTTGAAAAAATGGGTAATGAGGAAACTGGTATTAATAATCTTCAAGAGGACATTTCCATAAAAGACTTCATAGGTTCTTCAAATTTTCTGCACATCAAAGACAAAATGTTACAAGAAAAATCATGTGTACAAGAGGGAGTACCAATGGACCATATTCATGGAAATGATGGTGCACTTGGATATAAAGTTGAAAATGACAAAGAATCATAGGTAAGTATCGCTACAGGTATGTATAACTTTCCCATATTTCTAAATTCTTGTTGTGAAAAGGTAGAAGAAAATTTTATTGAAAATAATTTAGAAATACGAGATGAAATAACGTATAAAGAAGAAGATGTAATATGTCTTCAAATTATTCCTGACAAAAATATATATCTAAAATTGAAATGCCAAAAAAAGAAAATGCTTGAAGAAAGAATGGATATAATATTTGTGCAATTTGGCACAAAGAATGATTACAAAAAATTAGGGCATCCTAATTTGTGTACTAGAGTTCTAAAGGCAAAAATATTAAAGGATGAAAACTTGAATTATATAAAACATAGTATAAAATATGATCAATTTGAGGTTACCTTTATTTTATGCATAGTATTGAATATATGTTCTTAGATTTTCCTAAAGAAAAAAATTTAGGGCTTTCAAATGAAATGTATTTGAAAAATAAAAATTGGGCCCTTGAACTCTGGCATAGATTAATAACTACATGGAATTGTGTTTTCCTTTTTACTCCAATTACCAATAATGATGTTTCCAGAAGGTATATGTTGTCATATCCCCAGAACAAGATTTTTGACAGAGGAAAAGTTTCATTCTGTTTGAAACACCAAGACAGTGCAAGGTTATAATGAAACAAGCCGAAGGGAGATGTTCCTGGTGTGTGCCTCAATTCCAAACATATGAAGAAGTACTTGTCATAGTTACTTCAATTTCCCCTTCAGATCAGCACAATCATAGTGGAATGCATTGAAATGGGCGTTAAGCTATAGCCACTACTATTTCCATGATGTTTATCAAGTTGGGAATTTGGATAAAACTATTAAAGTATACACTAAGTGCTTTCAGATGAAATTTTTGAGACGGAAAGACATTTCTGATCATCCTCCATTACCAGAAAGAATCACATTAATCATAAACTTAGAAGTAATTGGCGAGAATGAATGAATAGCAGTGTGGATGTTGTAACATGTTCCCAATCAAGCATTGTTGGTTGTAATTGAGTTTGCAGAGCTTCCTTGCATGACATTATTTTTCTAATAATAAATAAATAAAAATAAAAACCCTAAAATCATTGTTCAAAATGAAGATTGAAGTTTTAAATTTAAATTTTTCTATCAGAGAAGCTTATAGCAATTATCAGCATAAGATGGGCTTATCAGCATTTTAAAAAAACTATTGTTTCGATGCTCGATGATCGGAGAAACCTAGTCCGATCATTGGGATAAGTTGTGGAAATCAGGGTAGTCAAAAATTAGTTATTCTAATCTTCGATAGATCGGTATAACATATACTGATCATCGACATAGCACTGTACATTCGGAGAAAGCATTTTTGAGTTACCCCAATCCCCGATAACATTATCAATCAAACATATTCTGATTTATCAGAGTAACATTGAGTTTCAATAAAGCAAATTTTGAGTTGTTCTGATACCCGATGAATCGGAGTATCCTATTCCGATCATCGGGATAGCAAGGTGCTTTTGGGGAAGGAAAAATTGTAGTATTTTGATGTCCGATGATCTTAGAAACCTAGTCTGATCATCGGGATAGGTTGGGCATTTTGGGATAGCATGGAGAATATTGTTCTGATGCCCGATGTTTTCGGCAAAGCAAAATTCTTGTTATACCGATAGATGATAACAAGATAGGGATGACTTAGCCTGATGAGGAGAAATTTGAGGTAGTTTTTAAATTGCACGAGGGCCAATAAAAGGCTAGTTTACCAATCTATAGGGAGAATTGTTTAAATCCAACTATGATTCTCATATAGATTATTATTGGACGAACGAGCTCACATATTGAAGAGTTATGACAGCTGCATAAAGATACATATGGACACATCCTACATGATGTGTTGAGCCGTCTGACACAGTGATAATAAAAACATGAATGATAAAGGTGTTTCTGGTGTGGTGGCCATTGCGAGCAATGTCAACAATAACAATAACAGGCGGATGTCAGGGGTGTCATTGTACTTGGGGAAATTAGAACCTAGTATAAGTGAGGCACAGCTATACAAGCTCTTCAAGCCATGGGGAAATGTACAGTTTGTGCAGGATCTTTTTATGGAACACTGATAGCATCTGATACTACATTGAAGAATCCCAAGCATAATCAAATTCTAGAGCAGAGGGTAGATCTTCACTTACTATAAAGTCTTGTCAGACTATTTCAACTGATATGGATGAATTCTATCTTGTTGTACGTCACATTTCACCTTCTAGATTAGTTAATTCAGTTCACAAGGATGCAAAGAAGTTTGGAGCGGAGAGATTTGGGAAATCAAACATCATTGGTTGAAATTAAGTTTGGAGAGCTTCTTTGCAGAACAATATTTTTCCAGAATCCATAACCTTGAAATTGTAGAAGCAATGTCCAAAAGATTATGTAACTTGTAGCGATCATCGGGATAACATATTCTGATATATCAGAGTAACTAAGTGTTTTTGGGGAAGTAAAAAATCTATTGTTTTGATGCCCGATAAGGCTATCGGAGTAACATGATGGATTTGGCAAAACAATTTTCACATTTTTCTGATTCCTGATAGGGCTATTGGACAAAATGTGGTGGGTCCAGGTATTATTGAGTGATTTTCTCCAAGGTAAGCTGCCTGGTGAGATAAGTATTTCTTTTAAAAATTTCATTATTTTTCTCAATAAGCTTTATTGTTTATATTTTATTAAAAGAGAAAATATCTATCAGAGTTTGTTTTAATGTGCATTATGAAGAATATTTTTATGAAAAGTCTTATATAAGATAGATTTGCATAAGCCACATGATTATATGATTTTAATATTATCACTAATGGAATAACCCTGAGTATATAAGGAGAATATATGTGATTTGGAAGCAAGAACAAGGAGCATAAGATTAGGGAAGTTTCTGGGTAAGTTTGTCATTGTTTACCTAGATGATATTCTGATCTTTAGTAAGACATTGGAGGAGCATATGATGCATATTCGTATGGTATTTGAGAAGCTGAGAGAAGAGAAATTGTTGATTAATTTGAAGAAGTGCAGTTTTGTGAAGAAAGAGTTGGTGTATTTGGGGTTTGTAGTTTCAGGAGAAGGTCTAAAAATGGACCCAGAGAAGGTACAGGCTATCCTTGAATGGCCTACTCCAAGGAATGCTACTGAGGTAAGATCTTTTCATGGTCTAGCTAGCTTTTACAAAAAGTTTATCAGAAATTTTAGCAGTATTTGTGGACCCTTGACTGAAACAATGAGAGGGGATAGAAAAGAGTTTAAGTGGACTAATGGGGCAGAAAAGAGTTTTCAATTATTGAAACAAAAAGTTACAGAACAACCTATTTTAGCACTTCTAGATTTTAATAAGGTGTTTCAAGTAGATTGTGATGCTAGTGGTACTGCAATAGGAGCTGTTATGAGCCAAGAAGGTAAACCTATTGCTTATTTCAGTGAGAAGTTGAATGATGCCAAGAGAAAATATTCTGTTTATGATCAAAAATTTTATGCTATAGTTCAAGCATTAAAGAAGTGGAGACACTATTTGCTTCCTAAGGAGTTTGTTTTGTATACTGATCATCAAGCTTTGCAATATTTGAATAGTCAAGGAAAGTTGAATCAAAGGTATTTGAAATGGGTTGAATTTTTGCAGAGTTATACATTTGTTTTGAAACACAGGAGTGGAAAGTCTAATAGGGTTGCAGATGCTCTTAGCAGAAGGCAACTACTGCTGACAGAAATGTAGATTGAAGTGGTTGGGTTCAAGGAGCTCAAGAATTTGTATCCAGAAGATCCTGATTTTGGTGAAGCTTGGAAAGCTTGTAAAGAACCTGTTACTCTAGACAGGATGAAATGGTTGGATTTTATCATCCAGGATGATATGCTATTCAGAGGGAGTCAGTTGTGCATTCCACAAAGTTCTATGAGGGAGAATCTCATCAAGGAGAAGCATAGTGGAGGATTGGCTGGACACTTTGGTCATGATAAAACCCTTGCTTTGGTTGGTGAGAATTATTATTGGCCACAATTGCAGCAAGATGTGAAGAAGTTTGTATAGAGTTGCAGAGTATGTCAGATGGCGAAAGGAGTGAAGCAGAATACAGGGTTGTATCAGCCATTACCTGTACCAGAGAAGCCTTGGGAGGATATTAGCATGGACTTTGTTCTTGGTTTACCAAGGACTCAGCGGGGACATGATTCAATTTTTGTGGTGGTTGATAGATTTTCAAAGATGGCACATTTCATTCCCTGCAAGAAGACTACTGATGCTGTTCATGTAGCAGAATTGTTTTTCAGAGAGGTAGTGAGACTACATGGTTTGCCAACGACCATAGTTTCAGATCGGGACGCAAAGTTTGTTGGATATTTCTGGCGTACATTGTGGAAGAAGCTAAAGACAGATTTGAAGTTCAGTTCATCACATCATCCACAGACTGATGGACAGACAGAGGTAGTGAATAGAAGTTTGGGAAATTTGTTGAGATGTTTGGTTGGAGATAAGCCAACAGGATGGGATTTGATTTTACCATAGGCGGAATTTGCATACAATAATTCTGTCAACAGGAGCACTGGTAAATCACCATTCCAGATTGTATTTGGAAGTAGTCCGAGAAATGCATCTGAATTAAGGAAGATAGATAAAGGAGAAATAAGTAGTGCTGAAGCTGAGGATTTTGCAGAACACTTGAAGAACATCCATGGGGAGGTGAGGAAGCATATTACCAAGATGAACGCACAGTATAAGGCTACGGCAGATGAGAAAAGGAGGTATAAAGAATTTCAGGTTGGAGATGAAGTCATGGTTCATTTGCGGAAGGAGCGGTTTCCAGTTGGTACATATAACAAGCTGAAAATGAAGAAGTTTGGACCATGTAAGATACTGAAGAAACATGATTCAGGAAACGCATATGAGGTAGAATTGCCTACTGAGCTAAATATTTCACCAGTGTTTAACATTTCAGATTTGACAGAGTATCATGAAGGAGGTGTTGAAGATGAGATCACAGCAGCACAGTAGAGTATTCCAGCAACTAGTTCAGACACTAAGGAGATCGAAGATATACTGGACAGTCGTGTTGGCAGAAGCACAAGGAACAGGACATATGAAAAATATCTGGTCAAGTGGAAAGGACGACCTATTGAAGATTCATCATGGCTAACAAGGGTGGAGGTTAACCGTCTTGGTTTTCCTCTGCACACCTAAGTCGTGATAGGGTCACTTCTCAAATTACCCTAGGTGTCTGATGCAGGAGCATCCTGGGTGTAAGAGCAATCTTACATCACCCAAAAACATTTCTATTTTTTTGAATTCAATAAGGGCTATCTTGTGCAGAGCTGCTATTTATAGAAAGTTACTATTTTTGGTAATTTTTCGTATGTGCTCAGAATGATCTGATTTCTTTCTTGGAGGTTCATTTTGGTCATATAAGTCTGCCAGTAAAGTTTCATTGCCAGATCAAGTGTATATTGGAAGATATTGAAGATTTTTGGTATTGGCAGCAGGGGATAGAAACTTTGAACTCAGTTTTGAAGGCTTTAGAGGCCCCGGATGAGATCGAATTTTGGGCTGAATGAAGCTTGCTTGATTCAAGGGTTGTAGAGCTCCTCGCGCCCTTTCCGAAATGGGGTTACAATAGTCAATCGGGTCAACTGGTGATGACTTATGGTCTTCGGAAGTTGGGTCACTTGAAATGGCGGAAAATGATTTTTCTTCAAAATTTCTGTTCGGGTTTCAAAATTTATTTTGAGCCGACTATGATGTAATGAAATGTAAAATAAAAATAATTCTAAGTTTGGTCGGCCTTATTGGCTAAAATTCTGGAACCTTCCCAGGCGGTGGAAAATTGCCTATATAAGGAAGGCTGTATTATTGTCTTAGGCAGTTCAGAATAGTTCTGGGTAGTAGATCTGGGTATTGATTGGAGGCTTTGTCCTACAGAATATTGTAAGGGAATGCCCATGTGGCTTTGCATATTGTAATTCTAAAAGTTTGTAATTCCACATTTGTGGAGATAATAAGAAGCCAATTTTCTGTTCTTGCATATTGTTGTTGTTTCTCTATTTCTGTTATGTGTTTGTGGTATTAAGGAGAGCACCCTTCATCTAGTGGTATCAGAGCAGGAGTTCTTGAGTGTGTAAACAGATCGCCGACTGTGAGGCAGTTTGCACCAGGACCGTGGCTAGGGTTTCAGCGTGCATCGCGAAAATGCCTCCACGAAGGGAACGTGGCGGAAGAGCTGGTGTTGTAACACCTGAGGTTAGAGAGATGCAGAGACAAGTGCGAGCATTGCAAGAAGAGATTCGCAGAGGAATGAATCTTAATATCGGAGACGAAAGCGAGGATGAAGCTGAAGAAGAATATCAAGAAGGAGAAGTTGAAATTGTGAACCAGGAGGAAGAAAAACTTTTTCGGGCAATTTCCAAGATTGGGAAAAGACCTAAGATTGAGGTTCCTACATTTTCTGGAAATCTTAACCCAGAGGAATTGATCGACTGGATCAATGAGTGTGAAGAATATTTTGAGTATGAAGATGTTGAGGATCCTGATAGGGTCAAATTTGCGAAGGCCAGACTGAAAGGTCATGCGAAGATATGGTGGCAAGAGATTCAGTTGGAGCGAAATAGAAGGGGAAAGGAGAAAATCATGAGATGGGATCGGATGGTGGATAAATTGAAGCGACAGTTCATTCCTGTTGATTATGAGCTTGACCTACTGAAGAAAATGCAGAGTTTGAAGCAAGCGGGAAGATCTGTTCAGGAGTATACAGAGGAGTTCTATCGACTTCTCATCAGAACAGGCCATACAGAAGCTGATAAGGAGTAAGTTGCCCGATACCTTAATGGGTTAAGGCCAAGCATTCAGGAGGAGCTGAATCTGGTTTGAATGAACAGTATTGAAGAGGCATACCAGTTTGCCCTAAAAGTAGAGGAAAAGATGAACAAGAAGTTTGAGAGCAGACAAAATGGAAGAGGTCACGGTGGACGATCTGGTGGACGGTCATATGGTGGCCGAAATGAAGATCCGAAAAAGAAGGATGAGGCCAGTAGCAGTTAGAATCAGCGAGGAAATAATTCCAATCGCTTCCAGGATCAGAATAATAGAGATCAAAGAGGAAGAGGAAGAGGACAAGGATCTGGAAGAGGTGGCTTCCGTGGAACATGTTTTCACTGTGGAGAAGAAGGTCAGAGGGCATTTGAATGTCCTCAGCGCCAAGGCAGAACAGACAGGAGAAATGAAGGCCAGGCCAGAATTGCACATGTAGATGAAGATGCCAGATCATCAAATTCTGAAGATGCTGAAAGAGGAGAAACGTTGATTAACAGAAGAGTCTTGTTGAGTGGTGAGAATGAACCTGAGCAAAGGAGGAGCTTGTTTCGCACTAGGTGCAAGTGTGAAGGTAAATGTTGTGATGTGATTATCGATAGTGGAAGCACTGACAATTTGGTGTCAGAAGAGATGGTGACAAAGTTGAAGCTCAAGAGACAAAAACACCCACATCCATATCGGATTGCTTGGGTACAGGATGACCATAAGGTCATGGTCAATGAACAATGCCTGGTGAAGTTCAAGATTGGCGGATACCAAGATGAGGTATTGTGTGATATCATATCTATGGATGCATGTCATATGTTGTTGGGTAGACCATGGCAGTTTGACAGATGTGTTGTACATGATGGCCGTGCGAATACCTATTCCCTGACAAAGGATGGAGTGCGACATAAGCTAAAACCATTGAAGGAGACTGAAGAAAAGGTATGTGGTAATGCAAGGATAACTTTTGTTGATAGAAGAAATTTCTTAGATGGTATGAGGAATGAGCATGTATGTTTTGCTTTAATTCCAAAAGCTGGTAAAGATCTTCCTGTAGAAGTTGCAGATTTGTTGAATGAGTTTCAGGATATTGTATCCGCTAACGTGCCTGATGGATTACCACCAGTCAGGAAGATCAGTCATCAGATGGACTTTTTCCCAAGAGCGAGTTTGCCGAATAAGGCAGCACACAGAATGACACCTGTAGAAAGTGAGGAGTTGAACACACAAGTACATGAACTGTTACAGAAAAGATTGATCTATGAGAGTCTAAGTCCCTGTGCTGTACCAGTAGTATTAGCACCAAAGAAGAATGGAGAATGGAGGATGTGTACAGATTGTAGGGCAATAAATAAGATCACAATCAAGTACAGGTTTTCATTGCCACGAATGGATGATATTATGGACTGTTTGAGTGGAGCTGTGTATTTCTCAAAGATAGATCTGGAGAGTGGATATCATCAGATTCGGATCAGAGAAGGAGATGAATGGAAGACTGCCTTCAAGACAAAGGAAGGACTGTATGAGTGGTTAGTCATGCCTTTTGGGCTAACCAATGCACTGAGCACTTTCATGCGGCTCATGAACGAGGTTCTGAGGGAAGTTTCTGGGTAAGTTTGTCATTGTTTACCTAGATGATATTCTGATCTTTAGTAAGACATTGGAGGAGCATATGATGCATATTCGTATGGTATTTGAGAAGCTGAGAGAAGAGAAATTGTTGATTAATTTGAAGAAGTGCAGTTTTGTGAAGAAAGAGTTGGTGTATTTGGGGTTTGTAGTTTCAGGAGAAGGTCTAAAAATAGACCCAGAAAAGGTACAGGCTATCCTTGAATGGCCTACTCCAAGGAATGCTACTGAGGTAAGATCTTTTCATGGTCTAGCTAGCTTTTACAGAAAGTTTATCAAAAAATTTAGCAGTATTTGTGGACCCTTGACTGAAACAATGAGAGGGGATAGAAAAGAGTTTAAGTGGACTAATGGGGTAGAAAAGAGTTTTCAATTATTGAAACAAAAAGTTACAGAACAACCTGTTTTAGCACTTCCAGATTTTAATAAGGTGTTTCAAGTAGATTGTGATGCTAGTGGTACTACAATAGGAGCTGTTATGAGCCAAGAAGGTAAACCTATTGCTTATTTCAGTGAGAAGTTGAATGATGCCAAGAGAAAATATTCTGTTTATGATCAGAAATTTTATGCTATAGTTCAAGCATTAAAGAAGTGGAGACACTATTTGCTTCCTAAGGAGTTTGTTTTGTATACTGATCATCAAGCTTTGCAATATTTGAATAGTTAAGGAAAGTTGAATCAAAGGCATTTGAAATGGGTTGAATTTTTGCAGAGTTATACATTTGTTTTGAAACACAGGAGTGGAAAGTCTAATAGGGTTGCAGATGCTCTTAGCAGAAGGCAACTACTGCTGCCAGAAATGTAGATTGAAGTGGTTGAGTTCAAGGAGCTCAAGAATTTGTATCCAGAGGATGCTGATTTTGGTGAAGCTTGGAAAGCTTGTAAAGAACCTGTTACTCTAGACAGGATGAAATGGTTGGATTTCATCATCCAGGATGATATGCTATTCAGAGGGAGTCAGTTGTGCATTCCACGAAGTTCTATGAGGGAGAATCTCATCAAAGAGAAGCATAGTGGAGGATTGGCTGGACACTTTGGTCGTGATAAAACCCTTGCTTTAGTTGGTGAGAATTATTATTGGCCACAATTGCAGCAAGATGTGAAAAAGTTTGTACAGAGTTGCAGAGTATGTCAGATGGCGAAAGGAGTGAAGTAGAATACAGGGTTGTATCAGCCATTACTTGTACCAGAGAAGCCTTGGGAGGATATTAGCATGGACTTTGTTCTTGGTTTACCGAGGACTCAGCGGGGACATGATTCAATTTTTGTGGTGGTTGATAGATTTTCAAAGATGGCACATTTCATTCCCTGCAAGAAAACTACTGATGCTGTTCATGTAGCAGAATTGTTTTTCAGAGAGGTAGTGAGACTACATGGTTTGCCAACGACCATAGTTTCAGATCGGCACGCGAAGTTTGTTGGATATTTCTGGCGTACATTGTGGAAAAAGCTAAAGACAGATTTGAAGTTCAGTTCATCACATCATCCACAGACTGATGGACAGACAGATGTAGTGAATAGAAGTTTGGGAAATTTGTTGAGATGTTTGGTTGGAGATAAGCCAACAGGATGGGATTTGATTTTACCACATGCGGAATTTGCATACAATAATTCTGTCAACAGGAGCACTGGTAAATCACCATTCCAGATTGTATTTGGAAGTAGTCCGAGAAATGCATCTGAATTAAGGAAGATAGATAAAGGAGAAATAAGTAGTGCTGAAGTTGAGAATTTTGCAGAACACTTGAAGAACATCCATGGGGAGGTGAGGAAGTATATTACCAAGATGAACGCATAGTATAAGGCTACGGCAGATGAGAAAAAGAGGTATAAGGAATTTCAGGTTGGAGATGAAGTCATGGTTCATTTGCGGAAGGAGCGGTTTCCAGTTGGTACATATAACAAGCTGAAAATGAAGAAGTTTGGACCATGTAAGATACTGAAGAAACATGATTCAGGAAATGCATATGAGGTAGAATTGCCTACTGAGCTAAATATTTCACCAGTGTTTAACATTTCAGATTTGACAGAGTATCATGAAGGAGGTGTTGAAGATGAGATCACAGCAGCACAGTGGAGTATTCCAGCAACTAGTTCAGACACTAAGGAGATCGAAGATATACTGGACAGTCGTGTTGGCAGAAGCACAAGGAACAGGACATATGAAAAATATCTGGTCAAGTGGAAAGGACGACCTATTGAAGATTCATCATGGCTAACAAGGGTGGAGGTTAACCGTTTTGGTTTTCCTCTGCACACCTAAGTCGTGACAGGGTCACTTCTCAAATTACCCTAGGTGTCTGATGTACGATCATCCTAGGTATAAGAGCAATCTTGCATCACCCAAAAACATTTCTATTTTTTTGAATTCAATAAGGGCTATCTTGTGCAGAGCTGCTATTTATAGAAAGTTACTATTTTTGGTAATTTTTCGTATGTGCTCAGAATGATCTGATTTCTTTCTTGGAGGTTCATTTTGGTCATATAAGTCTGCCAGTAAAGTTTCATTGCCAGATCAAGTGTATATTGGAAGATATTGAAGATTTTCGGTATTGGCAGCAAGGGACAGAAACTTTGAACTCAGTTTTGAAGGCTTTAGAGGCCCCGGATGAGGTCAAATTTTGGGCTGAATGAAGCTTGCTTGATTTAAGCGTTGTAGAGCTCCTCGTGCCCTTTCCGAAATGGGGTTACAATAGTCAATCGGGTCAACTGGTGATGACTTATGGTCTTCGGAAGTTGGGTCACCTGAAATGGCAGAAAATGATTTTTCTTCAAAATTTCTGTTCGGGTTTCAAAATTTATTTTGAGCCGACTATGATGTAATGAAATGTAAAATATTAAGAATTCTAAGTTTGGTCGGCCTTATTGGCTAAAATTCTAGAACCTTCCCAGGCGGTGGAAAATTGCCTATATAAGGAAGGTTGTATTATTGTCTTAGGCAGTTCAGAATAGTTCTGGGTAGTAGATCTGGGTATTGATTGGAGGTTTTGACCTACAGAATATTGTAAGGGAATGCCCATGTGGCTTTGCATATTGTAATTCTGAAAGTTTGTAATTTCACATTTGTGGAGATAATAAGAAGCCAATTTTCTGTTCTTGCATATTGTTGTTGTTTCTCTATTTCTGTTATGTGTTTGTGGTATTAAGGGGAGCACCCTTCATCGAGTGGTATCAGAGCAGGAGTTCTTGAGTGTGTAAATAGATCGCCGACTGTGAGGCAGTTTGCACCAGGACCGTGGCTAGGGTTTCAGCGTGCATCGCGAAAATACGTCCACGAAGGGAACGTGGCGGAAGAGCTGGTGTTGTAACACCTGAGGTTAGAGAGCTGCAGAGACAAGTGCGAGCATTGCAAGAAGAGATTCGCAGAGGAATGAATCTTAATATCGGAGATGAAAGCGAAGATGAAGCTGAAGAAGAATATCAAGAAGGAGAAGTTGAAATTGTGAACCAGGAGGAAGAAAGACTTTTTCGGGCGATTTTCAAGATTGCGAAAAGACCTAAGATTGAGGTTCCTACATTTTCTAGAAATCTTAACCCAGAGGAATTGATCGACTGGATCAATGAGTGTGAAGAATATTTTGAGTATGAAGATGTTGAGGATCCTGATAGGGTCAAATTTGCGAAGGCCAGACTGAAAGGTCATGAGAAGATATGGTGGCAAGAGATTCAGTTGGAGCGAAATAGAAGGGGAAAGGAGAAAATCACGAGATGGGATCAGATGGTGGATAAATTGAAGCGACAGTTCATTCCTGTTGATTATGAGCTTGACCTACTGAAGAAAATGCAGAGTTTGAAGCAAGCGGGAAGATCTGTTCAGGAGTATACAGAGGAGTTCTATCGACTTCTCATCAGAACAGGCCATGGAGAACCTGATAAGGAGAAAGTTGCCCGATACCTTAATGGGTTAAGGCCAAGCATTCAGGAGGAGCTGAATCTGGTTCGAATGAACAGTATTGAAGAGGCATACCAATTTGCCCTAAAAGTAGAGGAAAAGCTGAACAAGAAGTTTGAGAGCAGACAAAACGGAAGAGGTCACGGTGGACGATCTGGTGGACGGTCATATGGTGGCCGAAATGAAGATCCGAAAAAAAAGGATGAGGCCAGTAGCAGTCAGAATCAGCGAGGAAATAATTCCAATCGCTTCCAGGATCAGAATAATAGAGATCAAAGAGGAAGAGGAAGAGGACAAGGATCTGGAAGAGGTGGCTTCCGTGGAACATGTTTTCACTGTGGAGAAGAAGGTCACAGGGTATTTGAATGTCCTCAGCGCCAAGGCAGAACAGACAGGAGAAATGAAGGCCAGGCCAGAATTGCACATGTAGATGAAGATGCCAGATCATCAAATTCTGAAGATGCTGAAAGAGGAGAAACGTTGATTAACAGAAGAGTCTTGTTGAGTGGTGAGAATGAACCTGAGCAAAGGAGGAGCTTGTTCCGCACCAAGTGCAAGTGTGAAGGTAAATGTTGTGATGTGATTATCGATAGTGGAAGCACTGACAATTTGGTGTCAGAAGAGATGGTGACAAAGTTGAAGCTCAAGAGACAGAAACACCCACATCCATATTGAATTGCCTGGGTACAGGATGACCACAAGGTCATGGTCAATAAACAATGCTTGGTGAAGTTCAAGATTGGCGGATACCAAGATGAGGTATTGTGTGATATCATATCTATGGATGCATGTCATATGTTGTTGGGTAGACCATTGCAGTTTGACAGATGTGCTGTACATGATGGCCGTGCGAATACCTATTCCCTGACAAAGGATGGAGTGCGACATAAGCTAAAACCATTGAAGGAGACTGAAGAAAAGGTATGTGGTAATGCAAGGATAACTTTTGTTGATGGAAAAAATTTCCTAGATGGTATTGGGCATGAGCATGTATGTTTTGCTTTAATTCCAAAAGTTGGTAAAGAGGAAGTAGAAGATGTTCCTGTAGAAGTTGCAGATTTGTTGAATGAGTTTCAGGATATTGTATCCGATAACGTGCCTGATGGATTACCACCAGTCAGGAAGATCAGTCATCAGATGGACTTGATCCCAGGAGCGAGTTTGCCGAATAAGGCAGCACACAGAATGACACCTGCAGAAAGTGAGGAGTTGAACAGACAAGTACATGAACTGTTACAGAAAGGATTGATCTGTGAGAGTCTAAGTCTCTGTGCTGTACCAGTAGTATTAGCACCAAAGAAGAATGGAGAATGGAGGATGTGTACAGATTCTAGGGCAATAAACAAGATCACAATCAAGTACAGGTTTCCATTGCCACGAATGAATGATATTATGGACTGTTTGAGTGGAGTTGTGTATTTCTCAAAAATAGATCTGAAGAGTGGATATCATCAGATTCGGATCAGAGAAGGAGATGAATGGAAGACTGCCTTCAAGACAAAAGAAGGACTGTATGAGTGGTTAGTCATGCCTTTTGGGCTAACCAATGCACTGAGCACTTTCATGCGACTCATGAACGAGGTTCTGAGGGAAGTTTCTGGGTAAGTTTGTCATTGTTTACCTAGATGATATTCTGATCTTTAGTAAGACATTGGAGGAGCATATGATGCATATTCGTATGGTATTTGAGAAGCTGAGAGAAGAGAAATTGTTGATTAATTTGAAGAAGTGCAGTTTTGTGAAGAAAGAGTTGGTGTATTTGGGGTTTGTAGTTTCAGGAGAAGGTCTAAAAATGGACCCAGATAAGGTACAGGCTATCCTTGAATGGCCTACTCCAAGGAATGCTACTGAGGTAAGATCTTTTCATGGTCTAGCTAGCTTTTACAGAAAGTTTATCAGAAATTTTAGCAATATTTGTGGACCCTTGACTGAAACAATGAGAGGGGATAGAAAAGAGTTTAAGTGGACTAATGGGGCAGAAAAAAGTTTTCAATTATTGAAACAAAAAGTTACAGAACAACCTGTTTTAGCACTTCCAGATTTTAATAAGGTGTTTCAAGTAGATTGTGATGCTAGTGGTACTGCAATAGGAGCTGTTATGAGCCAAGAAGGTAAACCTATCGTTTATTTCAGTGAGAAGTTGAATGATGCCAAGAGAAAATATTCTGTTTATGATCAAAAATTTTATGCTATAGTTCAAGCATTAAAGAAGTGGAGACACTATTTGCTTCCTAAGGAGTTTGTTTTGTATACTGATCATCAAGCTTTGCAATATTTGAATAGTCAAGGAAAGTTGAATCAAAGGCATTTGAAATGGGTTGAATTTTTGCAGAGTTATACATTTGTTTTGAAACACAGGAGTGGAAAGTCTAATAGGGTTGCAGATGCTCTTAGCAGAAGGCAACTACTGCTGACAGAAATGTAGATTGAAGTGGTTGGGTTCAAGGAGCTCAAGAATTTGTATCCCGAGGATCCTGATTTTGGTGAAGTTTGGAAAGCTTGTAAAGAACCTGTTACTCTAGACAGGACGAAATGGTTGGATTTCATCATCTAGGATGATATGCTATTCAGAGGGAGTCAGTTGTGCATTCCACGAAGTTCTATGAGGGAGAATCTCATCAAGGAGAAGCATAGTGGAGGATTGGCTGGACACTTTGGTCGTGATAAAACCCTTGCTTTAGTTGGTGAGAATTATTATTGGCCACAATTGCAGCAAGATGTGAAGAAGTTTGTACAGAGTTGCAGAGTATGTCAGATGGCGAAAGGAGTGAAGCAGAATACAGGGTTGTATCAGTCATTACCTGTACCAGAGAAGCCTTGGGAGGATATTAGCATGGACTTTGTTCTTGGTTTACCGAGGACTCAGCGGGGACATGATTCAATTTTTGTGGTGGTTGATAGATTTTCAAAGATGGCACATTTCATTCCCTACAAGAAGACTACTGATGCTGTTCATGTAGCAGAATTGTTTTTCCGAGAGGTAGTGAGACTACATGGTTTGCCAAAGACCATAGTTTCAGATCGGGACGCGAAGTTTGTTGGATATTTCTGGCGTACATTGTGGAAGAAGCTAAAGACAGATTTGAAGTTCAGTTCATCACATCATCCATAGACTGATGGAGAGACAGAGGTAGTGAATAGAAGTTTGGAAAATTTGCTGAGATGTTTGGTTGGAGATAAGCCAACAGGATGGGATTTGATTTTACCACAGGCGGAATTTGCATACAATAATTCTGTCAATAGGAGCACTGGTAAATCACCATTCCAGATTGTATTTGGAAGTAGTCCGAGAAATGCATCTGCATTAAGGAAGATAGATAAAGGAGAAATAAGTAGTGCTGAAGCTGAGGATTTTTCAGAACACTTGAAGAACATCCATGGGGAGGTGAGGAAGCATATTACCAAGATGAACGCACAGTATAAGGCTATGACAGATGAGAAAAGGAGGTATAAGGAATTTCAGGTTGGAGATGAAGTCATGGTTCATTTGCGGAAGGAGCGGTTTCCAGTTGGTACATATAACAAGTTGAAAATGAAGAAGTTTGGACCATGTAAGATACTGAAGAAACATGATTCAGAAAATGCATATGAGGTAGAATTGCCTACTGAGCTAAATATTTCACCAGTGTTTAACATTTCAGATTTGACAGAGTATCATGAAGAAGGTGTTGAAGATGAGATCACAGCAGCACAGTGGAGTATTCAAGCAACTAGTTCAGACACTAAGGAGATCGAAGATATACTGGACAGTCGTGTTGGCAGAAGCACAAGGAACAAGACATATGAAGAATATCTGGTCAAGTGGAAAGGATGACCTATTGAAGATTCATCATGGCTAACAAGGGTGGAGGTTAACCGTCTTGGTTTTCCTCTGCACACCTAAGTCCTGACAGGGTCACTTTTCAAATTACCCTAGGTGTCTGATGCAGGAGCATCCTGGGTGTAAGAGCAATCTTGCATCACCCAAAAACATTTCTATTTTTTTGAATTCAATAAGGGTTATCTTGTGCAGAGCTGCTATTTATAGAAAGTTACTATTTTTGGTAATTTTTCGTATGTGCTCAGAATGATCTGATTTCTTTCTTGGAGGTTCATTTTGGTCATATAAGTCTGCCAGTAAAGTTTCATTGCCAGATCAAGTGTATATTGGAAGATATTGAAGATTTTCGGTATTGGCAGCAGGGGACAGAAACTTTGAACTCAGTTTTGAAGGCTTTAGAGGCCCCGGATGAGGTCGAATTTTGGGCTGAGTGAAGCTTGCTTGATTTAAGCGTTGTAGAGCTCCTCGCGCCCTTTCAGAAATGGGGTTACAATAGTCAATCGGGTCAACTGGTGATGACTTATGGTCTTCGGAAGTTGGGTCACCTGAAATGGCGGAAAATGATTTTTCTTCAAAATTTCTGTTCGGGTTTCAAAATTTATTTTGAGCCGACTATGATGTAATGAAATGTAAAATAAAAATAATTCTAAGTTTGGTCGGCCTTATTGGCTAAAATTCTGGAACCTTCCCAAGCGGTGGAAAATTGCCTATATAAGGAAGGCTGTATTATTGTCTTAGGCAGTTCAGAATAGTTCTGGGTAGTAGATCTGGGTATTGATTGGAGGCTTTTTCCTACAGAATATTGTAAGGGAATGCCCATGTGGCTTTGCATATTGTAATTTTGAAAGTTTGTAATTTCACATTTGTGGAGATAATAAGAAGCCAATTTTCTGTTCTTGCATATTGTTGTTGTTTCTCTATTTCTGTTATGTGTTTGTGGTATTAAGGGGAGCACCCTTCATCGAGTCGTATCAGAGCAGGAGTTCTTGAGTGTGTAAACAGATCACCGACTGTGAGGCAGTTTGCACCAGGACCGTGGCTAGGGTTTCAGCGCGCATCTCGAAAATGCTTCCACGAAGGGAACGTGGTGGAAGAGCTGGTGTTGTAACACCTGAGGTTAGAGAGATGCAGAGACAAGTGCGAGCATTGCAAGAAGAGATTCGCAGAGGAATGAATCTTAATATCGGAGACGAAAGCGAGGATGAAGCTGAAGAAGAATATCAAGAAGGAGAAGGTAAAATTGTGAACCAGGAGGAAGAAAGACTTTTTCGGGCGATTTCCAAGATTGGGAAAAGACTTAAGATTGAGGTTCCTACATTTTCTGGAAATCTTAACCCAGAGGAATTGATCGACTGGATCAATGAGTGTGAAGAATATTTTGAGTATGAAGATGTTGAGGATCCTGATAGGGTCAAATTTGCGAAGGCCAGACTGAAAGGTCATGCGAAGATATGGTGGCAAGAGATTCAGTTGGAGCGAAATAGAATGGGAAAGGAGAAAATCACGAGATGGGATCAGATGGTGGATAAATTGAAGCGACAGTTCAATCCTGTTGATTATGAGCTTGACCTACTGAAGAAAATGCAGAGTTTGAAGCAAGCGGGAAGATCTGTTCAGGAGTATACAGAGGAGTTATATCGACTTCTCATCAGAACAGGCCATGTAGAAGCTGATAAGGAGAAAGTTTCCTGATACCTTAATGGGTTAAGGCCAAGCATTCAGGAGGAGCTGAATCTGGTTCGAATGAACAGTATTGAAGAGGCATACCATTTTTTCCTAAAAGTAGAGGAAAAGTTGAACAAGAAGTTTGAGAGCAGACAAAACGGAAGAGGTCATGGTGGACGATCTGGTGGACGGTCATATGGTGGCCGAAATGAAGATCCGAAAAAAAAGGATGAGGCCAATAGCAGTCAAAATCAACGAGGAAATAATTCCAATCGCTTCCAGGATCAGAATAATAGAGATCAAAGAGAAAGAGGAAGAGGACAAGGATCTGGAAGAGGTGGCTTCCGTGGAACATGTTTTCACTGTGGAGAAGAAGGTCATAGGGCATTTGAATGTCCTTAGCGCCAAGGCAGAAGAGACAGAAGAAATGAAAGCCAGGCCAGAATTGCACATGTAGATGAAGATGCCAGATCATCAAATTTTGAAGATGCTGAAAGAGGAGAAACGTTGATTAACAGAAGAGTCTTGTTGAGTGGTGAGAATGAACCTAAGCAAAGGAGGAGCTTGTTTCACAACAGGTGCAAGTGTGAAGGTAAATGTTGTGATGTGATTATCGATAGTGGAAGCACTGACAATTTGGTGTCAGAAGAGATGGTGACAAAGTTGAAGCTCAAGAGACAGAAACACCCACATCCATATCGGATTGCCTGGGTACAGGATGACCACAAGGTCATGGTCAATGAACAATGCCTGGTGAAGTTCAAGATTGGGGGATACCAAGATGAGGTATTGTGTGATATCATATCTATGGATGCATGTCATATGTTGTTGGGTAGACCATGGCAGTTTGACAGATGTGCTGTACATGATGGTCGTGCGAATACCTATTCCCTGACAAAGGATGGAGTGCAACATAAGCTAAAACCATTGAAGGAGACTGAAGAAAAGGTATGTGGTAATGCAAGGATAACTTTTGTTGATGGAAGAAATTTCCTAGATGGTATGAGGCATGAGCATGTATGTTTTGCTTTAATTCCAAAAGCTGGTAAAGAGGAAGTAGAAGATGTTCCTGTAGAAGTTGCAGATTTGTTAAATGAGTTTCAGGATATTATATCCGATAACGTGCCTGATGGATTACCACCAGTCAAGAAGATCAGTCATCAGATGGACTTGATCCCAGGAGCGAGTTTGCCGAATAAGGCAGCACACAGAATGACACCTGCAGAAAGTGAGGAGTTGAACAGACAAGTACATGAACTGTTACAAAAAGGATTGATCTGTGAGTGTCTAAGTCCCTGTGCTGTACCAGCAGTATTAGCACCAAAGAAGAATGGAGAATTGAGGATGTGTACAGATTCTAGGGCAATAAACAAGATCACAATCAAGTACAGGTTTCCATTGCCACGAATGGATGATATTATGGACTGTTTGAGTGGAGTTGTGTATTTCTCAAAGATAGATCTGAAGAGTGGATATCATCAGAATCGGATCAGAGAAGGAGATGAATGGAAGACTGCCTTCAAAACAAAAGAAGGACTGTATGAGTGGTTAGTCATGCCTTTTGGGCTAACCAATGCACTGAGCACTTTCATGCGACTCATGAACGAGGTTCTGAGGGAAGTTTCTGGGTAAGTTTGTCATTGTTTACCTAGATGATATTCTGATCTTTAGTAAGACATTGGAGGAGCATATGATGCATATTCGTATGGTATTTGAGAAGCTGAGAGAAGAGAAATTGTTGATTAATTTGAAGAAGTGCAGTTTTGTGAAGAAAGAGTTGGTGTATTTGGGGTTTGTAGTTTCAGGAGAAGGTCTAAAAATGGACCCAGAAAAGGTACAGGCTATCCTTGAATGGCCTACTCCAAGGAATGCTACTGAGGTAAGATCTTTTCATGGTCTAGCTAGCTTTTACAGAAAGTTTATCAGAAATTTTAGCAGTATTTGTGGACCCTTGACTGAAACAATGAGAGGGGATAGAAAAGAGTTTAAGTAGACTAATGGGGCAGAAAAGAGTTTTCAATTATTGAAACAAAAAGTTACAGAACAACCTGTTTTAGCACTTCCAGATTTTAATAAGGTGTTTCAAGTAGATTGTGATGCTAGTGGTACTGCAATAGGAGCTATTATGAGCCAAGAAGGTAAACCTATTGCTTATTTCAGTGAGAAGTTGAATGATGCCAAGAGAAAATATTCTGTTTATGATCAGAAATTTTATGCTATAGTTTAAGCATTAAAGAAGTGGAGACACTATTTGCTTCCTAAGGAGTTTGTTTTGTATACTGATCATCGAGCTTTGCAATATTTGAATAGTCAAGGAAAGTTGAATCAAAGGCATTTGAAATGGGTTGAATTTTTGCAGAGTTATACATTTGTTTTGAAACACAAGAGTGGAAAGTCTAATAGGGTTGCAGATGCTCTTAGCAGAAAGCAACTACTGCTGACAGAAATGTAGATTGAAGTGGTTGGGTTCAAGGAGCTCAAGAATTTGTATCCAGAGGATGCTGATTTTGGTGAAGCTTGGAAAGTTTGTAAAGAACCTGTTACTCTAGACAGGACGAAATGGTTGTTTTTCATCATCCAGGATGATATGCTATTCAGAGGGAGTCAGCTGTGCATTCCACAAAGTTTTATGAGGGAGAATCTCATCAAGGAGAAGCATAGTGGAGGATTGGCTGGACACTTTGGTCGTGATAAAACCCTTGCTTTGGTTGGTGAGAATTATTATTGGCCACAATTGCAGCAAGATGTGAATAAGTTTGTACAGAGTTGCAGAGTATGTCAGATGGCAAAAGGAGTGAAGCAGAATACAGGGTTGTATCAGCCATTACCTATACCAGAGAAGCCTTGGGAGGATATTAGCATGGACTTTGTTCTTGGTTTACCCAGGACTCAGCGGGGACATGATTCAATTTTTGTGGTGGTTGATAGATTTTCAAAGATGGCACATTTCATTCCCTGCAAGAAGACTACTGATGTTGTTCATGTAGCAGAATTGTTTTTCAGAGAGGTAGTGAGACTACATGGTTTGCCAACGACCATAGTTTCAGATCGGGACGCGAAGTTTGTTGGATATTTCTGGCGTACATTGTGGAAGAAGCTAAAGACAGATTTGAAGTTCAGTTCATCACATCATCCACAGACTAATGGACAGACAGAGGTAGTGAATAGAAGTTTGAGAAATTTGCTGAGATGTTTGGTTGGAGAGAAGCCAACAGGATGGGATTTGATTTTACCACAGGCGGAATTTGCATACAATAATTCTGTCAACAGGAGCACTGGTAAATCACCATTCCAGATTGTATTTGGAAGTAGTCCGAGAAATGCATCTGCATTAAGGAAGATAGATAAAGGAGAAATAAGTAGTGCTGAAGCTGAGGATTTTGCAGAACACTTGAAGAACATCCATGGGGAGGTGAGGAAGCATATTACCAAGATGAACGCACAGTATAAGGCTACGGCAGATGAGAAAATGAGGTATAAGGAATTTCAGGTTGGAGATGAAGTCATGGTTCATTTGCGGAAGGAGCGGTTTCCAGTTGGTACATATAACAAGCTAAAAATGAACAAGTTTGGACCATGTAAGATACTGAAGAAACATGATTCAGGAAATGCATATGAGGTAGAATTGCCTACTGAGCTAAATATTTCACCAGTGTTTAACATTTCAGATTTGACAGAGTATCATGAAGGAGGTGTTGAAGATGAGATCACAGCAGCACAGTGGAGTATTCCAGCAACTAGTTCAGACACTAAAAAGATCGAAGATATACTGGACAATCATGTTGGCAGAAGCACAAGGAACAAGACATATGAAGAATATCTGGTCAAGTGGAAAGGACGACCTATTGAAGATTCATCATGGCTAACAAGGGTGGAGGTTAACCGTCTTAGTTTTCCTCTGCACACCTAAGTCGTGACAGGGTCACTTCTCAAATTACCCTAGGTGTCTGATGCAGGAGCATCCTGGGTGTAAGAGCAAGCTTGCATCACCCAAAAATATTTCTATTTTTTTGAATTCAATAAGGGCTATCTTGTGCAGAGCTGCTATTTATAGAAAGTTACTATTTTTGGTAATTTTTCGTATGTGCTCAGAATGATCTGATTTCTTTCTTGGAGGTTCATTTTGGTCATATAAGTCTGCCAGTAAAGTTTCATTGCCAGATCAAGTGTATATTGGAAGATATTGAAGATTTTCAGTATTGGCAGCAGGGGACAGAAACTTTGAACTCAATTTTGAAGGCTTTAGAGGCCCCGGATGAGGTCGAATTTCTTACACAATGAAGCTTGCTTGATTCAAGCGTTGTAGAGCTCCTCGCGCCCTTTCCGAAATGGGGTTACAATAGTCAATCGGGTCAACTGGTGATGACTTATGGTCTTCGGAAGTTGGGTCACCTGAAATGGCAGAAAATGATTTTTCTTCAAAATTTCTGTTCGGGTTTCAAAATTTATTTTGAGCCGACTATGATGTAATGAAATGTAAAATAAAAATAATTCTAAGTTTGGTCGGCCTTATTGGCTAAAATTCTGGAACCTTCCCAGGCGGTGGAAAATTGCCTATATAAGGAAGGCTGTATTATTGTCTTAGGCAGTTCAGAATAGTTCTGGGTAGTAGATTTGGGCATTGATTGGAGGCTTTGTCCTACAGAATATTGTAAGGGAATGCCCAGGTGGCTTTGCATATTGTAATTCTGAAAGTTTGTAATTCCACATTTGTGGAGATAATAAGAAGCCAATTTTCTGTTCTTGCATATTGTTGTTGTTTCTCTATTTCTGTTATGTGTTTGTGGTATTAACGGGAGCACCCTTCATCGAGTGGTATCAAAGCAGGAGTTCTTGAGTGTGTAAACAGATCGCCGACTGTGAGGCAGTTTGCAACAGGACCATGGCTAGGGTTTCAATGCGCATCGCGAAAATGCCTCCACGAAAGGAACGTGGCGGAAGAGCTGGTGTTGTAACACCTGAGGTTAGAGAGCTGCAGAGACAAGTGCGAGCATTCCAAGAAGAGATTCACAGAGGAATGAATCTTAATATCGAAGACGAAAGCGAGGATGAAGCTGAAGAAGAATATCAAGAAGGAGAAGTTGAAATTGTGAACCAAGAGGAAGAAAGCCTTTTTCGGGCGATTTCCAAGATTGGGAAAAGACCTAAGATTGAGGTTCCTACATTTTCTGGAAATTTTAACCCAGAGGAATTGATCGACTGGATCAATGAGTGTGAAGAATATTTTGAGTATGAAGATGTTGAGGATCCTGATAGGGTCAAATTTGCGAAGGCCAGACTGAAAGGTCATGCGAAGATATGGTGGCAAGAGATTCAGTTGGAGCGAAATAGAAGGGGAAAGGAGAAAATCACGAGATGGGATCGGATGGTGGATAAATTGAAGCGACAGTTCATTCCTGTTGATTATGAGCTTGACCTACTGAAGAAAATGCAGAGTTTGAAGCAAGCGGGAAGATCTGTTCAGGAGTATACAGAGGAGTTCTATCGACTTCTCATCAGAACAGGCCATGCAGAAGCTGATAAGGAGAAAGTTGCTCGATACCTTAATGGGTTAAGGCCAAGCATTCAGGAGGAGCTGAATCTGGTTCG
This sequence comes from Chamaecyparis obtusa, assembly GCA_027943335.1. Lineage (NCBI taxonomy): Eukaryota > Viridiplantae > Streptophyta > Pinopsida > Cupressales > Cupressaceae > Chamaecyparis > Chamaecyparis obtusa. The sequence continues at coordinate 1,530,840 of BSBK01005295.1, forward strand.
AATGAACAGTATTGAAGAGGCATACCAGTTTCCCCTAAAAGTAGAGGAAAAGCTGAACAAGAAGTTTGAGAGCAGACAAAATGGAAGAGGTCACGGTGGACGATCTGGTGGACGGTCATATGGTGGCCGAAATGAAGATCCGAAAAAGAAGGATGAGGCTAGTAGCAGTCAGAATCAGCGAGGAAATAATTCCAATCGCTTCCAGGATCAGAATAATAGAGATCAAAGAGGAAGAGGAAGAGGACAAGGATCTGGAAGAGGTGGCTTCCGTGGAACATGTTTTCACTGTGGAGAAGAAGGTCATAGGGCATTTGAATGTCCTCGGCGCCAAGGCAGAACAGACAGGAGAAATGAAGGCCAGGCCAGAATTGCACATGTAGATGAAGATGTCAGATCATCAAATTTCGAAGATGCTGAAAGAGGAGAAACGTTGATTAACAGAAGAGTCTTGTTGAGTGGTGAGAATGAACCTGAGCAAAAGAGGAGCTTGTTTCGCACCAGGTGCAAGTGTGAAGGTAAATATTGTGATGTGATTATCGATAGTGGAAGCACTGACAATTTGGTGTCAGAAAAGATGGTGACAAAGTTGAAGCTCAAGAGACAGAAACACCCACATCCATATCGGATTGCCTGGGTACAGGATGACCACAAGGTCATGGTCAATGAACAATGCCTGGTGAAGTTCAAGATTGGCGGATACCAAGATGAGGTATTGTGTGATATCATATCTATGGATGCATGTCATATGTTGTTGGGTAGACCATGGCAGTTTGACAGATGTGCTGTACATGATGGCCGTGCGAATACCTATTCCCTGACAAAAGATGGAGTGTGACATAAGCTAAAACCATTGAAGGAGACTGAAGAAAAGGTATGTGGTAATGCAAGGATAACTTTTGTTGATGGAAGAAATTTCATAGATGTTATGAGGCATGAGCATGTATGTTTTGCTTTAATTCCAAAAGTTGGTAAAGAGGAAGTAGAAGATGTTCTTGTAGAAGTTGCAGATTTGTTGAATGAGTTTCAGGATATTGTATCCGATAACGTGCCTGATGGATTACCACCAGTCAAGAAGATCAGTCATCAGATGGACTTGATCCCAGGAGTGAGTTTGCCGAATAAGGCAGCACACAGAATGACACCTACAGAAAGTGAGGAGTTGAACAGACAAGTACATGAACTGTTACAGAAAGGATTGATCTGTGAGAGTCTAAGTCCCTGTGCTGTACCAGCAGTATTAGGACCAAAGAAGAATGGAGAATGGAGAATGTGTACAGATTCTAGGGCAATAAACAAGATCACAATCAAGTACAGGTTTCCATTGCCACGAATGGATGATATTATGGACTGTTTGAGTGGAGCTGTGTATTTCTCAAAGATAGATCTGAATAGTGGATATCATGAGATTCGGATCAGAGAAGGATATGAATGGAAGACTGCCTTCAAGACAAAGGAAGGACTGTATGAGTGGTTAGTCATGCCTTTTGGGCTAGCCAATGCACCGAGCACTTTCATGCAGCTCATGAACGAGGTTCTGAGGGAAGTTTCTGGGTAAGTTTGTCATTGTTTACCTAGATGATATTCTGATCTTTAGTAAGACATTGGAGGAGCATATGATGCATATTCGTATGGTATTTGAGAAGCTGAGAGAAGAGAAATTGTTGATTAATTTGAAGAAGTGCAGTTTTGTGAAGAAAGAGTTGGTGTATTTGGGGTTTGTAGTTTCAGGAGAAGGTCTAAAAATGGACCCAGAGAAGGTACAGGCTATCTTTGAATGGCCTACTCCAAGGAATGCTACTGAGGTAAGATCTTTTCATGGTCTAGCTAGCTTTTACAGAAAGTTTATCAAAAATTTTAGCAGTATTTGTGGACCCTTGACTGAAACAATGAGAGGGGATAGAAAAGAGTTTAAGTGGACTAATGGGGTAGAAAAGAGTTTTCAATTATTGAAACAAAAAGTTACAGAACAACCTGTTTTAGCACTTCCAGATTTTAATAAGGTGTTTCAAGTAGATTGTGATGCTAGTGGTACTGCAATAGGAGCTGTTATGAGCCAAGAAGGTAAACCTATTACTTATTTCAGTGAGAAGTTGAATGATGCCAAGAGAAAATATTCTGTTTATGATCAGAAATTTTATGCTATAGTTCAAGCATTAAAGAAGTGGAGACACTGTTTGCTTCCTAAGGAGTTTGTTTTGTATACCGATCATCAAGCTTTGCAATATTTGAATAGTCAAGGAAAGTTGAATCAAAGGCATTTGAAATGGGTTGAATTTTTGCAGAGTTATACATTTGTTTTTTAACACAGGAGTGGAGAGTCTAATAGGGTTGCAGATGCTCTTAGCAGAAGGCAACTACTGCTGACAGAAATGTAGATTGAATTGGTTGGGTTCAAGGAGCTCAAGAATTTGTATCCAGAGGATGCTGATTTTGGTGAAGCTTGGAAAGCTTGTAAAGAACCTGTTACTCTAGACAGGATGAAATGGTTGGATTTCATCATCCAGGATGATATGCTATTCAGAGGGAGTCATTTGTGCATTCCACGAAGTTCTATGAGGGAGAATCTCATCAAGGAGAAGCATAGTGGAGGATTGGCTGGACACTTTGGTCGTGATAAAACCCTTGCTTTGGTTGGTGTGAATTATTATTGGCCACAATTGCAGCAAGATGTGAAGAAGTTTGTACAGAGTTGCAGAGTATGTGAGATGGCGAAATGAGTGAAGCAGAATACAGGGTTGTATCAGCCATTACCTGTACCAAAGAAGCCTTGGGAGGATATTAGCATGGACTTTGTTCTTGTTTTACCGAGGACTCAGGGGGGACATGATTCAATTTTTGTGGTGGTTGATAGATTTTCAAAGATGGCACATTTCATTCCCTGCAAGAAGACTACTGATGCTGTTCATGTAGCAGAATTATTTTTCAGAGAGGTAGTGAGACTACATGGTTTTCCAACGACCATAGTTTTAGATCGGGACGTGAAATTTGTTGGATATTTCTGGCGTACATTGTGGAAGAAGCTAAAGACAGATTTGAAGTTCAGTTCATCACATCATCCACAGACTGATGGACAGACAGAGGTAGTGAATAGAAGTTTGAGAAATTTGCTGAGATGTTTGGTTGGAGATAAGCCAACAGGATGGGATTTGATTTTACCATAGGCGGAATTTGCATACAATAATTCTGTCAATAGGAGCACTGGTAAATCACCATTCCAGATTGTATTTGGAAGTAGTCCGAGAAATGCATCTGAATTAAGGAAGATAGATAAAGGAGAAATAAGTAGTGCTGAAGCTGAGGATTTTGCAGAACACTTGAAGAACATCTATGGGGAGGTGAGGAAGCATATTACCAAGATGAACGCACAGTATAAGGCTACGGCAGATGAGAAAAGGAGGTATAAGGAATTTCAGGTTGGAGATGAAGTCATGGTTCATTTGCGGAAGGAGCGGTTTCCAGTTGGTACATATAACAAGCTGAAAATGAACAAGTTTGGACCATGTAAGATACTGAAGAAGCATGATTTAGGAAATGCATATGAGGTAGAATTGCCTACTGAGCTAAATATTTCACCAGTGTTTAACATTTCAGATTTGACAGAGTATCATGAAGGAGGTGTTGAAGATGAGATCACAGCAGCACAGTGGAGTATTCCAGCAACTAGTTCAGACACTAGGGAGATCGAAGATATACTGGACAGTCGTGTTGGCAGAAGCACAAGGAACAGGACATATGAAGAATATCTGGTCAAGTGGAAAGGATGACCTATTGAAGATTCATCATGGCTAACAAGGGTGGAGGTTAACCGTCTTGGTTTTCCTCTGCACACCTAAGTCCTGACAGGGTCACTTCTCAAATTACCCTAGGTGTCTGATGCAGGAGCATCCTGGGTGTAAGAGCAATCTTGCATCACCCAAAAACATTTCTATTTTTTTGAATTCAATAAGGGCTATCTTGTGCAGAGCTGCTATTTATAGAAAGTTACTATTTTTGGTAATTTTTCGTATGTGCTCAGAATGATCTGATTTCTTTCTTGGAGGTTCATTTTGGTCATATAAGTCTGCCAGTAAAGTTTCATTGCCAGATCAAGTGTATATTGGAAGATATTGAAGATTTTCGGTATTGGCAGCAGGGGACAGAAACTTTGAACTCAGTTTTGAAGGCTTTAGAGGCCCCGGATGAGGTCGAATTTTGGGCTGAATGAAGCTTGCTTGATTCAAGCGTTGTAGAGCTCCTCGCACCCTTTCTGAAATGGGGTTACAATAGTCAATCGGGTCAACTGGTGATGACTTATGGTCTTCGAAAGTTGGGTCACCTGAAATGGCGGAAAATGATTTTTCTTCAAAATTTCTGTTTGGGTTTCAAAATTTATTTTGAGCCGACTATGATGTAATGAAATGTAAAATAAAAATAATTCTAAGTTTGGTCGGCCTTATTGGCTAAAATTCTGGAACCTTCCGAGGCGGTGGAAAATTGCCTATATAAGGAAGGCTGTATTATTGTCTTAGGCAGTTCAAAATAGTTCTTGGTAGTAGATCTGGGTATTGATTGGAGGCTTTGTCCTACAGAATATTGTAAGGGAATGCCCATGTGGCTTTGCATATTGTAATTCTGAAAGTTTGTAATTCCACATTTGTGGAGATAATAAGAATCCAATTTTCTGTTCTTGCATATTGTTGTTGTTTCTCTCTTTCTGTTATGTGTTTGTGGTATTAACGGGAGCACCCTTCATCAAATTAGGTCATGTGAAAGGGCATTTCCTTTCACAAGGAACCATTGGGATTTATATATAATCACTCAATTGTAAGCAAAAAGATTACAATCAATCACAAAAAAAACCTACCAACTCATGGATTGGAATTTAATGCCCAAAATCTTATGCACGAATATCAGATAAGTGTTTGTACCCTATTGATTATATAGTTTTTTATGTTCAATTGGTTTCTCAGATTACTCTTTAGCCAGGGTATCCTACTATGTTTTCTACTTCATGCATTCATTTATGATTATTTTGTACAATTTGAATAATGGTAGCATGGTCTGAGAACCTGTCACTGTTTCCTTTCGGGCTCTTAAGTTGGGTTAAAAACCATAGGACCTATTGTATAAATTATTGTAAATTTTGTTTCAATAGAAGCTTGTAGGGTGATGGTCTCATTTTATAGAAGTGATTTATCTTAAAACCGTCTCCAGTTATACGTAGCATTGAATGTATCTGACTCTATTCTCATTTTGGTATCAGGCACTAGTCTATTCGTTCATTTGAATTTGTCATTTTATTCTTTCTGGTGATTTACATATCGTATCTGTTATCCTATTTACAAAGCATTCGATTAGGTTTAGCATTATTTTCTAGCCTTAGTTTAGATTTCAAGCTATCTGACAATTAGGATATTAGGTTTATTTTTCTCCAAAGGACTATTAACTCCCTTTGGAAAGATTTTCTTTTTTTGTGCACATATTTGTGCATGATTCAGGCCTACCAGCCTTGACTAAATCAAGCCAGAATTGTAGAGGCACTTGTTGTGCCTATCAGTTGGCCTCAAAACGGTCCAACATTTTTTAGCACCAACACCACACTTAGCAAATTATAGTTTAGACCTTTTACCCAATAAGCATTGTCACATCCAATTTTATCATTTATCATCAGGGATCCTTTTCCTCTAGCCATACAAGGTGCATCATTACCCATTCTAATAGATCTTCCATTGTGTTCTTCAAGATGATCAATTTTTTCTTCATCACCAGTCATGTGATGTGTATAGCCGCTATCTATGATCCATGTATCATTTTTATTAACCTTAGAGATAAGTGTAGTCTCTACATACCTTTCATCTTCCTATGAGTCATCCTTCATTGCAACAAATACTACCTCCACATCTTCATCAGTGTCGGTATCGGTGGCATCTTCTTTTGCAATGTAGCACACCTTCTTGCCTTTATCATTATTGTCTCGATTGTCTCTGTTGTAGTGTCAGTAACTTATGTTGCCTCTTCTCCCATAGCTTCCTTCACCAGATCAGTCTTTGTTTCTATCACTAGTACAAAAACAACAATATATGACCAAATAAACTACCAAAAATTGTAGATAAATGACCAAATTTGGTCATGTGACCAATGGTAGTTTATTGCCAGTCATTTATCTCATGACCAAATTTATGACTAAACTATTTTAGTCATTTATTTGGTCATTGATTTGGTCATATATTTAGTCATTTATTTGGTCATTTGGTCATTTATTTGGTCATTTGATAGTTTATTTGGTCATTTATTTAGTCATTTATTTGGTGGTTTATTTAGTCATTTATTTGGTCATTTATTTGGTCATTTATTCGGTCATTTATTTGGTCATTTATTTAGTCATATATTTAGTCATTAATTTAGTCATATATTTAGTCATTAATTTAGTCATATATTTAGTCATATCAGGGCACGATGTAATTGAACCATCATCCTCCTACTTGTAAAGTAGGTGCTCTTCCATTGAGCTATTACCCTTTAAAGAATAATCATACCATGTATACTAGTACTTTCCCTTGGCCTCCCAATGCCTTTCCTCCCACATCCACTCAAAACTGCATATGTTCTTTCTTTCTGGTAGTCACCGAAACTGTTAAGTTCTTTTCCAATTATAAGTGATAGGGAATGAAGGGTTTACTTCCATGTTTACTGGCCTTTTACTCCTTTTTGCTTCTCTTTTCTCTCATTCTTAAAGTTTTTTCTCCACAAATATCTCTATTTTCGCCCTTTCACCTCTATATTTTCTCCCTAATTTCTACATCCATCATGCCCCTTATCCCACATTTTCATAAAAACAAAGTCTAAGTGCAGATTAATGGGGTCATGAGCATTTAAAAATTTCCCAGGTACTCTTTTTTCCATGCAACTTATCATTTGGACAGCTCAAGGGACTGGGATGCCATACCCCACGACCATTTACCTACACCATTCTTGACCATATGTGACGTACATGTTTATTAAAGCAATTATAACAATAGTGTCCAACAAAATCTAGTTCTCATTATTTTATGCTAGATTTCCATACCTTGTTCTGAAGCTTTTCTTTCAGCACGCGTTGGAAGTATGCTGACAAATATTACCAAAATTGGATTCACACCTACCAATTACATTTGCATAAAAATGCTCACAAATTAATCAGGCATGTTTTGTTAATATCCTACAATCATGGCATTGTATGAAAGCACGTTTCATATTATCAAACAATCCATGTGCCTTTGATATACTTCAACTTTTGCATACATGTTTGTTAAGGCAGTCACAACTACAACATCTAGCAAAATTTGAGTTGCACATGTCCATATTTGGCATATATGTTTATTAAGGCATCAAAACAACATCATCCAATAAAATCCAGTTCTGATTATTTTCTGATGGATTTCCATACCCTTTTCTGAAGCTCCTCTTTCAGCACTTTCTGGAAGGATGCTGACAGATGTTACCAAATCTGGATTTACACCTGCCAATTGCATTTGCATAAAAATGCTCCCAGCTTTATCAAGTGTGTTTTGTTAAGCACAATCGTGGCATTCTATTAAACCATGTTTCATATTGTCAAACAATCCATGTGCATTTTATATATTTCAACTTTTGCATACATGTCTGTTAAGGCAATCACAACATCTGGCAAAAATCTAGCTTTGATTATGCTTGAATTCTGGCACACACTCGCTAATTGCATTTTACCACATGCAATACAGTCCATCTCATAAAATGAACAAAAAAAATCCCAAGGTATAGATATTCCCACCATTATTTAGTAACCTCACTAATCCAATCAACACTCAACCAAAATGAGATTCATATAGAGTTTGTAAGTTCTTATCTCATAAACTAGTTCATAGATCAATCTCACTCAAGCTATTGAAGGGTTCCTTGAAAAAATACTAGTTAATGGAAAATGCATGGATATACTGGGCTTGGACATTTTACTCAAATTGAAATCTTGAACAGCTAGGTTAGATTCAACCCGTGTGGTCTGCATTTGTGTTGTTTTGAGTTTTGGTTTTAGATCAAATTCTCAGTTGCCACTTTTCTACATAAAACCTTTCTAGGGACTTGGGTCCTTTGGACTTACAAAATGTATGCATGTTATAATTTTTGCAATCAGAGTTTCATACCTGAAGATTTGATCCTGAGTAGTATCTGCTACAGATGGCCAGCTGTGGGCCCACTTCAGTGCAGCTTCAGTTGTTCCTATCACAGTGTGGATAAGTTCAGTGCACCTACTGATCTATGACATTGTACTTTATTAATTTATTTCTCAATTTTGGAATGTAGATGAGACTTCATAGCTTCATATATTCATATGGGCAAGTATTTTAATTTTCATGTCGATGACTAGTAATGTCAAGCAAGAAATTATTGAATATAAAAACTTTCAAAGAGTTATGCTAACAAACAAGGCTATATGTCGTAACAGCTTAATATACATTAATTTTTTTTGCAACTCAATATAAAAACTTTAACCAATTTAGATAGAAACTCAATGAACTCTGAAACAATACTTTTTTATGAAATTATTATTCCTCTTACAAAATGGAAACATGTTGCAAGTTGAGTAGCACCATGAGGTTATAGCTTGGTCAATTAAATAGGATAATCCAACCTCAAAATATTGTTGTCTGGTCTTATGAAATGTTGAAATGTTGAGACTAAACTAGGCTACAAGTTTTAGAACAAACTCATTGTTGAAGCTTGATGAAAACATTTATATTAAAAGAAATCTAAAACCTTTAGGTGCAACTGTTTAGGCCACAGTCTATAGTCCCCCCTTCATATCCAAGAAAGCCTTTATTGGCTGTATCATTGAACTACAAGTTGCTGAGTTCCATTGTAAACTGATCTGCTATGCTGAAGCTTCAGGAATTGTTAAAAGCTTGAAACTAATTGTTATCTGGATATGCAAGTCTGTAACTAAGTAGATGTTGATGTTGATTGCTGACTGAATTGTACTGAAATTTCTAAATTTAGCTACTATGTGTAGTTCCCAAACTGGAAACACCAACTAGAAGGCTGAGGGTTTTTCTCCTCTATTTTCCTTTGAGATTCTCAGGGGTTTCTATCCTTGAATCTATAGCAATCCTCAGGTTTTCCATCCTGGTATTATGAATAAGTGCTCAAATGAGTTTTGAATTATTTGAATCCTTCCTTGTTTCCTGCTGGTGTAAATAGGGTCATGTTTTCCTGGGGCGGAGGTTTCTAGGGCCTCCTCGAATCATGATTATCTAAATTGTGTTGCAAACAAACAAAAAATAGATTTTTCTTATTTGAGGTGGCCACTTTTGGCCTTATCCAAGTTGAGGTGACCAATGCTTTTTTTATATAAAACTTCTTTATTTCATTTTATAATATGTGCAATATGTTAAAGGGGACATGACACCATATTAATCCAGTAACCACCATTCACACCCCTACCCTATCTTAATGACAACCTGATAAAATCCTAAGATTATCTCCAAAATTGAGGAACTTGTCTTTACCAAATGGTTTTTTCACTATGTCAGCAATTTGCTATGTTGTAAGACAATAATAAAGATAAATGGCTTTAGTATCAACCAAGTGGTAAATGTAATGGTGATGAACTTCAATATGCTTGGTTTTGATGTGGTCGATTGGGTTCTTGACCATTTTGGGAATACTTTTCAAGAAAAGATATATTCATTAATGTTGGTCAAGTTGAACATTGACCGATATCCTTTGTATCCACATTGTCGTAGCCTATATTGATGACTACCTTGTATGTTGAAACTTGATATAGTAGGAAATTACTTGCACATAGAGAATGAACGCATAAGTTGTTAAAGACTTCCTTGCATCAATTAATCCAGCCCAATTGGAATGAGTATATATAGCATGGAATAAACAAATCTTTGATATACAATACACAGTCAAGGAGCATTTTGACTTAGTAAAGGGCTCATTTTGCAGCTTGTAGATGTTCCTATTTAGTTTGAGATAGTAGTTGGGAAATACAAATTGCTACAAAACACGGAACCAATTGGGTAGTAGGAACATAAAACAAACAAAGTACCAATTGTCAATATATTGATTCATTGACTAGTGGAAAATTAGTGTTAACTGAGAGCTTTATCTCACCTTACATTCATCATTCTAAATAACTAGGCCTAGGCCTATTATTTCAAAAAGAAAAACAAATATTAGACTTCACTTGTTTTGACATAAGGGGTAGGTTAATAATAACCTTTTCTAAAACCAAATTCTCCAAGACACTTAAACTTTTTAAAATTACTAGGCTTGAGCAGCTTATTTACTTAAACCTTTTAAAATCACTAGGCTTGAGAAGTTTGTTTAAGTCCATGTAAGGACTTAAACAACCAGCAAACCAAATCACTAGGCTTGAGAAGCTTGTTTAAGTCCATGTAAGGACTTAAACAACCAGCAAATCAAATATTCTTTTTCAAGGACTTGGAACCCTTGCAACTAAGCCATGTAGACTTCCACCTCCAAGTCTTTGTTCAAAGAGACTCTTTTAACATCCATATTATATAGCTTTCATCCAACTTGAGTAGTAATGGAGATAGTCAATTGAGAGGCTACCATCTTTATAGTAGGGGAAAAGGTTTCTTTATAGTCTACTCTCTCTTATGCTATGACTTCCTCCTCCAATTTTTATTCAAGAAGAGGCCTTTAACATTCATTTGATTTAGCTTTGATCCAATTTGAGTAGCAATGGAGATAGTCAATTGAAAGGTTACCATCTTTAAGGTAGAGGCAAAGGTCATTTTAAAGCCTACCCCTTCTTCCCTTGCATATCCTTGGTGACAAGATGAGCTTTGTACTTGTCCATAGCATTGTCTAATTTACACTTCACTTTATAAATCCATTTAAAACCAATGGATTTCTTCCTTAAGAGGAATATTGACAACATCCAAGTTTTTTTTTCCCTATCAATGCATTATATTCCACTTTCATGGAAGCTTCCCATTTAAAATTTCCTTTGATCTCTAAAATATGTTAGGCTCAACTACTAGTGGATTGGTAGAAGTTGGAACAGAGTTTACTTGCTTGACACCTTACACATGTTCTCTGATTGTGTGGATCAACCTTTCTTTGCCTTTGGAAATTCATCCTCTTGTGCATCCTTCATCACATTAGAGTGCCATCCTAATGTTGCTGTAAAATTTGAGATGCTACCATCTCATATACAGGCATGGATTGAGGAAATGGCAAAGTTTGTAAAGTCATTGGATAATAAGCATCTTCTCACTATTGGACTGGAAGGCTTCTATGGGCAGATTACACCTGATAAATTTGAAGTGAATCCTGGATATTGGGCTGCATCACTTGGTTCAGATTTTATTCATAATTCACAAGTTGAAGAGATTGATTTTGCCTCTATCCATGCTTACCCTGATAGTTGGTAAGTAATTTCTTGAGAGTCTATTTCAAAATAACCATTGTTAACTATAAAGGAACGTGTAGTAAGCATTCATTTTCTAATAGTAAGAGCATTCTATGAGCACATATGGTCCTATTCATCTGCCTGTTATTCAATATTTAAAATGCTATTATGGAGTTTCTATGTTCTTTTCTGATGATGTGGTGGTAATTGTAGTATTCCCTATGTGGAACTAGAGGATCATCTCAAATATATCTCTAAATGGGCAACTTCTCATATTGATGACGGAGAACACACTCTTAAGAAACCAGTGCTTTTTATAGAGTTCAGACTTTCTTCACACCACAAAGGCTTTGAACCAAGTCAGTGAGATTTACTATTCAAATTTATGTACGACAAAATATATGAGTCCGCTAGGAGAGGGGGAGCTGGTGCTGGAGCTTTAGTTTGGCAATTTTTCGTGGAGGGTATAAAAGAGTATAGGGATCATTATGCTTTTGTTCCATGGCAATTCCAATCAACATATAAATTGATCATGGAGCAATCGTATAGATTGCTAACTCTGAGTGAAGGTGAATTGAGAGGAAACTAGATCAGAGCTCATATTAAAATAAACAATGTCACGAGGAAGAATTACAAAAATGTCAAGAATAGTTTTGCATACTTTGAACCTTCCCTTGTCTAAAATTTGATGAGGAACCAAATAGTACACTATTGTGTAGTAGTGGTCAAGTTTAGCTTTCCTAGAAATTAGCACACTGAATTTCCAGAAATGAAGGTACTACCTTTGACATACGGCAAAGTGCTTTGGCATCAGTATCACAGTAGCCCTCTACAAGATCCTCTAAAACAACTTCTGTTAAAATAGTTGCTGCTACCTTGCTTGTAATATCTCGAATATTATATACAATAGTTAGCACATGCAATGGACTAAATAATAAGAAACAATTATATATATATATATATATATATATATCTCTTTGGATTGAAACTAAAATACCTAGATATTGAAGGATATATAGTTCCATTTAATACTTCTTTCTCTTCCATTTATCCAGCTAAGCTGCAGTGTCAATACAAATGGAAAATATATTGAGAAAGTTCATTATGAATAAAAATTCTCCTATGGGAAGTTAGTCAATGGGTTTGTGAAATTCAACATGGCATAAATTAAAATAATCATGTTTGGATAATAAAATAGTAACACTAAATGTTGGGGACTAGATGCAGGTTAAGTGGTCCAATTCTACAAATATATTTACCATTCTGCTACAGCTTGAAGCATTCCATCTGAAATGATACAAGAGCTAGAGAGAAGTGTACCCAACCCAATTCTAATGCACCACAATGGAAAAAGTGTAGATATTAAGTGGATAGCTCTATGTAATGAGAACCTTTGTAAATCAAGTGAGAGAAGCTAACCCTAGGAAAAGGTACATATTGTTGCCTTGGTTGCAGCGACCTATTTTACCATTTCCTGAAACACAATAACATGAGCGGGTGAATTGGCATCAAGATCACAGTGACAAGGTAAGAAAATGTTTCTCTAAATTTATCAACACCCATAAAGTTGCAGTTAATGCTACAAACCAAGATCTACATTAGGAAATGGGCTTCCACTAGTGAAAACTATATGATCCCATAGTCTCAAAAGCTTGTTGAGCCGTGCATTCAGCTGTCATTCCAGAATCAGAGAACTTTTCCATAAGTAAAGCTCAATCTTATATGCTATAACTAAAATATAGAAGAGAAAACCATCAAACTTTCTGACAAATTTGGAATAGAATAGACCATTTTTTGTTGGGTTTGACATTGCAAAGATTGTTGGTCTCGTACATGTTGAGTCTTTGAGGGCTTCCAAAACCTACTAATTTTGAAATAAAAAAGATTATTCCTGGAGGCATTAACAAAAAATTTTCAATGAAAGACTAATTGGATGTAAATTGAAAACAATTTATTCCCAGAGACATTAACAAAAATTGTTCAATGAAAGTCCAATTTGGATGTATATTGATAGAAAATATTGATAGCTCTTATATTTAGAATGAGATAATTGGTAACCATAGATATTTATAACAAGAACATCCATTAGTGTACCTAGAGATGTTGGAAACCATTAATAAACTCAAATAGCAATCAGAATTAAATCATTGTGATATTGCTATCAAGATTCAACTGTCTAGTTTGTGAGTCAAAGTCATTGACCCATGATTCATGAGGAGTGGTTCACAAGAACCCATCTCTTATGAGAATGAATGGAACACTTAGCACTCATTGCATCTAGCTGATGCTCATAGAGCTGAAGTGTCAGGCCTTCCCGGGAGGTCACCCATCCCAGTACGACTCCAACTCAAATGCACTTACCCGTAGAGTTTTCTCCAAGGTTAAACCCACTTAGAATTAAAACATTGCAAATGAATACAAAATTTAGGTTAGCATATATTAGTACATCCATTTGATTTGTAATCATGAAATTTGTGACTAGAAGCTTAAAATGAATATTGTACAAAAGTATTACTGAAATAAACTGATGCAGATTTGCATAAAACTGATAATCTTTTAGAAATTTGGAGATGTTGAGAAGTATGAAAATGAAGCTTAGTAGCATCCACATCAAATGATCTCCAACAAAAATACAAAGTCAAGGCTGGGGTGTGTGATTATATGCACTTGATCCCTAATCATGAAATATGTGAATAATTGTTTTAAGTGAACAATGTACAGAAGCACACAACTATCTTAGTTATCCTTTTCCACAAGTTCTTGGAGCTAAACCCTTGTACGATGATTTCCAAGGTGTGGGATTATATTACGGATGTGTTTCTTGATATAGTGACTATATTTGTATCCCGGTTGGGTGCTTCCGTCTCTTGATGATAAAAGCAGGAAGCACACATGGATCCTAGACAAAGGTCAATTCACAACTGCATTATATATAGCTCAAATCATAAGCTTAAATAGTTTATAGCCACAAACATTAGATTTCCAATTATAACCAGAGTATCACCCAATGGTTGTCTTGAAACTAGAAACATGATACTCCAAAGTGTTTTGGAACCTGTCATGCATAAATTGTGCTATGGAATGATATTTTTAGTTGCGGCTAGAGTATTGCCTAGCAGTTCTGTCTCAAAAATGCTCTGGAGAATAAATTGTGTAATGGAATGGCATTTCCAATCATAGTAGGAGAATCACCTAATGGCTCTATTTTACACCCAGGAACATGATACTCCAAAGTGTTTTGTTAGTTCTCATGCATAGATTTTATGTTATGGAATGACATTTCCAGTTATAGCTAGATAATATAAGTTCCATCTTGCAAATAGAAACATGACACTCCAAAATGTATTGCAAGTTATCATGCATATATTTTGTGTTAGGGAATGGCATTTCTAATTACAGCAAGAGTGTCACCTAATAGTTTTATCTTATAGCCAGAAACATGGTAGTGTAAACTATTTTAGGAACTCACATGCATAAGTTTTATGTTATGGAACTCTTAGCCAGTATGAAATGGACCATGATCTAGCTAATCCAAGTAAGACCATCAGTATTTCACTTCTCAGGGAACCATTGGCCTTAGTGGCAAGCATCTTCATTGCACATTTCATTCTACAGTTAGCTACCAAGTAAAACATTTATTTCATTGGGATTCATCTAACAGATTGGTTGTACTGAAACTGTACTTGATCCTCAAATTCACTTAATCATGAATGTTAGAAACATATTTCAATTTTATTTACAAATATATTATTGACTGAAATATAATTTTCAGAGGCATGCTAAGTAGTACTACATTTGTTCAAAAAGAAAATTGGGTTGCCCTCAGAATTTAGTAATTTATATAATGTATGGACAAATTTATTAATTTACAAAAAAACATATAAATAGACTCATATTACCATAAAATAGGAAAACTAACTCATGATAATCAACTATGATTCTACGAATTACCTGGAAGAGCTCATATTGAGTGCGACCATTAGCGGCTAGTCATATAAGACTACCGAGTTAAGACTAGGGAGTTGCTTTAAGAAAAGTGCAATATAATTATTAGATCATTTACATTATAGTGGTCAAGAATTATATTTTGGTGACTTATTATGTGTAAAATGAATTTCCAAAATCCATGATTATATAGAGACACCACTCTTCATTGATTGAAAAGTCATAACTCTAAACGGTGGAAGATATATGAAAGCACTCAAATTCATTCAAAGGAGGGGGGGATAGGATTATCTTCTACTTCATACACCTGATGGTTGCAATAAGTATGTGATGGAGTGACTTATGGAAGTTTGCAACACATGATGGCCTGACTATTAGCATTCATTAAAGACAAGCAAGAAACATGCTTAACGTGATGTCAAGGATGTGACTTAATATTACAACAAAGACTAAAGATTATGATAATATGTAGCAATTTTGAAAATAGTCAGTAATGATAGCATAAAACAGAGGAAAGCGATCAGTTCATATGCCAAGGAACAAAAGAAACCAAAAAGAGAAAATTGAATATAAAGGGACATGGAGGGATTCATCACAAATGACACATACATATTAGATTGATAGGCATGAATCCATCTGGAAACTATATGCAATAGATACGGTAATCTAATAAAGGGACCACTGATTAAGAAAAGCAAAACAATCAAGTATATAATATATATACTCTAGGTTAAGGGAGAATAGTATATAAAGATCGAAGGTGAAGCATAAAGACTATGGATACTTTATATCAGATTTGAATATCAAATGACAAGGGCATATCCAGTCTGCACTACAAACACACTCAGCACTTAATAATCCTAATCAGCAAATTATACATCCACTCAGCCAAGTGATAGCAATGTAAACAGCAGCAATATATGAGAAAACATGTTTACACTAGCAGTACCAGATAATGCAGAGGTTGATATTACTGAGAATTCATTCAAGAAATCAATGGTATCATTGGAAACACAGTCATTGAGTGCAGGGATCATATGTCTTGTGATTCCAGCTTCTTATCCCATGGGCCATATGAATGGCATGGAATCTCTAATAGGAGAATATGTCTCTACATGTATGGTTACTATCCCAACACAAATAAAGCATGTTTGGAAGTTGCAATTTGGTAAAGCCCCAATAAAGAAGGGGTGTATAATTAGGGTAAACAAAGATGAAGGATGGAAATCCCTACATGGTGCATGGGCACCAAAGACATTCAATGCAAACATGAAGACCATGAAGACCTTAAAGACACCTAAAGAGGATCAGAGGACAAAGGAGGTCAATAAGACTTTAAAATGTGTAAATCAAATCAATTACCACTTATTGGAACCTATAATGTTTTAATGTCATCAAATGACATTTCCATGTAAGCGATTTGTTAATGGCCTAAAGGCCCAAAAATTACTTGTAAGTGGACCATTAGTGTCCAAAGGAGTTAAAGGGTTGTTTAGGGGTTAAGAAGTGTTTGGAATGAATCTCCTAGGTGTTTAAAAGCCTTAGGAGTTTTTAATTTTTAAGTTTAATAAGTTTAAGTTACTTTTCAAAGTTTAAATATTTAAATTTAAACAAGTAACGACTAGTTAGTGTTTTGGGGGGGGGGAATTGAGTTTTATACTTAAATGCCTCAAACTAATTCCTCTAACCAATTAGAAGAGGTCGGGGAAGTTGAGGAATGGTCTTTTAATTATTGTGGAAGCTATTGTACAGGCATGAGGTGCTATCTGTATGGACTGCAACAGAAAAATAAGAAAATCTCAAAATTTTTGCAAGTTTGTTTAATGTCTTAATTGTTTTGAAGTTGATAAATCTGATTGGGATTGATTGATAATGTTTTAGGAGTATTTTATTACTATATTGAAGATGTTTCAAATGTTTCTTGCATTGATTTGAATCGGATTAAAATCACTGTTTCCAGCACTGTCACAATTTGGGGTTCCTAAGTCACTGTTTTGATTGGAATCCAAGAAAGATGAGTATCATCCCATAAAATTAAAGGCCTAACTTTCATGTAATGAGGATATCTAACATTTAAAATACAAATCTAATGTTTTGATGTGCAGACAAGAGAAAGAACAGGGTGATCACCATGCTTGGGTAGTGAAAAGCATTGAAATGTGTGGGTACAGTATAGCAGGAAGAGATCGGGCTGAATAGCAATGATATTTTATGATTTGAGGAGTCTTATTATGTTTAATAAAAGGTTAATCAATCACCAATTGAGCGTATAAGTTTTTGGAAGGTTGGGATTCGAAAAACCCTTGGTTTAAGGGTTTGAAGAGAGAAAATTTGGGGCTGTTGGGGTTGTACAAGGTCTAGGCCTAATTCCTTTGATATTTAGAGGTTTTATGACATAATAAGACACTTTATAGAGTTTTAAGTCTTGGTGTTAATTATTGCATATATTTTCTTTGTTAAATTACTCACTTTTCATGCATTTTTGGAGCCATAGGGGTGAGCAGCAGTACATGCTCCACAAAAACCATACCTAACCTTTTTATATGATAATTTACTATGAAAAGGGTACTCAAAAAAATGATTTATTTGATTAGTCCTTTGGAAAGTTTTAGAGATAAGTGGCATTTTCCTTTGTTGCAGGGCTACTAGACAGGGCAATTAGGCCTCTGGATAGTTTGGGAAAGATTGGAGAGTTGGGTATTATGGGTATTGCCAAGAAGCCCAAAACCTATCAAATAAATTTAGATATAAGCATTAGACACCATCTATATCATTTTGGAACCTTAGAAAAGGTCTGGTCAAGTTTGAGCACTTGGGAAGCATTTGAGGCTTTGGGAAAATAGTGGCTTTGTTAACCAAAATTCATAAACTTTCCTTGTTTATTCACCCACCACCCTTTCCTCTACATCACTACATGCCAAAATAGTTGCAAACAAGTTGGAATCAAAAAAAGATATTTTGAGTAGGGCTTTTTGGTGTAGCTGGAAAGACCAGCATTGGTGAGAAGAGAGGAATGAGGTTGCAAGGGAGGTGAGAGAGGTAAGTGAATCTCTATTTTTTCAAAAAATAAGAAATGATAAAGGAAGAATTGTATGATTTTTTTTCCCAGTTTCCACTTACATATTGTTTCACAGAACAAAACAACATGAGAAGCCACAGTGAGGGTAGTGAGCATGGTAAGATGGAAGAAAGAATTGAAATCAAATTGTGAGAGTTTCAAGCTCATTTGGGGTTTTCATCAAGGTGTGGAAATGCTATAAGTGAAAGGAGTCAGCCACAAAATCTATTTGAGTTCCCTTCAAAAGAATTAAAACCTTATGCGAAAGGCCCCTTTAATCCCAAAAAACTTGTTCTCCAATTCGTGACAGCCCTACACAAAGTTTAAAAGAAAATCTTAAGAGTTACTAAAGAGTGGTTATGTCACATTTGTAAAACATATTTTAGAGGGAGCCACACCAAATTTTGTTGTCCTCTATTGGGCTATAAGGACAAGGGATGAAGGTATTTCAAGAGATAGAGGAGGATGATAAGGTAAAGGTTCATAGATTGCATATGGAGGCATAATCAGAGTCTATGGGTGAGGTAATGCCAACAAAGTCCACACAATCAGTTATGCTTATGCCCTCTATGCTTGGTAGTGGTAGTGATAGTGGTCATGGTGAAATTTCTACAAGAGAAAACAAGAAGACCATTGCTAGTGAGAAGGCAAGGGCGATGGCAGGTTTGTTTGATATGTAGGCATAAGATGTGGCAACATCTTCCATTGCCAAATTTTTCTATGCCCATGCATTGGCAATGAATGTTCAAAGATGTAGCTTTTGTTGGTCTCTCATTCACTCCCCTTGAAGATAGCCCTTCTTGACAAAGATATCCCAAGGTGAATTTGGTGGACATAAGATAGAGTTCGACATAAGAATATATACAAATAATCTAACACTTGATAGAATTTATCTGACAGAAGCTATATATCATTAACACAATAAAAGATCATTTTTTGGTGTGACTGGGTTTTAAACAATGATACAACAAGGTGCACTTTAAACAGTTCAATGTACTAGAGGAACCAGCTGTCATAATGTTATGATGCATCTCAAAGTTAGTTGCCAAACCAACAGAGGGCTTAGTTAATGGGAAGCAGTGGTTGAAGAGAAATTGCTCATATCATATGCCCGTATCAAGATTAGACTATTTCCATGCATAATGATTACAGATTAGGATGCTTTGAAAGTGAAAATGATTCAACAGTGTTTCTATCAAAATCAATAATATTTGAATCCATTCACATATGGAATAGTGTCATATTTTTTGTTTATTAAATTGCAGAAATCAGATGCCTAGTTCCAAGATTAGGCCTTTATCCTGCATTCTTGTTGCAAATTGCCTCAAGAATGATTTGAAAGTGGAATTGACTTGAGAGTGTCTTCAAAATCTAGCAAAGTCATTATATTTTCCAAACCCATACAAGTACAAAGTTATATGCTAAATTGTAGACAATGTAGTAGTGAACAAAATATTGTACTTTTAATCTATTAAATTGTAGAAAAATCTTCTCAAGTCATTTTGTTGATAATTTGTCAATGGTTCCCAATTTTTATACAAGATTAGCATAGATGTCACATGCACAAATGATAGGGTCCCATGATATTTTTACAAGCTTGACCACTAGTGGTAGGTCAAGGGAACTTGTCAGCTATTGTTTAACATGATACATCTTAAGTCACCTTACTTTGACCAACCTCTTATGACATACCTAAAAAAATATTAAGATGAAGACCATACCTATTTGATCTCTTTAGAAGATGAATATTTAACTCTGATTCCTAACCATTGATGTTTCCTCATCATTTCAAGTGATTCTGGGTGTGATTTCTCTAGCACAAAACTTGTTAGCATAGAAGAAGGTACTTCACAGTTCACACATGAATTCCTTCCAACCATGTGTTCCATTTTTTAAAATTTTATGGCTCCTTATAGACTTCTTATTCCAGGTTCCAAATATTACCTTTCTTGGTGAGTTTTCAGATGCCTGGTTTTGGTTTTCACCATCCCCTTTAATCTGTTGAGATGGAGCAGTTGCAATAAGATCTGCAAGCAAGTGCTTCTTTTGTGTTTTACCATTTTCTTTTAGTGGTTTAGAATCAGTTTTCTTTACCTTTCGCATTGACTCCTTATTGCCTATATTAGCTGACAATAGGGTTTGATAGTCATCCATGTTATCATTATGTCCAGCAACTGATGTGCACAAATAGTCATCCTTGTCAATGTTGCATCCAGCAATTAGTTTACATGGAATTCTATCTAGGTTATCATTTATGAAATGATGCCTTTCAGTTAATGTAGTTATGTCATCCTCATGATGCATGTACAGATTTAGAAAAAAAAAGTTATCACCGAACCACATGGCTTATTTTTGTAAGTAAAAATGATAGAATTTTTAATGCTAAGTATTCTAGTTTTCTTTATTTCACATTTTTAAGTTCTAATTTGCGTCTACAAAAGAAGTATTTTGATATTCTAATTTGTCTCCACAAAATATACAAGTATCCTCCTAACGGGTACCCACATTTTGAAAATGGTGTACCTGTACTTGTCCTTGCCATGTAGCCAAGCAGATTCTTATAGTTTTTGGTAATATTTTAACTTGGTATCATCCAAAATTAAAATGTTAATTTTTTTTAATATGAAAATGTGCCAAATGGAAGGCATTACAACTCATCCATTCTAAAGTACTAAAGTTATGTTTTGTTCTTTTCCTCAAAGCAAATCTTAAGGGATTGACCAACTAGAAGCCACTTTTTGAGTTTTAAGGGTGGAACATCCCTAGAAGTACTTGTGCTAAATGTTTATGGATTAGATTGCTCAGCATGTTAAAATCCTAATTTTTGGTGCTCTCCCTATGGGCTCCATCATCGAGCTACCTTAAAGCCAATGCTGGAACATATGACCTGAAATATCAGAATGTAAACATGATACACAATCATCCATCTCTAGCTACATGCTCACCAAATTTAATAGGTGAGACTTTTCCCTTGTTTCTTTTTATTCATTTCAACATTAGTGACTATTTTGTTAAAAAATTCAAAATATTTTTGTCCCTCATAAGGTTTACCATTTTTCTGATAAAAGGCTTGCTTTTTCATTGCAAATTTCCAATATTCAGAAAAAGTTGTAAAGAGAATTTTTTATTTATTTATCGATCGCAAAGTATTTTTGATCAAAGGCATGCTTTTCTATTAAATTTATAGTAATTGTAAGAAGCTCTGTAAAGAGATAGTGTATGTTGTTCATAAAGAGGTAGAAAAGAGAAAACCATTACCCGTGGCAAAAAGCCCAGTGGGACAGTGGACTTCATGAAATTGTGGAGGCTTTTGAAAGGACCTGTTGCAAGAAAAGAGTGGACAAAGGCAGCATCATTGGCATATATGGGATGGGTGGACCTGGAAAGACAACTCTTGCTAAAGAACTGTTCAATCGCAAGCGATCGGAATACAATGAATCTTGTTTTCTCTTCAATGTGTGAGAAATAAATTGTATTTCCTTGCAAAGCAAGCTCCTAATGGAACTGTTCCATGAAAAGCATTGATTTTAGAGTATAGATGAAGGATCTAGCTATCTCCAACATCGTCTAGCAAGGAGCGATCGCTTGCATGTCCTTATTGTTTTGGATGACATTGATCATGTGCACTAGCTAGAAAAATTATTAGTAAGGGATATGCTGATTCCTGACAGTTTTCTAATTGTCACAACCCACGATGAGAGGGTGTTGATTAGGTCTAAAATCAGCATTTGTTATAAGATGAAAGAAATGAATAGGGATCATAGCAGAAAGCTTTTCTGTTGGCATGCATTCTGCCAACCAGCTCCAGTGAGTTATTTTGAGGATTTGGTTGAAAGCTTTGTAACAGTGTGTGGAGGCTTACCTTTGTCTCTCCAAGTCTTAGGAGGCCTTGTTTTTGCTAGTAAATACAGGCAGTATTGGCAATTACAATTGGATAAAGTTCTTAAAATGTTGCCAAGAGACATCAGACACACTCAAAATAAGCTTTAATTCACTGGATAGCGAGGAGAAACAAATATTTATGGACATCTTGTTTCTTCATTGGAAAAGACAAACAAATGGCCATAAGAGTATGGGAAGGTTCAGGCTAGAGCGCAAAACATGCACTTCAAACCTTAAAAGATAGATGTCATGTTATGTTTGATAGAGTGTATGAAACTAAATGGCATGATGTTTTCAAAATGCATGATCACCTCTGTGATTTGGGAAAGGAAATGGAAAAGCAAATGATTCCTCCATGACATAGATGGCAACCTCAATATCAGAAATTGTTGGTATGCCTCTTCCTTTTCATTTCTTCTATGTTCTCCACTTTCGTGATTCAAAATATTACAACCTGTTTGAAGAATTGTATGTAGCTTGATCCAGTCTTTTTTTTATCGCAACAAAGTTTTAACATTTGTCTTTAATGCAGGCATCAAAACCATTCAAAAACATATTGGTAGAAATGAATGGTTGGTGTTTCAATTCCATCTCTGGCTCATTTCAAATGACATACTTTTTTGGAAACTCAAATGATTTCGTTCAAACTTCCTCTACTCTGCTTAAGCTTGAGCTTAGCATGTTCAAGGACAAACACTTCACCATTCCTTCATGGATTCCTCTACAAAATTTGCAATACTTGAGAATTAAGGGTGGATGTTTGGAAAGGTTGTGGCAGAGCGATTCACAAGTATTTTGTTCTTTATTATTCCCTTGAGGTGCCAAGTCCAAATTATTAAACATTGGAAACTTAATGTTGGTGCTCTTGGATTTGATTGTGTGAAATATTTAGAATTATCATAATGTTATGGAACTGAAGAAATGAAAAATAAGTCAGTTGCAGATTGAGACTACATCAGTCAATTTGAGTCTATGAATAATGTGTTTTTCATCTTCTTAAACTCTTCAAACATTCTAATGATAGATTGCAGAATGTGTTTTGAAATTTTGATGTTAAAAATCTCAGAAAATCAAATCTAGAAACAATAACATCATTCATATGAATTATGGAAATTATATAATGTTAATCATTGAAAAATTGTTGAAACAAATCAATTGTTAATTTCAGGCCCCTTTATAGTTGAAAAAGCTATAGCTTCAGTACACATCAGTGAGAGATCAGTTCCCTAATTCATTAGAAGAACTAATAAAACTAGAAGATCTAGTCATGTTTGGAATGGGATGGGAAGTTTTGAAATTGGTCAATTTATGGTAATTGAAGGCAGATTGCTCTCAGAGTCACTTAATAATCTCAACAATCTTAGAAATTTAGTTTTGACATATTTGTCTGTAAGTGGGGAACTGGCTTTGAATAGAAGCAGAGACCCGCCAAATTTTAAGTCTTCCATGGTTAGCCTTGAAAAGATAGCTATTCATGGTGTAGAAGCTTTATCAAAGATCTCAATTGGTGGATAGAACTGTCCAAGCCTTAACTCTCTAGAGCTTAGAGACATTAAAAACCTAATTGAGGTTCATTTTACACAAGATAATGCTGAATTGGGGCCTTGTGATCTGGCAAAGGAAGGTTGTTCAGAAATAAAAGAGTTATCAAGTCTGGAGAGAATTCACATTAATAAATGTTGGCAGCTACAGAAAATCACATGCATTGAAAATTTGAGAAGACTAAGATATCTATATATTTCAGCAGGCCATGGAGCTATACAGGGTTGCTTTAAGAATTTACAAGTATTTATTACTACTACTATCTGTGTGCTAAAATGTTGTCACACTTCTATGAATTCTTACATGCAAGAAAACTCAAGAATGAGCCCTCACAAATCGATCCATAGCTCTCTATGCATGGAGTTGCAAGATTTGTAAAATTGCTCTCAGCTAGAGCTATAAACTAGTGACCTTGCTAGTCAACCACACAATGAGAGATTCCAAATGAATGCAATGCTATGCAAATCTATATGAGAATGCAAATTAATCTTATGAGAATGAAGATGCAATTAATCTATGAAAATGGAAATGAAAGAGTTACAAACCCTCTAATTAAACTATGTGAGATTAATCTAAAACATGAAAGAAAATGATACCATGATGATGCAACTATGATGCAAACTAGGATGTGATGTAGATGCAAGATGAATGCCAATGATACTCCAAATCTTCAAAACTTGATGCAAGAATATCTCCAAAAGCTTCAAGATGACTTAGAAAACTTGTAGCATAATAATTCAAGTATGTATGGTGTGTGCAAATGAAGAAGAGAGCTCTTCTTTTATAGGAGGTGAAAAATCAATGGACCGTGGAGATTAAGAGGCAAAAGTTTTAATCAACAATGGAGAAAAAAAGAAGCTTGATCCTTGTGCACAAATATCCTCCAATAAGAAAATTAGAAGCATTTACTTTATGTTGAGCATTTACTTTATGTCCATGTGAGACAAAAAGTGTTTTTCTTTTATTTTTTATTTTATTTTTCTTTATAAACAAGAATTAAATGCTTTATTTGTGCAACATAGGATAAGAAGAAAAGTGGAGATTTTTTATTTAAATAAAAGGGGAGGAAATTCCTTTTAATTAAATAAAGGCTTAGAATAAAGTGATTTTATTATTTAATTAAAAGAGATTTTTAATTAATTAAAAGGGAGCATGTTCTCTTAATTAAATAAGATTTTTATTTTTATTTTCTTTTAAATTAAATAAGGCTCAAACCTTAGGAAATATTGAATTGATTATGATTTGATCAAGGAAATTGATATATTTGAAAAATGTTGATTTTTAAAAATATTGATTCAGGGATTTGACAAATTGCAGAAATGGGGCACAAAGTCTAGGTGAGCATTTTAGGGTGCATACATTTTCCCCTCTTTGACTAATGTGTGATCGATTTGGGAACACATGCAGTCAAAGAAGAATTGAAATGTGAGATCGATCTGGGATCACAAAACAACTCAGATGTGAGGTCGATTCGGGATCACGTCCGGACAAACATAAACAAAAGATTCTGGACATGAGGTCGATTCGGGATCATATCCAAAATAAGAGATAAGAATCTAAAGCTTGAGCAAAAACTCATAAAAAGATGTCTGAATCAAGAAAATCAAGGAAATCAGGGATGAGAATCCCATAAATACTGCCCCCTCGGAGTCGAAATCGAAATCAGGTAGAGAGGAACAGCAAATTGATAAAGATTGATCAAATCAGAATGAAATCACAACTAAAGATAAGGGAGCATGATAAGATAACCATCAAATAGTGAAGACATGCCCCAAGTTGACTAGGTTTGACTGGGAAAGATATAGGATAAAGATTAAGTCAAACCTCAGAGAGAGGAAGCGAAAGGGGTGAATGAAAGACTAGAAGTTTGAAAGACATGGAAAGGAAGAAATTCCATCAAAGATCAAAGAATTATGCCTCAAAAGGTCAATCAACGCGACTCAGATTTCAGTTTCAAGTCCGAAATGGATAGAAAATGATGTGACATGAAAGATCAGAAATGAAAGATATGATCAAGAAGAATCAGAAAATGAGCACAGTTGACCAACTAGTCCATAAATGATAAAAAGGAGAGCTCTCTCCATATGCAAGATGCAAAACTAATCTAACATGAACCTAAAAATGCAAGCTACTATGAAAGTGGTTGACTTGCAAGGTCACAACACCTATAAACATCTAATTATCATCATCGAGCGTTATTGGTAGTGTCACAAGATCATACAATGCACACTAGCATAACTATGTGGATATGAATATGATCTTTATCAGATAAAAATATGGAAATCCCACCTAGGCATCAAAGACATGGAGGTCAAGATGACTAATGCAATGAGATTACCTAAATTTGATATGGCAAGATTATGCTTGTATCAAGACACATGAAAGTCAGGATAACTAAAAGCATGCACTCGCAAAACAGTCAAGGATAATACCTTGTCTGTTAAGTTTTAGGATCATTGCAAATGTAATAGCACTCTCTCATTGTATGTGTTTTCCAAATGCAACAATCTCTTGCATTTATATTAAGAATGAGCCAAGAAGAGACATGTCCCTTCAAGGGGCATGTCTATTCATTATTATGTAATTAATGTAATGACAATTATGATTATATACACACACACACACACATATATATATATATAATATCTCTTGAGTATTATATTAATTTATCTAATATTTACATAATAATTATTATTATTATTTTATCAATTTAACTATTTATTTATTATGAGAATAATTATAACCTAACTTTATATATACATATATATCAATGTATATAATAATATCATTATATATATTGATATATATATATATATATATATGAATATATATAATAAATCATTTCTCATAAATCATATAGTCAATATTATTTATCTGACGGATGCTACAAACATCAACACTCCCTCTTAGCTAGGGAAGATAAAATGTAACTCACAATAAGTTCATAAATTGTGAGGGTTAGTTCCCAGGTGGATTGCCTCTATCGGCGATTCTATCCACAGTTCCCAGGTGGATTGCCTCCATCGGCGATTCGATCCACAAGCTCCTGTGTGGATTGCCTCCATCGGCGATTCTATCCACAACTCATGAGCTATGGTGTGGATTGCCTCTATCGGCGATTCGATCCACAAGCTCCTGTGTGGATTGCCTCCATCGGTGATTCTATCCACAACTCATGAGCTTCATAGTGGATTGCCTCTATCAGTGATTCTATCCACGAGTAAGATATTACCAAAGAAAATTTATTGCAAGATCATCACCTTCTAATAACTTTAACAAATACAAGTGATAATCATTTGGAAGTCGTCACTTCTTTATGATTTACACAGGGGGCAGGCCCATTAAGAACATTCATAATTCACAAGTATAATAATCAATTTTATATCAAGTTTACCTCATAAATTTTTCACCTTCAATAGTGAACTCCCTCTCAATCAATATGATCACTTGATTGTCACAAGTTGGCCGAACCATCTACTCCCTCTGAAGCTCAAGTTTATCAACTTCTTAACCTCTTTTGAAATATTAGACTCTCTTTGCATCTAGTCTCAATCATCAATTTGTTTTGAAGCATCAAGTTATTTCTTCCTTGAATGAAATTATCTTGTGCTTTTGTCCTGAAGGTATGTCAGAGAGAGATTACAAATAGCTCACTAAACTATATTATCCCAAAGAAATATTAAAGATAAAAGCATACAATATTTTCTATCCCAATATTATAGTATGATTTAAGAACTACATAAAAAAATTAATGAACAGTAATGAACATGGAATACTCATCTCATGATTAATGTAATGATCCTTTTGTTATTTGTACTATAAAAAGTGTTTGAAGCTTTTAATCAAAGAACTCTCTTTGTTCAGAAATCTGCATAGACCTGTACACATTCGGTCATAACTTTTGAACCTGACATTTTCTTTCCAATCGCTCTGGTGAGATTCTTCTAAATTAGTTTATCACCAACATATCTCAAATTTAGCAAAATCCAATGGTCCATTTGTGAGATATGGTCCTCGTACTGAGACTAGAATTTTCTGAAATAGTCACACATTCACCATTAACAAACTACTCTCTTACATTTGCAACTTGGCTCTGATACCATGTTAAGTTTTAGGATCATTGCAAATGTAATAGCACTCTCTCATTGTATGTGTTTTCCAAATGCAACAATCTCTTGCATTTATATTAAGAATGAGCCAAGAAGAGACATGTCCCTTCAAGGGGCATGTCTATTCATTATTATGTAATTAATGTAATGACAATTATGATTATATACACACACACACACACACACATATATATATATATAATATCTCTTAAGTATTATATTAATTTATCTAATATTTACATAATTATTATTATTATTATTTTATCAATTTAACTATTTATTTATTATGAGAATAATTATAACCTAACTTTATATATATATATATATATATATATCAATGTATATAATAATATCATTATATATATTGATATATATATATATATGAATATATATAATAAATCATTTCTCATAAATCATATAGTCAATATTATTTATCTGACGGATGCTACAAACATCAACATTGTCAATCCATAGTGTCAAGTAAGACTAGCATAAATGCTCATGACAGGTAGGACCAACAAAATATACCCACAAGCAGATAAAGAAATAAAACATGTTCTCATTCCCTCAGTCTTCTAGCTATGCATCATCGAAAACTTCTCAGGGAGAGGTCACTCATCAAAGAAATTCTCATAAACAGCACACAAAGAAAAGTAAAGTCACCATATCTCAAGCGAAGTGATTATTTAAGTGCGTGTGTGTTGGTCATAGAGTCAAACTCTGGTTATCACATCTGCAAATGAGAAATATCGCATCATACTTAGACTATTGGGTAAGACATCTGATAAGTGTTAAGAAACACTCGACGCAAGGGCAGTGTTGAAAAACACTGTTTGGGGTGGTGTTGAAAAACACCTGTTGTGAAATGCCCTAAGAGACAAACGCACCTAAAGGACCAATGCTAACAGTTATGCCCCCTAGACAAAGATAAAGACCAATTCCAAACCAAGGCAAATAAGGTCAAGGCATGATGGAAAGTGGCTAAGTGTCGAGGACACCTGCTAACAAATAGGGGTGCAAGGGCCTCAAGTAGCGCCTATTTCCAAGTTTTCACCACTTGGATTTATTACAATTTTTTCTCTTTTTTTCATTTTTTTGAATTTTTTGCTACCAAGGCGCCTATTGCTAAGTTTTCACCAAGGCACATTTTCTTTTTTTTTGAATTTTTGAATTTTTTATTTTTTTTTTGTATTTTTTCAGGACTTTTTATGCTTTTTAGGATTGTTTCAACATCATATATGAATTTTTTTGGTATTTTTTCAAAATCATAAAATATGTACAAAGGATGCCCTCAGACAGAATGGGCATCAAACTCCCAAGTAAGATCACATCGTGTAGTCCCAATATCTAGAAATGTGGAGGACAAGATGGATGAGCAAGCTGGTGAATGAGATGGAGGAAAGGAGAATGAAGGCAAATGGAGGGAAGAAATCCTCAAGATCAAACTCCTCAAGAGTACCCAAGCTAGGGAAAAATTATCATGCAAAGCACATTTGGATAAGCAATGAAAGGATAGCATAGGATAAGTCACAAATGCGTAATGCAAAAGAAGGAAAGGATACAGTCCAAAGGAGTAGACATGTCAAGAGGCTTCATAGCATCGTGTTTACTCTTTTTTTATTAGATCAAAACCAAAGAGGAAAAGGATAGCGAAAGGTTAGAATGAATGAAGGAAAATGAATATGAAGGCTAAACATGAATGAAATGAAAGCAAGATCATCAGAAGATAGCTCAAATAATAGCCAAATGTTCATGTATAGGTCAATATTATCAAGATCAAAGAGAGAAGATGGAATGGATGAAATATATAGAAGAACTACGTATGACACCTGATTACCAGGTTTTCATCATGGTACTTATCCAAGGTGCCACAAGTGAGTGGTTTTCACCATAGGATGAATTTATTTCTCTTTACTTTTGCTACCAAGGTGCCTGTTTCCAGGTTTCACCATGGCACATTTTCAATTTTTTTCATTTTTTTTTCATGTTTTTCATTTTTCTATTTTTTTGAATTTTATCTTTTTTTGGAAGAAAGCAAGCTTTTTAGATAATGCTCCTTGAAAGGATAAACCATTATATGTCAAGGATTCAAAATGATATGCTCAAAGATGTTGATAGGGAAAGGAAAATGGAAGAGAAAAATGGAGGATAAGGTTTTATATAAAGCGAGTGAGGTTGGAAGATAGGAGGAATAGGAAAATGAAGAAAAAGAATAGAAGGTATAAGGATAATGAATGGAAGGATTGTGAAAGAGTAGATAGAAAGAAAGGCAAGATCAACATCAACACACACCTTGAAGGGTGGTGAGAGGATGGAGGAAATGTGAATGAAGGAATACAAGAAGGAATATGGTGAATGTTTAGTAGAGGTTGCAGTTCAGGCACATGGAATGAAAGAATATTTTTGGAAGAATATGAGGTGGAAGCCTTTGGAAACTTGAATGTCAACTTTACTTTTTGTTCAACATGAGACTCTTTCAAGAGAGACTTTGGAATCCATATAGCCTTAGGCTTTTTATTTCTTTTTGATGTCTTAGAGAGAATATCTTCAATGATGAATTTTGGAACCCATACTTATCTTGTAGTTTTCTTCTTAGATATCTCTTTTGACTTTATGTTTCCATGTCGATTAGAGGAGACATGGTGATCTTTTTTTTTTTATGGATTCTTATATTTTTTCTTTTTCTTGTATTAAACATTCAAGTTACTTCCAAAAAACTTGGGACTTGTGGAAAAAGAAGGAAAATACGACTGGTTTAGATGGGTGGGTGGATGAAAAGCATTCAAGGGTATGTATC
This sequence comes from Chamaecyparis obtusa, assembly GCA_027943335.1. Classification (NCBI taxonomy): domain Eukaryota; kingdom Viridiplantae; phylum Streptophyta; class Pinopsida; order Cupressales; family Cupressaceae; genus Chamaecyparis; species Chamaecyparis obtusa. The sequence continues at coordinate 1,561,556 of BSBK01005295.1, forward strand.
TATGTTGATCTTGAGGAAAGATAGGAGATGAAGGGACGTAAGGACCCAAGATGAATGATGAATTAGGAGAGTTAGGATGGGAAAATGAAGGGATATAAGGACCCAATATGGAAGGAAGATGTGAAGCCCTTAGTATTGGTGGAGGAGGTCCAAGGATGGACATGGAAGATGCAAAAGGATAATCATTAAGTTCATGAGCATCTATATGACAACCAAGGACATCAGCATCTTTAGAGTGAGCATTGGGATTTTCAATAGGATCATGCACATCTTGAATAGGAGCAACTTCTTTGATAGAATCATTCAAAACTTGCGAAGATTTAGGAAGAGTAGAAAGTGGAAGTGAACATGGAGCGGTAGAATAAGAAGGTGGAAGACTTTGATCTTGACAAGGATCTTTGGATAGCATAAGCGCATCATTTTTTTCTTTATTTTCAATAGGCTTAACATCGAAAGTAACAAAACCATTTTTAATAACCTTAATAGAAGTATCATCTTTGGAAAGCGCAAGTGTAATAAGGTTATTTTGATTATCAATAAGCTCAATGGTGTAAGTAGTAACTTGATCTTGCTTAGGAGATGGTGAAATGAATGTGAAAGAGTGTAGAAGATTAAAAGAACCATGAAATGAAGGAGATACATCATGAAGAGAATTGGATGACATGGAGGGTTCATGATCTTGATCTTTCTTTATGTTCTTTTCTTTATCATTTTTAGGGTCCTCTTGACATGGAGCCACTTCTAAGGACAAGGAAGCAAGTTGGAATTGTATGGAAGACTTTGGAGGAGATGGCGAAAGACTAGCTGAAGTAGGCATTATAGTGCATAAAGGCTTAGGCTCTTTAGGTTCAGCATTATTGAAAATATTTTCAGCCAAGTGAAGGTTAGCTTGAGTATCTTTAAGAGGTAGCCCTTGAGGATAACTATAGGAAACTGCATGAAAAGTCTTAGGATCTTTGTTGGATGAAGGATTTGTGATAGATTTGGAAGACTCAGAAGCTTTAAGAAGTGTGTGGGTATTGGAGGAAGTAGAGGATGGAAGGAACCATCACAAGACAAAGGTTCAACATTAATATGATCTTTCTTGAGAGTGTCATCTTTATTTTCAGCATGAATGTTCTTAGAGGAAAGATTCTTATAATATTTACGTTTCAAATCAGCACGGTGCATTTTATATTCCTCAATAGTAGTAGCCGAATTATAATCAAGGTATTGTTCACAAAACTCATCAAAGTTTCTTTCAAAATATGAATCATATGAATCACCATCATGATCTACCCAATACGAATCCCCCTTAAAAATCACAAGTGTACCATGAGGATGATGCTTAGGAATAGAATTTTCATGGGCATCACTACATTATCTATCATCATAGTCATCATAGGTGGGTGTGTCACTCTTTGTGGAAGAGACATCATAAGGACTATCACGTTTCTCTTTATGGTATGTCTTCTGAAGAGAAGTAAGACTCTTTGAAGAAGTAGGAGAAGAATGAGATCATGAAGAAGAGGAAATTGAAGACTTATTGTAGAAAGAGGACTTGGATAATGAGGAATTCGAATGATGTTTAGAAGAGTCATGATAAGATTTGGAAGATGAAGAATGTGAATAGTGTTTAGAAGAATCATGATAAGACTTAGAAGATGAAGAATGAGAATGATGTCCGAAAGAGTCATGATAAGACTTGGAAGGTGAAGAAGAATGAGAAGATTTAGATGATGAAGAATGTTTGGAAGAAGAAGATCGTGATATGATCATGTTTATGATTCTAGCAAAGGCATATAATTTAATCATCTTTTATTTTATTTTTTCTATAAATTCATCACTCATGAGAATTTTGGAGGAACAACACTTTTTGAATATGTCAATGAGCTCAAGATCATCTATTCTTAATAAAGGTTCCAAAACCAGATAGTCAAGATTCATGGTTATAGAAGAGGAGGAATCAAGCATGAAAGAAATGAATAGATGAATAGAAGAAGGTAGACTAGATAGTAAGAGGAAAAGAATCAAGAAGAAGAAGAAGAATTTCCCATGGGAATAGAAGACTTCAAAAGAACATGGAAAATGAGGAAGAAAGAAGAAGACTAAGAGTCATCTTGTGCAATTGATACCATAACATTCATTGAGATGTTGAGCAACATGACAACACTTAGGATCTGACCTGGACTGACCAAGGAAGACCAAGCTTCTAAGGAGAACTCACTACAGCAGGACAGAACTCAGTTTCAATATTCCAAATAGATCTTTCAAAAGATTTCACAATGATGATCAAGCACATAGAACAGCAACTAAGGAGTTCAAGCAAAGTCTTCAAACAATGAGCAAGGGACAAAGCAACCTTGCGCATGAATAGAGATAGTGACTTAGTATTCTATTCCTTAAAGATTCTACTTGTGTATGTTCTTGACAATATTTTAGCAGGCACATAGAACACAACAACACCTTAACAAGCTGTCTACAAGGATATACGTGGCTTTCTAAAAGGAGTCCTTGATATACACAAGGTACGTGAGGCCCAAATCTGTAGATGAGAAGAATCTAAAATCACACAACCAGGGGGAGACGGTAACCCAAATCTCCTCCTTCACTTCTCAAAGGTATAAAATTCTTTGAGGCTTAGCCAAGAGTGATATCAAACTCAATTCCCAAGAGAGGTGTCTTTCGATTCACCACCCGCTATTTATACTCCACCAGAACATAGGAGTTAAGGTCATCCCTTGAGGTGGTGTGTCCCCAAGCAGGCCTTCTAGAAATAAAAATTAAGTAATTCACTATCAAAAGTATTTAAAGCACTAAAGGTGGAACACTTAACTCTTCAAGTAAATGCGAAGTGAGTCTAAAAGTGGAACACTTAACCCTTTAAGATAATGTGAAGTGAGTCCAAAAGTGGAACATTTAACCCTTCAAGAGAATGTGAAGTGAGTCCAAAAAAGTGGAACACTTAACCCTTCACACAAACTCAAAGTGAGTCCAAAAGTGGAACATTTAACTCTTCACACCAACTCAAAGTGAGTCCAAAAGTGGAATATTTAACTCCTCACATCAACTCAAAGTGAGTCCACACCTTAGAAAACAAGTGAGTTCCAAAAAGCACAAAAGGGTTGCCTAGTGGAGCAATTAATGCTTCTTTCCTATAGACCCCTCCCCTTTAATGTGGCGCTAATCTTGCAACCACGGGGCAGAAATGAGGGGCCAGCGGATTAGCAAGTCCAATAACCAAAGATAGCAATCTAGATCAATCACAAGTAATCTAAAGTTGCTTATCAATACTACTCACAAATGACAAAGGGTTGAATCAATGAAATATTTAACTTTCCAAGCAAACATAGAGTGAGTCCACAAAGTGGTGCATTTAACTCCCTATGTAAATAAGGAATGAATCCATGCCCTCAATCACTCAATGAAATATTTGATATTGGAACCAAGAATTACTTAAGGTTTAAACACAAGCATTCACTTACACAAACTTGTATGAAAGCAAATCTATGTTCATTCATTTCCCATTAAAAGCATTAATTGGAATGTGTTCTATGAAAGCATGTAAACACTCAAGCCAAACACATGAGAGGTTTAATTTTAATCCCAAGATCCAAATGTTGTAGAGTTGTAACAAAATACCTCAAGTCCAATGCAACGCGCTTAGTAGATTTCACCCTTTTTTTGTTTGTTTTAAACATTTTTCATGAAAGCAAGTCATGCACCTTCAAATGAACAAGACAAGAAAATAAGCAAACAACATATGCAATGTATATCTAACTTATGCAAACCCTAGGGTTAGATCTGAAAATCAATTGTTAGGAGCAATGATAACCAGCAAATGATCCAAATGATAACTCATATCATGCAATGAACAATGAAAAATAAGTGCATACCCATCACAAAATTTTATTTTTTTTGCATTTGACCTAGTCAACAAGATCTGATTTTTACCACATGAATTTGGACCCCAAACCCAAAATTTAGAAAAGAGACCTCTATCAAAAAATAGAGAGCTTTCCAAAAATGTAAAAATTTTAGAAAAATCTTTTCATTTGTGCCCTAGAGACCCATTTTATCAAAACATACCAATTTTTATAAATTGACCAAATGAGCTATGATATGATTTCTAAATTAAAAACATATTGAATTGACCCCCTATATAATTTTAAGACCTTTCCAGAAATGTAAAAATTTTTGAAAAATACACTGATTTATGCCAAAAATTGATTTTTTATGAAAAATCAAGAAAAAATTATAAAAAATACAAATCACCTCTAAAAATTTTGAAAATTTTTTTGGAACTTATCTGATATGTTTCCAACCTACAAAAACAATTTTAGACTCAAATACCAAGTCGTTTAGGAGATATGATCAAATCTTTAAAATCTAGGGTTTTTCATCTCCAAACAAATCTGCACAAGGGTTAGCTCCAAAAATAATCAAAACCAGCATGTAAAAAGTGGGTTGCCCCATGGTGGGTGCCAAAAAATGTGTGCTAAAATATTGTCACACTTCTATGAATCCTTACATGCAAGAAAACTCAAGAATGAGCCCTCACAAATCGATCCATAGCTCTCTATGCATGGAGTTGCAAGATTTGTAAAATTGCTCTTAGCTAGAGCTATAAACTAGTGACCTTGCTAGTCAACCACACAATGAGAGATTCCAAATGAATGCAATGCTATGCAAATCTATATGAGAATGCAAATTAATCTTATGAGAATGAAGATGCAATTAATCTATGAAAATGGAAATGAAAGAGTTACAAACCCTCTAATTAAACTATGTGAGATTAATCTAAAACATGAAAGGAAATGATACCATGATGATGCAACTATGATGCAAGCTAGGATGTGATGTAGATGCAAGATGAATGCCAATGATGCTCCAAATCTTCAAAACTTGATGCAAGAATATCTCCAAAATCTTCAAGATGACTTAGAAAACTTGTAGCATAATAATTCAAGTATGTATGGTGTGTGCAAATGAAGAAGGGAGCTCTTCTTTTATAGGAGGTGAAAAATCAATGGACCATGGAGATTAAGAGGCAAAAGATTTAATCAACGATGGAGAAAAAAAGAAGCTTGATCCTTGTGCACAAATATCCTCCAATAAGAAAATTAGAAGCATTTACTTTATGTTGAGCATTTACTTTATGTCCATGTGAGACAAAAAGTGCTTTTCTTTTATTTTTTATTTTATTTTTCTTTATAAATAAGAATTAAATGCTTTATTTGTGCAACATAAAAGGGGAGGAAATTTCTTTTAATTAAATAAAGGCTTAGAATAAAGTGATTTTATTATTTAATTAAAAGAGATTTTTAATTAATTAAAAGGGAGCATGTTCTCTTAATTAAATAAGACTTTTATTTTTATTTTCTTTTAAATTAAATAAGGCTCAAACCTTAGGAAATATTGAATTGATTATGATTTGATCAAGGAAATTGATATATTTGAAAAATATTGATTTTTAAAAATATTGATTCAGGGATTTGACAAATTGCAGAAATGGGGCCCAAAGTCTAGGCGACCATTTTAGGGTGCATACACTATCTTCCTAACAGACATATTGCTTTTAATTTTGAGAAACTTTGACTCAAAAGCTTGCAAGATCAACCATAATTAGTAAATGATGTTGGTTTTCAGTGTCCTTTTAATATATCTATAGGACCTATCGAATTGTGTAAACCCTCACCTCCATTTTTTTAATGAATAAGTCCTATTCAATTTTATATTAGTATAAAGAATATAATACAATATTCAGTCCCACCTCACCTCAAAATTTGAACATCGAATAGCTTACAACTACTTTCACTATCCTTTTCAAACTTAGAAAACAATGAATAGTGCATTTAGCTCCAATATATGTACTTCCAGATCATGTGTTCTTAATTTGAACATGCAGCACGTAAATCCAAAAAATAAAGAAACTCACTTGTTACAAAGTTATTTGTAGGAGTCAAGTGCCACCGGATAGCAATTTTTTGAAAGCTTTCCATCTACAATCTGGCTCATCAAAATTTTAAACTTGAATGTAAATCGTCAAAATTATATAGCATGTGATGTATTTGATGTATTCATCATATTTGTCTCAAAAACACTATATTTAATGTAAGGAAGTATTAGGCATGTAGGATACAACTAGAAAAAAAAAAAAAGAGAAAGCCCTACAATTAGGTTGATTATAGAAAAGAATATAAAAATGGCATTACCATTAACCAACCAACTGAATGCTTAAGAGCTGATATGATCCTACAATAATTCAAACTTTTCTCATTTATCTCACTCAATTTTTCAAGTTTAATGTCATAGCTTATAGGTCTAACTAAATAATTCTTAGCAGTACTACTTTGATGGGATTGTGGCAAATCAAATAGAAGAGTAAAATTTGAACCAGATTCTCTCATGTCCACCTTAAACAACAATAAGACCCTCAACTTTTCCTCAAGGAAGACATTTATAAGCATATGTGTGCATGAAAACTTTCAAGATATCTAGGTAGCTAGCTATATTAGGGCTATCCTCTTGATAAAGTGTAATATGAATAAACTAACCCATCTTCATGATCATTCTTAGGACACAAGATGTGTGACCAACGTTTCTCCCCATTTTTCTGAAATTTAAATTATAATTGGAACTTGAAGCAGAGAATTTATTTTAGACTGGAAAATTGCCTTTTTTTTATGTAATCCAATTCAATCCTAATTAAATTAGGTTTGATCATAAAATAGACTTTTTTGGTTCATCACTTTGGGTTGTTTTTCTTATTTTATGTTGAAGTTTTTTCCTTCTACTTTCTGCAATAATTCTAACCCTATGCTTTACTTGTATTTAACGTTGCAAATGATAGATGTACTTGGAATTGCATGTCAAGCCATCAATAGACATAAAACATTTTGAGGCAATGACTAGTACTTTAACTAGAAAAATAAGCATTTTGCGAGAGATACAAACGGTCCATGATGTTTATTTAATTACAAAAAAGAAAACTTCTGCAGAGAAATATTGCTTATTTAATTATTTCCTCTACGTACTCTTCAAGGTAAAAAGACAAATGCTTCTTGTCATAAAAAATTACTTCCTATTTTTATTAAATTTATGAACACGTCTTTAAATTTGGACAGAGTCCTCTATTTTCTCATCAAGCCTTGCTTCCTAGCATTCTCAGTTGGGAAATTGTATCGTAATCCTCATCTGTCATATCCTCAACTAATATTAGTTGGCTTTGCCAATTGTAGTTTACCAATCATACATCATGTTAAGTGGCTAACACTTATCATGGTAGTTCTTCTAATGGTTAAATTGCAAAAATGAACTACATACACAATCATATCATACTGATTATCAATTTTATTATAATAAACCAGAAGCAGGAAAGAATTGTTGTACTGAATAGTGAACAGTGAACAATAGAAACACATATCCATCAAAGCTTAAAAGACTTTAGGATAGCCATCTTCCTAAAACTCATCATTTGGAGGTCAGTTAGAACTTATAAATCTAAGAAACCAATTTTGCCTCTGGTAGGTGTATGGTGAAAATGTGACCACACCTCTATGAATCCTTACATGCAAGAAAACTCAATAATGAGCCCTCACAAATCGATCCATAGCTCTTTATGCATGGAGTTGCAAGATTTTTAAAATTTCTCTCAGCTAGAGCTATAAACTCATGACCTTGCTAGTCAACCACATAATGAGAGATTCTAAATCAAAGACAAGGGCAACAATGTCAATATCTCCAATGAAATCAATATGGATGCAATGCAATGCAAACTAATCTATGAGAATGAAAGATGCAAGCTATGCTATGAAAAGAAAATACAAGTGTTACAAATCCTCCTATTAAGCTATGTGAGATTAATCTATTGCATAAAGGAAATCTATACTAAAAATATCATTATTATGCAACTATGATGTAAGAAAACAAGCTAAATGAAATGCAACAACAATGTCTTCAAAGCTTGAATGCAAGAATATCTTCAAAGAGCTCCAAATGACCTAGAAAACCTGCAGCATAACATTAGCATAAAAACCTAAGATATAAATGAGGAAGAGAGCTCTTCTTTTATAAGAAATGAGATGAAAATGGACCATTGAGATTAAGAGGCAAAAGACTTAATCAACGATGGAAAAAAATAGAAGCTTGATCCTTGTGCACAAATATCCTCCAATAGGAAAATAAGAGTTGACTTTAGTGTCCATATGAGACAAAAAGTATTTTTTCTCTTTTTATAAAATAAGAATAATGTTTTATTTGTACAACATAGGATAAGAAGAAAAGTGGAGATTTTTTATTTAAATAAAAAGGGAGGAAATTCCTTTTAATTAAATAAAAGCTTAGGATAAAGTGATTTTATTATTTAATTAAAAGAGATTTTTATTTAATTAAAAGAGATTTTTAATTAATTAAAAGGGAGCATGTTCTCTTAATTAAATAAGATTTTTATTTTTTTTCTCTTTTAAATTAAATAAGGCTCAAACCTTAGGAAATATTAAATTAATTATGATTTGATCAAGGAAATTGATATAATTGATATTGTTGATATTTAAAAATATTGATTCAGAGATTTGACAAATTGCTAAATGGGGGCCCAAAGTCTAGGCGACCATTTTAGGGTGCATACATTTGCCCCTCTTTGACTAATGTGTGATCATTTTGGGAACACATGTAGTCAAAGAAGAATTGAAATGTGAGATCGATTTGGGATCACAAAACAACCCAAATGTGTGTTCGACGGATGGGAACACATCGGGACAAGCATAAACAACAGCTAAAAGACAAGACCAACACCATCGCTGCTAGGTGCAAATCAAGCCTTAGACAAAACTATTGTCATCACTGCTAGGCAATAATCAAGTCTGAAAAATAAGAGATAAAAACTGAAAGACAAAATCACCGCCATCGTTGCTAGGTGATAATCAAGTCTAAAAATAAGAATCTCAAGCTGAGCTGAATGATAAAGTTGAATCAAAGATTAAAGCTGATAGGTACTACCCCCTCAGAATCAAAATCGAAATCAAATAGAGGAGAACAACAAATTCATAAACCTGATCAAGTCACAATAAATCATAATCAAAGGATGGAGCATGATAGGATAACCATCAAGCAGTGAAGATATGCCCCAGGTTGACGAGGTTTGATTGAAAAAGATATAGGATAAAGATTAAGTCAAACCTCAAAGAGAGGAAGCGAAAGGGGTGAATGAAAGACTAGAAGTTTGGAAGATATGGAAAGGAAGAAATTCCATCAAAGATCAAAGAATTATGTCTCAAAAGGTCAGTCAACTGCGTAGAAGAATGAGAAAACTTAGAAACGTGACTCGGATTTTGATTTCGAGTCCAAAAATAAATAGAAAATGATGTGATATGAAAGACCAAAAATGAAAGATATGATCAAGAAGAATCAAAAAATGAGCACAATTGACCAACTAGTCCATAGATGATAAAAAGGAGAGCTCTCTCCATATGCAAGACGCAAAAACTAAACTATGATGAACCTAAGAATGCAAGCTACTATGAAAGTGGTTGACTTGCAAGGTCACAACGCCTATAGACATCTAATTATCATCATCAAGTGTTATTGGTAGCATCGTAAGATCATACAATGCACACTAGCATAACTATGTGGATATGAATATGATCTTGATCAGATAGAAATGTGGAAATCTCACCTAGGCATCAAAGACATGTAGGTCAAAATGACTAGTGCAGTGAGATTACCTAATTTTGATATGGCGAGATTATGCTTGTATCAAGACACATGAAAGTTAGGATAACTAGAAGCATGCACTTGCACAACAGTCAAGGATAATACCTTGTCAATCCATAGTGTCAAGTAAGACCGGCATAAATGCTCATGATAGTTAGGACCAAAAAAATATACCCACAAGCAGATAAAGAAATAAAACATGTTCGCATACCCTCAATCTTCTAGCTATGCATCATCGAAAACTTCTCAGGGAGAGACCACTCATCAAAGAAATCCTCATAGACAGCACACAAAGAAAAATAAAGTCAACATATCTCAACGAGTTGATTGTTTAAGTGTGTGTGTGTGTTGGGCATAGAGACAAACTTTGAGTATCACATTTGCAAATGAGCAATGTTGCATCATACTAGACTATTGGGTAAGACATCTAATAAGTGTTGAGAAACACTCGACGCTAGGGTAGTGTTGAAAAACATTGTCTGGGGTGGTGTTGAAAAACACCTGTTGTGGAATGCCCCAAGAGACAAATGCACCCAAAGGACCTATGCTGACGGTTATGCCCCCTAGACAAAGACAAGGACCAATTCCAAACCAAGTCAAATAAGGTCAAGACATGATGGAGAAAGGTTCAGTGTCGAGGATGCATGCTAAAATACAAGGGTGCAAAAGTGTCAAGTAGCGCCTGTTTCCAAGTTTTCACCACTTGGAGATTTTTTCTTTTTTCTTTTTTTTTTCTTTTTTTGTATTTTTGCTACCAAGGTGCCTGTTTCCAAGTTTTCACCAAGGCACTTTTTCTATATTTTTTTTTTGTATTTTTTCAATTTTTTTGATTTTTTTATATTTTTTCAGGACTATATATGCTTTTTAGGATTTTTTCAACATCATATATGAATTTTTTTGGTATTTTTTCAGGATCAATAAAATATGTACAAAGGATGCCCCCAGACATAAATGGGCATCAAGGATAGAACTTCTTTAGGTGCAAAATGTTGATGGGCTCAGGGAGTTGTTCTCCATCTTCATTTGATAGTAAATATGCACCTGTACCAAAAGTTATTGTAATAATGTATGGTCCAAGCCAATTAGGTTCAAACTTGCCCTTTTGTTCTCTGTTATGTTGATTCTTAGGGTTCTCTCTCAAAACAAGATCACCTATCTGAAATTCCCTAGGGTGAACCTTCTTGTTGAATGCTTTGGACATACACTTCTGATATACTATCATGTGATCAAAGGAAGCCTTACGCTTCTCATCTAGAAGTTCTAGTTCTTGTAACCTCATGGCACGGTAATCCTCATCTGTAATCAAACCTTTGAGAGAGATTCTAAGTGAAGGTATCTCTACTTCTAAAGGCAACACTACTTCAGCGCCATAGGTAAGAGCAAAAGGAGTAGCTCCTGTAGGTGTATGAATGCTAGTTCTATAGGCCCATAGTTCCGGATTGATTTGTAAGTGCCAATCCCTACCATTCTTGTGTATTGTTCTATGAAGGATTTTAAGAATAGTTTTATTAGAGGCTTCTGCCTGTCCATTTCCCTGTGGAAAATAGATGGAGGACCAATGTTGCTTAATTTTAAACTTCTTGCATAAATGTTTTAGGTCCTTGTTCTTGAATTGACCTCCATTATCAGTAATAATCTCATAAGGCACTCCAAATCGACAAATAATATGATTCAGAATAAATAGGGAAACTGTTTTGCCTGAGGCAATAGAAAGAGGGACTGCCTCTACCCATTTCATGAAATAATCAGTAGATGTGATGATAAACTTATGTCCACCTGATGAGTTGGGGTGAATTTTCCCAACAAGGTCAAAGGCCCAGCATTGAAATGGCCAATGAGAAATAGAAGGAATTGGCTCCCTCCCTGGAGCGTGAATCAAGTTTCCATATTTTTGACATTTCTCACAATATTTAGAGAAAGCTACTGCATCAGTTTGCATTTTGGGTGAGTAATACCCCACCCTAAGAAACCTTCAGGCCATGGCAAGACCATTAGAGTGTCCACCACAAATGCCCTCATGAATGTCAACTAATGCTTGGTCGGATTCCTCCTTTTCCAAGCACCTAAGAAGTGTCCCATCTAAACCCCTCCTATATAAATCACCAAAGATAAGGGTGTGGTGAGAGGCGTTACGGATGAGGTTTTGACATTCAAAATAGTTGAAAGTGTCAGGGATGATGCCATCGCGTAGATATGAATAGATAGCACCATAGCAGGAAGACTCATGTGTGACAAGGGTACAAATGACATTGCTTTTAGATGAGTCAAATATGGGGTGGTGTAGCTCTTCCACCAAGAATTCAAATCTAGATCGATGTTGTTCCAACTATAGGAGTGAAGTTAATGTAGCCATAGCATCTGTAGCTTTGTTTTCTGCTCTAGGGATCTGTTGAAATGTCACAAAGGAAAAGTAACATCTCAATGAATCAACCATCTTTTTGTAAGGTATCAATTTATCATCTTTGGTTTGATACTCCTTATTGACTTGGTTGATAATTAATTGTGAATCCGCAAAGACATGCAACTCTGTTATGTTCCATTCTATAGCTAGTTTCAATCCATTGGTTAATGCTTCATATTCTACAATATTGTTTGTACATGGGAATAAAAGTTTGTAGGATTTTGGTATATTATACCCATGAGGAGAAATAAATAATACTCCTGCACCTGATCCATTTTGCATGTTGGAACCATCAAAGAACATCTTCTAAGTGCGAGTGGTCATGTATAGAATGTGTTCATCTAGGAACTCTACCTGAATAGGCACACTATCCTTAACTAGAAAATCAGCTAACTGATCAGCAATAGCTTGCCCTTTTATGGCCTTTCTCTCAATGTACTCTATATCAAACTCAGATAAAACCATCATCCACTTAGCAAGTCTACCCGTGAGGGCAGCCTTACTAAGCAAGTACTTAAGAGGATCAATTTTTGCAACCAAATGTATAGTATGAGCAAGCATATAGTGTCACAACTTTTGGGAAGCAAACACTACTGCAAGACAAGACTTCTCAATGTTATTATAATTGATCTCATAAGATACTAGAGTACAACTAATGTAGTATATGGCCCTTTCTTTCCTAGTGTCATCTAATTGAGCCAACAATGCCCCCAAGGAAGACTCTATTGCTGAAATGTACAAATTCAATGGTTTCCCTGGAATAGGAGGCATCAAAATTGGAGGATTAGCCAAATATTGTTTTATTTGATCAAGGCTCTTTTGGCAAGCCTCATTCCATACACATGTGACTCCCTTATGCAATGTTTTATTGAAAGGTTGTGCTCTATCTGCAAGTTGTGAAATAAACCTTTGTATAGATTGGAGTCATCCTTGAAGACTTCTCATTTGACTTATGTTCTTTGGAGGTGGCATATCTAAGATAGCTTGGACCTTTTTAGGATCAACCTCTATTCCTTTTGCTGAAATTATGAATCCTAGAAGTTTACCTAAGGTAACTCCAAATGCACACTTTTTCAGATTCAATCTAAGTTGAAACTGTTCCATGTGATCTAGAATCACTTCCAAATCATTGAGGTGTGTATCTCATTTCTTAGATTTAGCCAAGGTATCATCCACATAATCTTAAATGTTTTTATGCTTCATATCATGAAATATTGTGGTCATAGCTCTTTGGTATGTGGCTCCTGCATTTTTTAATCCAAATGGCATGACGTTCCAACAATAGTTTCCCCATGCACATGTGAAGGCTATCTTTTCTTGATCCTCAAGAGCTATTTTTATTTGGTTATAACCGGAAAAACCATCCATTAAAGAATATATCTCATAGCCCGCAGTCATATCCACTATCATGTCTATGTTAGGGAGCGGAAAGTCATCCTTTGGGAAAGCTTTGTTGAGATCTCTGAAGTTTGTGCATACACAAATGGACCCATCATGCTTTGAAACTGGAACAATATTTGAGATCCACTCGGCATAGTCGATAGCTCTAATAAATCCTGCTCCTAAGAGCTTTTCTAATTTAGTCTTAATAAGGAGAGCTATGTGAGGATTCATTTTCATCAACTTCTATTTTACTGGTTTAATTCCTGGAGCTATAGATAAGTGATGCATAATAAGATTAGTGTCAAGCCTTGGCATGTCTGAATATGTCCAAGAAAAATTAATTTTCTTCTCTTGTAAGAACCTTGTATATGCCTCTTTTTCTTCAACTGATACAGACTGAGCTAGGTGCACTATTTGGGGAGCCTCTTCTGTATTCAAATTCACTGGTTGTGTGTGCTCAATGAGAACTGATGACCTGTCTTGGAAGTAACTTGGCAAGTTATTAAGTACCCCATCCTTAGGTGCCTCAAAGAGGTTTTCACCCTCAGATACGTCATTTATTTTTACTATTTTGAGTTCTGACACCGCCACAAAGTGGTTTTCTCCATCAGAACCATCTTTCTTTTTTTCTTTTTCTTTTATTTTTAGACTGAGGTACTTAATATCAGGCTCTATCATACTTTTTGTTGCTTCACTGGTGGAAGAGACTATGGGTTCAAGAGCATTTAGATAACAAGAAATTTCATAGTCATTCTGAAAGTTTAAGAGCTGAGGCTCTTGGTGACGTTGAGACCAATCAATTAGGTGGAAATGAACAAGGGGTAGGTCAATGACTGGTTCAACATTGTGTATGTGGAAGGTGTTATCTCTGGTGACCATACAATTGGGATTCATCAAGTCTCCTTCTAAGATACTCGAATTAGGATTTGTCCTACCAAACAAAGCGTCATCCACTAAGGCAATTCGAGGAGTCCAATCCTCTAGTCCTACACTAGGCTCGTTGGTCACATCGGGTTGAGTACTATAAGTATGGACAACATCCATGTCTAAATCAACTATTGCATCTGAAAGTCAGTCCCATTCGAACTCATGTGAGTCTATCTCTGAATCATTATTTGGGCCTCATGATGTAGAAGCCTCAAGGTTAGGAAAGGTTTCCCTTTCTCTAGCACTAGCATTGTTACTATCTATCACAGCTAGGATAGCAACACTTTCCATTGTCAATCTAGCATTCATATAGTCACTATCCGTCATAGCTGGGATAGTAGGACTGTCAATTGTCAAATCTTTTGAATCTCCCCAAAGGAGATTTTTTGAAGGCACCCAATCATCAGACATGTCTTGCTGATTAGAGAGATTAGGTGTGTAGTCTGAGTCATTGTCATTGTCCGTCGCAACTAAGACTGGGACACTTTTTTGTTTCTTATTTGCAAAACCTAAGCCAATTGTTGACTTATTCCTTCATCCAAAAAGGGCATGGTTAAGAGGTTTAGCTTTGGCATCCAACCGATGACTAAGGGGACCATGTCCTGGATAACCCATATTCCTGACCAATGTATACCCTCTCCCATAAGCTCGAGGAGAAGGTGCAAAATCTTCATTATGTCGATATTTCTCCTCTCGATAAATCCAGTCCCTAACGGCAACCTCTTCTTTTTCCTCATGAATCGAAACTGAGGATTCTACAAACTTGTCGAACAATGTCATGGCTGAAGACAAGGGTTTCATATCTTGAGAAGGTTTGCCATAAGACCTAGGGGAAATTGGCAATTTTGTGAATGAATCAATTTTGTAATCCCCCATGCCAAGATCCATGGCTTTGAATTTGTCTTTTCATTGTTCAAATGTAGTATCAAAAGTGTCAGCCTCCCTATTCAAAGGAATGTGAGACCCTGCTGAAATTGTGTTGACTGACAATGTGCTATCCCCGGGTATGCAAACTTCTACTCCATTGTAAGGGAACTTCACACACTGATGATAAGTAGATGGGACTGCTTGCATATCATGTATCCAAGGTCTACCCAACAAAATATTGTCAGCCAAAGGACCGGCATCAACAATCTGAAACAAAATATCTTTCTCTATAGGACCAATTTGGATAGGAAGAACAACCAATCCTTTAGAACTACGTTCTGCTTCATCATAAGCCTTGATAGTTATCTTCTTCCTTGTGTCAATGACTTCTTCTGAATAACCCAAGGCCTTCAAAAAGCTCAAAGAACAAATATTAAGCCCAGCACCCCCATCTATCAACACACGCCTCACACGGGTCCTATGGATCATAACCTCTATATGAAGGGCCAAATTGTGTGGGTGGCTTAATGACTTGTCATCTTCTTCTAAGAATGTAAGGTAGTGAGGGCTAGCCAAGTGATTGACCATATTCTGGAATTGATCTACATCTATATCATTGTGTGTGAGTGATTTACACCTTCATGAAATAACAAGATTTAAAGAGAATTTACACTATTCAAAGCAAACTAATCTAAATAATGCACAATTAATCTAAATATCTCATGGTTCTCTAAATTGAAGTGGTAAATGAGGCTCTCAGCTGCAAATCCTCACTAGTGACACTCTAATTATGAGAATTGAACTAAGAATGATATGCAAACTAGATCTAAATATCAAATTCTAGCTCTATTTGATAAGAAATCTACAAAATGATCAACAATTGAAGCTAATTATCAATGAAAATTGCTAAGTGAGTGATGTGGATGCAAATTGCAAGAGCTTTGCTGCAATTCAAAGATATGGAGTGGATGAATTATGCTTCTAAATGCCTTCTATTTATAAGATTTTCCCAAGGGTAGGGGGTAGAGTGAGATAACCATGGTTATGCTTGGGTAAGGTCAATTGGCTTTGCTTTGTCCCTAAATTGGGGGACAAACATTTAAATGGTTTCAAAAAGGCTGGACTATTTCAACAAAAGTGAGTGATTTGTGTCCATTTTGTCTCCTTTTTTGCTTTGTTGAGGGAATTTATGATTTATTAATTAATTAAAGTAATTAAATTTAGCCATAAAGGGTAAGAGGTTCATTTTGATTTTTCATTCCAACAACTATGTCATTAATTGAATTTAATCAATTTCTTAGTGTTTTCCCCTTTTCAAACTTTATTTAATCATTTAATCATTTAATTGAATTTTCCTTTGATTTGAATTGCCTTTGTTCCATTTATTGATTTTTCATATTATTTTGATGATTTGATTGTACCTTTTGATTGATTTAAGCCTTTTGCCAATTTTTCATGTTTACAAATGCCCCTCTTTGAGTCGATGTGCAAAGAACACCGATTCAAAGATTCCCTTAGTATGATGATCTGATTCAGGTCCTGGTTCTGATATGCCTCTGATCGTTCTGATTGATGTACTTCCTAATGATGATGATGTGCCTCTGATGATGATGTTGATATGATTCTGATGCCTCTGATATGATATGGGTCCTGGTTTGATGATAGGTCCTGGGTTCATTGATAAAGGTCCTGGGTTCACTGATAAAGGTCCTGGGTTAATTGATTGCTGATATGTTGATAGGTTTGATATGATAGCAGATTTGATATTGATTTTTCTCCTGATATGAAATTGATTTGCCTCCTGATATGAAACTGATATGATACGATATCTTGATATGATACGATATGATATTGATATGATATGATATTGATATGCCCCACTGATAAATGTTTTTGATGTGATGCCCATTTGATACTCTGATGCCCCCTCAGAAATAAAACATATTAATTCCTTGATTTTAAAGATTTTGAGTAGTTGGAATATGTTTTGATTTCTGATACCGTTTGAAAGAAACAATCAAGTTTTATTTATACCCCGGCTAATGAAGATGTCATATAATAGGTCCAAAGTGCATTTTTTAAGTGTTTATTAGGACCAATTTCACCTTAAATAGGGTAAAACCCCTCATTTTACTATTCATTTTCACTGTTCCCTCTTGAGATTTGAGCTCTGATTTTAGCCCTTTTTACACGATGGTGGTCCCACATCGCGAGCATCAGTTTGAGAGAGTGCGCCGGTTCAGTCAGAGAGCAACCGATGGTCCTCCGGTATGTCATTCAAATTTTCCTCATGTTTTGAAAGTTGCATTTATGACCTCATTTAATGCATTTTAAAATTTTGATTCTGCGTTTGTGAAAAGAAATGTCGCCTCCGTGCCTTTTAATTACGCCTGAAAATTTTAAATGTCACCTCTGGTAAATTTGATATCACCTTCCTTAGGTTTGCTCACACCTTTAGAAAATCCTTTATCGCCTGTGGACAATTTAATATCGCTTAGGGTTTTAAGCATTTTAATTGTGTATCGCGTGAAAATCTTGGATAATAAAATGTCACCTGCTGAAAATCTTATACCAAGTCCGTGAAATTAAGTCACGCGAATGATTAAAATCACACGTATGGAAAATTTGATGTCGCCTCTGGTAAAAGAAATGACGCCTGAAAGAAAAGTCGCGTAAGTGAAAAAAAAATTTATGTTATTTGAGACTTTTCTATGACGTCTGATTGCTCGATTGCGTCAACTTGATTGATATCGATCACGTCAATGAATTCAATCGAATGTTCAGTTAGGGTGTTCCCCTTGTTTGATTTCAACAATGAATTAGGACATTGGTAACTATAATATCGAAGGATAAGGTAAATCAATCTTCATCACGAATGATAGGTCGTGGGTCTAATCGTCCATTCATTTTATTCTCAAATGCTTAGAGACATAAAACTAGGATCATCCTTCCTCAATGCTTAGAGTTAGGATTGGTAGGTCTGATAGGTATATTTAAATTGATGACTATGATTGATTGTTTGATTTCCTGATAGTAAGTTACTCATTTGATTCCATTGTTTTGATTAAACAGGAGGATGTCCCTATGCTATACCTCCGGACTGTACCACACTAGGTGATGGAGCTTAGGGAGTAGTTGACTAACGTCGAGAGGCGAGTGCTTAGGCGCTATAATTTACTATGTGTATTAGAGCTTCCTCGGTTCCAGATGAACTGAGGTTTGATTACCATTGTCGCAGAGCGTTGGCACTCTGAGACAAACACTTTTTGGCTGCCACAGGGAGAGATGACGATTACTCCTGAGGATGTATATAGATTGCTGCGGATCCTGACTCATGGAGAGATAGCATATTACGATGCAGTTTATGATGGGACGTATTGTCAATGAGTATTCAGAGATCCGTCTATAGGTGATGATTGCATATTATGGCCTCAGTTTGCCTCATTTCCTATTTTACCAGCATTGTTAGGTGCTATTATTGGTGGTGTATTATTACCTGATCGGTGGGGTCGCGGATTTTTAGTAGGATGGGGTAGGATTATCAAGGATTTGCTACATCAGCCTCGACGCTTTGATTGGGGATCCTGTGTGCATGCATAGCTTTACCATGATCTTCATGAGGTGGTGTATAGGGGATCAGCTTTGTTATCTGCTGAGATTCATATTTTGCAGCTTTGGATATGGGAGCACTTACCAGTTAGTCATCCTATATCAGAGCGAGACTGACCTTTAGGATATCCTTTTGCATGGAAGTATACTGGGATGGTGACAAAGCATCACTTGGGTCATTTGGAGTATTGGCGGCGTCAGATTGATGATATGGATGAGGTCTATTGGAGACCATATGTCGAGGTTGAGGATTGGAGAGAGGATAGCTTGGAGTTACCATATATGTTTTCTCCTCGATGGATGATTGGTAGGATCGACTCTGTTCTTGAGAGATTCTTGGCAGGTAGAGTGCTACGACAGTTTGGGCGGATTCAGCCTATGCCTCAGGGATCTGCAATGTATGCTCATTCTAGTGCAGAGAGGGATACTTGGGGACATATGCCTTCATATGATGATGCTATTGAGTAGATATCACTGCTTGGTTATATGGACTGGGATATGAGGTTACACATTAGAGATGTTGGGGTTACTCAGGAGTATCTAGCTTGGTTGATGGAGCATCCTATGCCTCGATTTAAAGACCCTGCAGAGCTAGTGCCTAGGCGAGATGATGATGGTGATGATGTCAGTGGTGGGAGGAGACACAGAGGTAGACCATGAGGTAGGGCGGTGATTAGACTCAGAGGATGAGCGAGAGATATACAGATACAGGCACCACCTCCTCCTCCTTCTCATCCTGCAGTAGCACAGAGACAGAGGATAGATCGTCAAGATCATGTGAGGGCTACTAGGCAGGATCCAGTTGCAGGATAGGATACGGGAGCAGGATTACAGCAGGCTACCGTGGATGGTCAGGATACAGGTGCACAACAGATGCCAGCAGCTTTTTCCCATGATCAGAGAAAATCTCCTATAGATACAGGTGATCCTCAGAGTACCTATGAGGTTGGGGAGAGTTCTAGTACTACCCAGCTGCGAGCAGATGTGGGAGCATTACGGACAGAGGTATCACAGATGTCTTCGATGATTCAGCATTTAGTATCAGGTTTGGCTCCATTGGTTCCTCTCCTTGTTGCTATGGTTGGTCAGACACCTCCTCAGCCACCTCAGCAGCCTCCATCACAGCCTCCTCCATAGCCTCCTCCAGGACCTCCTCCCAGTGGTGACGAGAGTTGAGCTATGAGTGCTCTTGTTGATCATTTGTGTACTGATGTTGAGATACTTGATGTTGTACCATATTCTTGTGATCTTGGTGTCACCTTTCCAGTTGTACTTTGATACTTGTTTGACATTGATGCCTCTGTTGATGGGCGATTATAGAGTTGATTTATAATGTCATTATTATACTTGATATGTTGAGTTTTTGAGTAGACATGTGATATGAGGACATTTATGATCTTTCCTACTTTTTACTTGATGATATATGAGATTACCTTTAGATGTTGCTATATGTGATTATATAATGCATTTGTTTTTGGATGGATGTGTCTATGGATGCAATGTATCTTATGTATGATATAGATAGATGGATGCATTTCTTTCTTCATGTATGGATGCAAGTTTTTTTGTTTTGAAATGTTATTTCTCATGTATACAATCTGTATGGATGCACATGTAAATGATTATTTCCTTCTTTTCCTTGATAATGTATCAATGTAATCATTAATGATATGGAATGAATGCAAAAAGTATAATCTCATGTTTTTATTGTAGAAAAGATGAAATTGAGGTGATGTTGTCCTTGCTGATTTGACCTTGTTGATGATGTTATGTACCCCCTTTTTGATGTGAAATGAAACCCTTGGGAAAAAATGCATGTGCAATTAATCTAACATGAGAATGCATTTAACCTTTTATGAATGCAGCTAAGTGTCACTAGCTTTTAGCAAATAAATGCCTTGAGGATATATTTTCATCATTGAGCACTTGGGATCGGAAAGTCAATACAATCACCACTACCCACTGACATGATGATATGAATATCGCTTTTTATTGCTCATATGGTAACCTCCGTTTTGCTTTCCCATCGGTCTTGTCGATATGACTATCACTAATTACAAACAATCATGAGAGTACGAATACCGATTTTGTCAGATTCTATGTTGCAAGTGGATTTTGTCATTTAGATATGAAGAATCTAAATATCCAAGGTATCCGATTGCGTAAACAAACAAAGGTTAACTCATTGTTTTATAAGATAATCCTTGATGGTTCTTTGATGACCATGTCTTTAGATGAATTCTCATAAGTCAATGAATCTTCCTCCAAACATTCACTTCATAGTCAAGAAAAATATCATGTCTCCATCATTGCCAATCTAGTCAAAACATCATTGATTAGCTAAAAAGACTTGATACAAATTGAATTAATGTAAGTAAACAGATTTTTAACCAACTTTTCAAAAGAATCTATCTAGGTGTTTTGCATTATTTTCTAATCTTCAAATAATATTTCCAAGTGTTTTGATCATGGAGTGATGTTTGATTTTTAATCCTGAATAATAAGTCAATTTAGGCTCAAGGATTTTGTTGTGGTAGTCAACTTCTTGGGTAGTAAACAATTATATCAATCAAAGGTTTACAAAAATCTGATCTCTCTTCTGAAAATGTTGATCCCTTCCTGCTTGTGACTGAATGTTGCTTATTTGAATCCTTTTTGAGGTACCCACTTTCCGATCTGCTTATGCTGCCCCCAAGTGTTTGATGTATCAGTTTTGACAACTTTAGGCAATGCAAAGGATGATGCTACAAAATGTTATTATGACTATGTACAAATGACGGATGCAATGAAGGTTTAGACAAATGGGATGATGAGATGCATTATGTACACATGTGACTAGGAAAGAAATGACTTAAGGGAACCAAAAGTGCTTGTTGCCAAGTTTTCACCTTTGGGTGCTCTCTTTTTTTTTTGCTACCGAGGCGCCTATTTGCTAGGTTTTCACCAAGGCACTTTTTTCTTTTTCATTTTTTTTGTATTTTTCATTTTTTCTTTTTTTTTGTATTTTTCTTTTTTTTCTTTTTTTGTATTTCTTTATCACCTTGGCGCCTATTTGCTAGGTTTTCACCAAGAGATAGTTTTTCAAATGTTTTTGCTTTCTTCATGCTCAATTTTCCACTGTTTTTTATCTTTCTTCTTTTCCAATGTTTTTGGATTTTCCATTTTCAAATGTTTTTGTATTTTCAAGATCCCTTTTCAACTATGTACAATAATTATGATGCTCTCTCATCTGATACTCTTTATACTCTTTCATCTGCTTTAGGTGTAGAACCTCTTCAAATGAATGCTATTTATGGGTTCTTGTAATTCTTCACCATTACAATCTGATAACTTATATGTTCCAGTTCCAAAGGATGACACTATCACAAATGGGCCTATCCAATTAGCTTCCCACTTTCCTTTCTTTTCCCTTTCAGCTTGATTTTTGGGATTTTCTCTTAGTACCAAGTCTCCTACTTGAAAAGTTTTTGGTTTGATGTGTTTGTTGTAATTGCGTGCAATCCTGTTTTGATAAAATCTTAAATGCTCATAAGCTTGAGTCTGGTGTTCCTCTAACAATTCCAATTGTTGCAGTCTGGCAATCCTATAATCCTCATCAGTGATCAATCCTCTTAATTAAACTCGTAGAGATGGAATTTCAACTTCTAATGGTAGAACTGCTTCAGTTCCATAGACTAAAGAGAATGGGGTTGCTCCTGTAGGTGTTCTGATACTAGTTCTGTAAGCCCATAGTGCGGGATTTATTTGCACGTGCCAATCTCTTCCTGATTTGTTAACTGATCTTTTTAATATTTTGAGGATATTTTTGTTTGTTGCTTCAGCTTGTCCATTGCCTTGTGGATAATAAATGGATGATGAATGATGTGTAATGTGGAATGTCATGCAAAGTTCATCAATATCCTGATTTTTGAATTGTTTCCCATTATCCGTGATAATGGCATGTGGAATACCGTAGTGGCAAATTATGTGGTTCAAAATGAACATTGAAATTTTTTTGCCGGTTGCTATTGTTAATGGAACTGCTTCCACCCATTTGGTGAAGTATTCTATTTCTGTGATGATATACTTGTGTCCATTTGAAGATGGAGGATGTATGATTCCA
Source organism: Chamaecyparis obtusa (assembly GCA_027943335.1). NCBI lineage: Eukaryota > Viridiplantae > Streptophyta > Pinopsida > Cupressales > Cupressaceae > Chamaecyparis > Chamaecyparis obtusa. The sequence continues at coordinate 1,584,538 of BSBK01005295.1, forward strand.
ATCAAGTCAAAACCCCATTGATAAAAAGGCCATGGTGTAATGAATGGGTGTAATTCTTGAGCCGGTGCATGTATCATGTTACCATGATATTGACATTTGCTGCATGTCTTCACAAATTGACAAGCATCTTTTTCTAATGTTGTCCAAAAGTACCCTAAACGAAGGATTTTCTTAGCTAGATTAAGACCGCTTGAGTGTGACCCGCAAATGCCTTCGTGGACCTCGTGTAAAGCTAACTTAGACTCTTCTTCCTCTAGACATCTAAGTAACATCCCATCAAGACCTTTACGATACAATGTGTCTGAAAGGATTAGGTAACGGGCGGCTTGGCGTATGAAGTTACATTTTTGGGCATGAGTTTGGTCTATGGGGAGTATTTGGTCTTTAAGGTAAGTATAGATGGGTCCATACCAAGGAGAGTCATGTCCATGTAAAAGAGAAACAATTTGGGTGTCAGGAAGGTTGAATGCCGGTTTTACCAACTCTTCCACCAAGAACTCATACTTCTCATTTTGATCTAGTTTTTGTAACAATGAAGCCAAGGTAGCCATGGCATCTGTTGCTCTATTCTTTTCTCTTGGAATCTATTCAAATGTGATCAAAGCAAAGTACTTCTTCCATCCATCAATCAAGGTTTTATATTTCATCAATGTTATATCTTTGGTATTGTATTCATTATTAACCTGATTGATTATGAGTTGGGAATCCCCATACACTTGTAATTCTGCAATATTCCATTCCAAAGCCATTTTGATGCCAATGACTAATGCCTCATATTCCGATATGTTATTGGTGCATGGAAATAAGAGTTTATAGGACTTTTGAATAGTGTACCCTTGAGGGGTAACCAATAATATACCTGCTCCATAAGCTCCTTGTGTGTAAGATCCATCAAAATATAATTTCCATGTCTTTGCTTCTATGTTGACAATTTCTGCATCTGGAAATTCAATTTGCATGGTTTGTGTAGACTCCACTGGGTTATCTGCTAAGTGATCTGCTATCACTTGTCCTTTAATTGCTCTTCTATCAACATATTCAATGTCGAATTCACTTAGGATCATGACCCATTTTGCTATTCTACCTGTTAAGGCAGTTTTACTTAGCAAGTATTTTAGAGGATCAATCTTGGCAATTAATTTGATCTTATGCATCAACATATAATGTCTTAGTTTTTGAGATGCAAAAACCATTGCTAGACATGCTCTTTCCATGAATGAATAATTTAGTTCATATTTTATTAAGGTTCTACTAAGATAGTAGATTGCCCTTTCTTTTCCTTGCTCATCTTCTTGTGCCAACAATATGCCTAGAGACCTTTCTATGGCTGATATGTATAACAACAGTTCTTTACCCTTGATAGATGACATAAGAATAGGTGGGTTTATCAAATAAGTCTTCAAAATAGCGAAGGCCTTATCACATTCTTCATCCCACATAAATGTAGTGTCCTTGTGTAGCAATCTGGTGAAGGAGTGACACTTTTCTGCTAATTGAGAGATAAATCTCCTTATTGATTGAATCTTTCCTTGTAGTGACCTCATTTGGCTAATATTTCTTGGAATCTCCATTTCTAGAATGGCTTGTACTTTTTCAAGATCAACTTCAATGCCTTTTGCTGACACTATATAACCCAATAACTTGCCGGATTGGACACCAAAGGCACACTTCTTTGGGTTTAATCTAACTTTGAATTGTTCTAACCGAATGAATATTTTTCTTAGGATTTGTAAATGCTCTTCTCTATTGTGGGACTTTGCTAGAATGTTGTCCACATAATCTTCTAAGAAAATGTGCATCATGTCATGGAAAATAGTTGTCATGGCCCTTTGATATGTAGCTCCAGCATTTTTTAAACCGAAGGGCATGACATTCCAACAAAAAGTACCCCAAGGGCAAGTAAATGCTGTCTTTTCTTGGTCTTCGGGAGCAATCTTTATTTGGTTGTAGCCACTAAATCCATCCATTAATGAGTACATTGCGTGACCTACTGTCAAATCCACTATGGTATCAATGCTTGGCAATGGGAAGTCATCTTTGGGACATGCAAGGTTTAAATCTCTGAAATTTGTACACACGCGGATAGATTTATCATGCTTAGTAACCGGCACAATGTTAGAGATCCAATCAGCATATGCTATTGTTCTTATGAACCCCACCTTTAATAATTTTTCCAATTCTGCCTTGACTAGAAGAGCCACATGTGGGTGCATTTTCCTTAGTTTTTGCTTCACAGGTTTAACTCCGGGTCTAACATTCAGATGATGCATTATGAAATTAGGATCCAGTCTGGGCATATCGGCATATGACCATGCAAAATTTACTTGTTGTTCTTGGAAGAATTTGATAAAGTCCTCTCTTTCAAGAGATGTAAGTGATGCAGCCAAGTGTACGACCTTTGGCTCTAGTTTTGTACCAATGTTAACTTTTTCTGTTGGTTCTATAAGAATAGATGACCGTTCTTCTTCATGTTCAGGCAAAGTGTCCAATCTCTCTTCTAATGGTGCCACAGTTGGGTTTTCACCAAAAGAAACGTCTTTTATTTTCATTGTTTTTGGTTCTAATGGTGCCACAGTTGGGTTTTCACCAATAGAACTTCTCATTTTTTTCTTTTTTTGACTAAGAGATTGGACCCTTGCTGTTGTCATTATGTCCATATTGAGTTCGTTGGTGAAAGAGGGCTCAACCGCATTGAGGTATTGGTTTGTTGCTTGGTCATTTGGGAAGTAAAGTAAGTCATGTGGTTCAGTTTGATCCCAATCAATGAGGTCCGAATGCAACAAAATTAAGGAGTTATTGGGTAAGGTATCATCAATAGGATTTATGGACATGACTTCGTTTGAGGGTTCATACATTGTATCGTTTAGATCTATGATGTGCGCTTCCTCAAGATGATCCATGGAAGCAGGGTCAAAGTCCCCTTCGCTTGAATCCTCATCAACCTCTACGGGAAACAATGTGGGAAAATCCACAAGCGGGTTAAAACTAACATTTGAATTTCCCTCCTCTGAAGGTGTCCAAAATGTTTCTATCCATGCTCCACTACTAGATGCTTGTTCTATATTAGGCCTTTGAATAGGAGATTCTTCATTAATTGGAGCATCTTGTTTTGGGATTTTTGCATAAGTATGTATAGCAATGACTTCTTTATCTTGACATGACTCATTTGATAAAGTATCCCATTCATAATCCCTAGAGTCATCACTATCTCCTTCGGATTCTAATGCATTTATTTGAGGATGAAAATCATGCATTGGACTTGAACTTTCTCCCTTATATTGAAAACCTACTCCGGATTTTTCATGACTTGCCCTCCAAATAGGTTCAATAGGTTCTAATAATCCTCTATTTCTTTGGCCTAGGGGTCCTCTTCCTTTGTATCCCATCTTTTGCATAATATCAAATCCTTTCCCATATTGTTCGGTTTGTATATTGACATGCTGAATTCTTTCCATGGGAGTGTCTAAGGTACCATCCTCATCATGATAAAGCCATTGAAGGACATCATCTTCTTCCTTATCCCATGTTGCTTTGCTATCTTCCCTCACAAAATAAGAATTATACTTATGTGGAAGATGTTCTTTTGATGGTTTTCCATGTGACTTGGGAGACATGGGCATGTCAAATAGAGAAACTGAATATTCTCCTACCCCTTTTGAACTAATCTTGCATTGTTTGTCAAATTTGTTCATCATCTCACTCATGTATTGGTAATGATCTTCTTTAGCTTGTTCTTTTTCCTCTTTAGTAGGTTTGTAGATCACTGTCTCCAATTTAGGTGCTCAATATGGACTTTCCATTACATTTGGACCCTCGTAGCTCACTTTTTCCTTGCCCTTACTTGATGTAGTTGAGCTAGCTTGAAGAGGATTTTGTGCATCTTCATTGGTGATTCTTGGAACAACTCCTTCACGATTATGTGGAATGTATAATTCATGCAAGGGTTTGAGTGCATTACAATATTGAAATGGATTTGAGTCTCCTCCAACTGTGATTTCTTCACCCATGTATGGGAACTTGATGCATTGGTGATATGTGGATGGGACAGCTTGCATCTCATGAATCCATGGTCTTCCCAATAAGATGTTATAGGTTAATTTCATATCCAACACTTGACACTTGGTTTCCTTCTTGACTGGTCCCACTTGGATGGGCAACACAATCATGCCTTTAGAAGCTCTTTCAGCTTCGTCATAAGCTTTTATGGTGATTTTCTTTGTAGGGTCAATGCAAGACTAGGATAGACCTAAGGATTTTACAAGACTCAATGTGCATATGTTAAGACCAGCCCCTCCATCAATAAGGGCTCTTTTGACTCTATGCCTTTCGATCAAAACCTCTATATGTAATTGCAAATTTTGAGGATGAGTTATAGACATGTCATCTTGATCAAAAAATGAAAGACAATGAGGAGCCACGAGATGTCCTACCATATTTTGAAACTTTTCTTCCCCTAAGGTAGTAGAAACATGTGTCTCTTCCAAAGCTTTTTCCAAAATCTCTTTATGATTCGGTGACAACTTCAATAACTCTAAGATTGAGATTTGTGCTGGAGTATGTTGCAATTGGTCCACCAAACTATAAGGCCTTGCTGCTGTAGGAGGTTGTTTGACCACAATGTTGGATGGTGGGATATTGGTGTTTTGAGGGACTATCCCTTGTAAAGTCATTCTAGAATTCTACCCTCTTGTAATGACATTTGTTGCTTCCTTTTGAGGCTGTTCATTAATGATGATAGCATTAACAATATGATCATATGATGGTGCAAAGTTGAGATTATTGGCACTTTGTTTCTTGCCATTTGATGACTCACCTTTATCATGTTTGTAAAAAGGTTGTTTGAAGGTCGTATGATCTTCATTATTTTGGGGTCCATCAACAGTGATTATGTTATTATCTATCAAGTCTTTCACCACATTCTTTAATTGTAGACATTCATTTGTAGTGTGCCCCCGAATCCTATGATATTCACAATGATGCTTAGCATCCCACCAGCCCGACTTGTGTTCTGGTTCATAAGGCTTAATAGCGGGTAATGTAATAACATTGTTAGCCATGAGAGCCTTTAATGCAGTTTCAAGTGATTCTCCCAAGGGTGTAAAGTGTCTTGCAGGAGTGGGCTTCAAATACTTATCATACTTGCTGTTTTGATCCTTGTTTCCTTGATTATTCTTGTTGGCATTGTTGTTGTTGGAAGGTGCATTATATGCTTGATTAGTATTATTCACTTGATTTGGTGTCTTTGTAAGGGAAAATGGAATCACCTTCAAGTTGCTGGATTCCACTAAACCATCATTAACAATGCCTTTTTTTTTATTCTTTGCAGCATAACGGCTATTGTTGTTGTACCAACTTTTATTTGGATTGTTGTTATTGTTGGTATTGTTGTTGTTGGAGTTAGAGTTATTCTTATTTTCCTTGTACAATTTCAACTCTCCACTCTTAATCAACACTTCTTCCATTGTAATTTTGTTATCAATCAAATCTTGGAAGGTTTTAGGACATTGCATCCTTAGTCTATAATTCAGTTCACTTCTTAAACCGTTAATAAAGATATCCATTTTTTCTTTCTCCGGTACACTTCTTGGATATCTAGCAAATGCAGTCCTCCATCTTTGCAAGAATGTGAGGAAGGCTTCTCCATCTTGTTGCTTCATGTTACATAACGTTATCATTGAGACCTCATGTTTGATGTTATAAGAGTAATGAGTCACGAATTTAGAAGCTAACTCTTCAAAGGATTTTATGCCGGATGGTAGTTTTGAAAACCAATCCATGGCCGTTCCTCCCAAGATTCTTGGGAATAGTCTCATTAAATAGGTTGATTCATGCATGAATTCAAGACTCAATGAACAAAACCCCCGAAGATGATCATGTGGGTCAGATGTTCCTTCATACCTCTCATATTTAGGAAATGTTACATTAATGGGAAAAGGCACCATGACCAAACTCTTATCGAATGGAAAAGGACATAATGTTTCAATAGAGAAAGGCTTAGGAGCCCTGTTTTGTTTCAAACTGTCGATTTCCATTTGTAATGCCTTGAATTGTTCCCTTATTGCTTCCATAGGGTCTTCTATTTCCTTGGGCTTTAATTGTTCTATGTCAAAATCTTTAAGTAGCTTTACCCCCGTTTGTATCAAGTCCATGAAGTGTTTTTCTTTATCCATAAGCATGGTCTTTTTCATTAAATCTATGAAATAAGGGCATTGTCTTGCCTCTAACGCTCTTTCAACCGTGGCTTCTTCCGCAGTTGGGGGTAAGTTTGTATTATGAGGAGGAAATAAGTTATTGCCTTGTGAATTTGCCTCTTGGGAATTAGGATCTCTTCCTCCATTATTAGAATTTCCTTGATTGTTGTTAGGATACATACCCCCATTCATGTTGTTCCCTTGATTGTTGTTAGGATCCATACCCCCATTCATGTTGTTTCCTTGGTTGTTGGGATCGGTATTTCCTAGGGTACCGCTAAACATCTTGTTAATGTCCTTTGCCTTAGCGGGTTTTTCAATCACTCGTGAAGTAATGAAAGTGTTCTTCAAAAATGGGAGCTCTTCTCCGTTGTAGGTCCTGTCTGTTTGCAATGCTTTCCTTATAGAGAGTGATCTTGTAATAATAGGCATGAACAAACTTTAAGGGTATGTTGACTTTCTTCTCTTGATAAGCTGGTTTTTGGAATAAGGTAAAAGTTTTTGATCAATTTTAAATGGTTTAAAATTTTAATGATGTTTTGATCAATAACTTTGGAATATCTTGTTTGAAAATATAAAAACAATCTCAACACACACATCAATTGGGTACCATATCCCTAGAATGCTCTAATGTGTGTATTTTTGAACGTTTTCACAGGTTGAAACACAAGAATAGCTTCCACGCAATCTACCTAGCACATAATTGGTTCGTAAACATGGCTCTAATAGGTAGTTTTGCTATTTTACCGTTATGTAGTAAGTTTTCCGTTCAAAATAGATCTTAGCTTTTCATCCCCCAAATATGTTAAGGGGCTTCCCACACGCACCGAAGCATGATTTTGCACAATCCGTTAGGACTACTAGAGGAAGTTCGAAAGAGCTAAAATCCTTTTTGCCGTGCACCCCATTAAGGATACACGCGTTTCATTTTATAGTGGGTCAGATTCTCGCGGCAAAAGCAAGTGTATCCCACTTTGGGCTGTCCCTCTCACTGGCCCTTTTAAGGCAATCTCGGGAGGCGAGCCCACTAAGTTTTAAACATGTTCATTTGAAAGCATGAAAAGTGGATTTGGTAGAGCAAGTTTGGGAATTTGATTCACTCAAAGAGTGAAGAGCATATCCCTATTGCTTTTCCCTTATCCCAAACACTCACAATCAATTTGGTTCTTTTTCAACCCCGTGACAAAGGGGTTCTTAGAATTGAAGTGTTTATTTTTTTCCTTTTATGATTAAACTATGTTTTGAACTTTGAAATGCCACAATCTAAGGGAATGTGCAAGCTTGATGAGAGAAATACCTCAAACGATGCTAGCAAAGGCTAGGCGCATTTTTAAGTAGTAGATTTCTCATTTTCTCTCCAAATCCTTCCCTTACCTTAGCAAAACGTTCCCTCCACCAACAAGTTAGTCAGCACAATACAAACAAAGTGAGGGGAAACCAAAATCAAAGCTTAAAATGATATAATTGATTATGCTTTTGATTTTTTTACCAAAATACTTGCAAAATTCTTACAAACTTAAGGACTAAACTCTCAATTTAATGATATGTATTTTTGTTTGTAAGTATCTACAACAGCAATGTATTTAGCATATAATTCTACTTCCTTTTCTAAATCATTGTTGAGAACAAAAGTAGAGTGTACCTGGTTTTCTTTCCTTATCCTTTTAGAGATCAATTTCTCCTCTAAGTTATGCCTTCTCTCTAGTTTTTGCACTTTCTTATGACAAACCATGCTCCTGAGACAAAAAAAAATGACCGTGAAGTTAGAATGCAGTCATCATTTTAACATTTTTGAAAAAATAGAAAACATACAGCCACGCGACATTATCCAGACTACAGGCGAGATAAGATTTAATAAAGACGTGACTACTTTAACCACGAGCGTCACCAAAAGGGGCTCAAGCGAGATTAAAATATCCAAGTGCGATATCAAATTTTAGCTAAGCGTGAAATCTTTACTAGACGCGACAAGAGTAATTATTCTGATAAAATATAAATGCTCAATCAGGCGACATTGTCTATGCTGAACGCAAGATCTAACTTAATAAAGACGTAATTACTTTAACCACGAGCGTCACCATAAGGGGCTCAAGTGAGATTAAAATAATCAAGTGCGATATCAAATTATAACAACGCGTGAACTCTTTATTATAAGCAACAAATTAATACTAGAAAAGTGACATTTTATTAATCAAAGGCGACATTTAAAATCATCAAAGCGAGAAATTAAATGGATAAGGCAGAATACTCCCTTTACACCAGGCGTAAAATGATTCCTCAGCCGCGGCTTTTAATTCTGTTCACGCGACATTTAAATGACCAAAGGCATCAAGTGCTTGTCCGTGACGTGAGAGTTTGATTACTGCAGGCGTAATTTCTTTCGCCAGAAGCGTGATTTTGCAGGCTGAAAAGCGTAATCGTTCAGACTTCAGGCGATATTTTAATTTTCACGCCCGATATCTCTTTGCTTTAGGCATGACTTCTTTACCGGCAGGCATGATTTTTTTTCTATAACTTGCAAACAGTGAGCAAATTCATGCAAATTGTGTGAGTGATTTACACCTTCATGAAATAACAAGATTTAAAGAGAATTTACACTATTCAAAGCAAACTAATCTAAATAATGCACAATTAATCTAAATATCTCATGGTTCTCTAAATTGAAGTGGTAAATGAGGCTCTCAGCTGCAAATCCTCACTAGTGACACTCTAATTATAAGAATTGAACTAAGAATGATATGCAAACTAGATCTAATTATCAAATTCTAGCTCTATTTGATAAGAAATCTATAAAATGATCAACAATTGAAGCTAATTATCAATGAAAATTTATAAGTGAGTGATGTGGATGCAAATTGCAAGAGCTTTGCTGCAATTCAAAGATATGGAGTGGATGAATTATGCTTCTAAATGCCTTCTATTTATAAGATTTTCCCAAGGGTAGGGGGTAGAGTGAGATAACCATGGTTATGCTTGGGTAAGGTCAATTGGCTTTGCTTTGTCCCTAAATTGGGGGACAAACATTTAAATGGTTTCAAAAAGGCTAGACCATTTCAATAAAAGTGAGTGATTTGTGTCCATTTTGTCTCCTTTTTTGCTTTGTTGAGGGAATTTATGATTTATTAATTAATTAAAGTAATTAAATTTAGCCATGAAGGGTAAGAGGTTCATTTTGTTTTTTCATTCCAACAACTATGTCATTAATTGAATTTAATCAATTTCTTAGTGTTTTCCCCTTTTCAAGCTTTATTTAATCATTTAATCATTTAATTGAATTTTCCTTTGATTTGAATTGCCTTTGTTCCATTTATTGATTTTTCATATTATTTTGATGATTTGATTGTACCTTTTGATTGATTTAAGCCTTTTGCCAATTTTTCGTGTCTATAATCATTAGGGACATTAGCCGCTCACAAAGCATCCTTAAGGATGCACTTATGCTTAGGGGACAATTCCAAAAGCTCAAAGATTGAAATCTGTGCTGGTGTATGTTGTAATTGGTCAACAAGATTATAATTCAACTCAGGACCAATAGCAGATTTAGGAAGAACACCTTTTGACACTAGCTGCTTAGACTTACTAGAGTTAGGACCTCTAATAACAATGGGAGCTTGAGACTGACTCCTAGTGACTGCATTGAGGGGTTCAAACATCATTTGTGAGTGAGGGCCTCTTAGTACCACAACGGGTCCTTCATCAGGCATAGGATTTGAATCCACATCATATCCATAAGGGTCTTTCCCTCTCATCATGTTGACATTATCATCAACAACTTCAAGCATATTAATAACATTTTCAGCATTTGTGTAGGTGTAGTTGATAGCAGCCTTGCCATTCTTGTTGTTAGAATTCTCTCCTTTCTCATATTTGGGCAAGGGTTCTTTAAAAGCTTTGTGATCCGCATTAGTGGTTAAACCATCAACTTGTAATCTTCCGCTTTCAATAAGATCTTGGACAAGATGCTTAAGTTTAAAATAATTTTCTATATCATGTCCAATTCCATTGTGAAAGACACAGAAAGCCTTCTCATCCCACCAATGAGGTTTAGGATCCGGTATGCGGAACTTTGTAGGATCCTGAGGTTGTGCCAAATTATGAGCAATTAACATCTTGAAAATGTCTGCATAGGAGTCCCCAAGTTTGGTAAATTGTCTCTTTTCTATTTTAGGTCTCCCTTGATACTTGGGTTTATTTTCTTGTTGTGCTGAAGATGTTTGCAACTTCATGGCTTGGACTGCATTAGAGAGATTAAGAACTCCTTCATTCTTAGGTTGTGATGAGTCAACAACTCCGTCATTGACCACTTGCTTATTCTTATTCCAATAGGAGTTCTTTTTGTCCTTATTACCATTATTATTATTGTTTTGGCCATTGTTGTTATTAGTTATTTTGGCCAAAATTCCTTGTTCTTTTAGGACATCCTCTATGCAACACGCCACTTCTACCATGGTATCAAAAGAATTAAATGGAATCTTCCTTACTTCATACCTTAATTTCGGTACCAAGTTGCTCACAATGATGTCTATTCTTTCCTCCTCAAGAATTGTCCTTGGATATTTCGAGCACAAACATCTCCATCTTTGTAGAAAGTTAACAAAGGATTCCCCTTGATTCTGCTTGAGTTTGCACAAATCAAGCATGGTGACCGACCTTGATAAGTTGTAAGCGAAATGTTGAACAAATCTTTCCACAAGCTCTCTAAATGTCTTAACTAGAGAAGTAAGGTTAGTAAACCACTCCATGGCTTGACCCTTGAGACTCCTTGGGAATAATCTCATCAAGTAGGAGTCTTCATGGTGAAAAAAAAAACTCATTATGTAGAACTGTTTAACATGGCCATGAGAGTCACCAACACCATCATATTTGTCATAGGTTGGAAACTCAACTTTTTTAGGAAACTCAACCAACACCACACTCTTGTCAATTGGGTTGGGACATATGGAGTCCAAATTAAATGTGCTCTTAGGAGCCCTCATCCTTTCTATATCCTTTTGAAGTTGTTTAATCACCTCATTAGTTGATGGATCTTACTTCTTTACCTTTCGATCCACATCAAAATTATATGGGACCTTAGCACCTTTGTTGATGAGACTTTCTAGGAACTGATCCTTGTTTTGTTCCACATACCTTTCTACATATGCTTGAAAGGATGGTTCTTGTTGCATAGTCATAAAATCTATATGATTGAAGTTGGCATAACTTCCTCCATGTTGTGAGCCATGATGCGCTCGTTGGGAGAGTTGCTTTGAAAGTCTAGGAGGTGACTGTCTCCTATGGTGATCATATCTTGAAGTCCTTCTACCTCTAGGACTTGGGGATTTTGAGGGCATCCTTGACCTTCTTCTAGGACTTGGTGAGGGAGTAGACGGGGGTGAGTGGGTCCCACTATTAGTACCCCTCCCATTGAATCATTTTTGGAGTTGTTGTGCATAGATTCTATCTTCTTCTTCTTGAGTGACTCTTTTTCTTATGTCCAATAATGCACATTCCTCTTCCTCTAGTTGTCTAAATTTCTCCTTTTAAGTAGCTTGTTCATCTAGATAGGCTTGTTTCTCCCTTTCAATGCTCTTCAATCTTGTATTTTCATATCGAGAGGTATCTCTAAGTGGAGAAGGTTTCCTTGACTATCTGATTGCATTGGCTGCATTGATGTGGTGGTCACTAGACTCGTTGTTTTGGTCTTCGTGTTGTGACCCTGAATCTGAGTGAGTTTGTTGGTGATGTCTCTCAGCTCGTTGGTGAGCATCAAGATACCTTGTTTTGATCAGGGGTGATCCAAGTGGACTAGCATATGCAGACCCAGCAGACATCATGTTACCCCTATGCCGTTGAAATATGTCATCAAGAGTCTGGTTCATTGCTTCTCTTTGTTGTCGAGTGAAGGTGTAACTCATGTCCATACTTGATGAAATGGGTGCTAAAGAGGTACTCACTTCACTAGGATTACCTTTCGGATTAAAACAAATCTCAGATTCACTCTTAGGAGATTGATCAAAAAAAGGTCTTTTTCCCTTATGTTGTTGACGAGTCTTAACTGGTGGTAACTGGCTAAAGACAACAGATGGTCACTTCTCTTGATTGACTTGGTACCTTGTTGTAACTGACATGAAAGAAAGAGATTCTTAATGATAGGGTGACCTCGCAAAGTGTCAACACCAAACTAGGATAATCAAAGTTCTCTATGAAATAAAAAGATAGAAATAAAGGGGTTTTACCAACACTATCAAAGAGGTGCTAAAATCAAAAGATGAATATCCTTGCACTTTTGAATCAGGAGGTTGGACTAGGCCAAAATATAATTGAAATTGATTAAATGAAAGTGATTTGGACAATAAAAGCACTAAAATTCTCCAAGAATGTAGCTAACAAATCTAGAGATAAGCTTTCTCACCAAGAATAACCTTCTATCCTGACAACTATTTCCAAAGTGGCTTTGTAAACCAATTGATGCTATTCCTATAGGGAAAAAACCAAAAATTTAAAGTCAAAACAAGTCTCTAATGACAGGATAGAAAATCGAGCAAGCTGTAAAAAAGTTGGGTGTTTCAACTCAAGAATTCAGTTGTTTTGTGGTTTAATCAAACACATTAACAGATTTCCAGCATTTTATCAAGCACATAAGACAGCAATCAAGGAGTTCAAGCAAGAAATTATCTTCAAACAATGAGCAAGGGGCAAAGCAACCTTGCACATGAACAAGGATAATGACTTAGTATTTCTACTCCTTAAAGGTTCTACTTGTGTATGTTCTTGAAAATGTTTTAGCAAGCACATAGAACACAACAACACCTTAACAAGCTATCTACAAGGATATACATGGCTTTCTAAAAGGAGTCCTCAATATACGCAAGGTACGTGAGGCCCAAATCCGTAGATGAGAAGAATCCAAAATCACACAGTCGGGGGGAGACGGTAACCCAAATCTCCTCCTTCACTTCTCAAAGGTATAAAGTTCTTTGAGGCTTAGCCAAGAGTGATATCAAACTCAATTCTCAAGAGAGGTGTCTTTCGATTCACCTCCCGCTATTTATACTCCACCGAAACACAGGAGTTAAGGTCATCCCTTGAGGTGGTGTGTCCCCAAGCAGGCCTTCTAAAAATAAAATTAAGTAATTCACTATCAAAAGTATTTAAACCACTAAAGGTGGAACACTTAACTCTTCAAGTAAATGTGAAGTGAGTCCAAAAGTGGAACATTTAACTCTTCAAGTGAATGTGAAGTGAGTCCAAAATTGGAACACTTAACTCTTCAAGTGAATGTGAAGTGAGTCCAAAAGTGAAACATTTAACTCTTCAAGTGAATGTGAAGTGAGTCCACAAGGTGGAACATTTAACTCCTCACACAAACTCAAAGTGAGTCCAAAAGTGGAACATTTAACTCCTCACACAAACTCAAAGTGAGTCCAAAAGTGGAACATTTAACTCCTCACTCAAACTCAAAGTGAGTCCACACCTTAGAAAACTAATGAGATCAAGAAAACATAAAAAGGGGGAAACTTTGTGGAACACTTAACGCTCTTTTCAAGTATACCCCTCCCCTATGTATGAATGCTGACCTTGCATCCAAAAGGCGATAATGAGGGGCGATTAGAAATAAGTGAGTCCAACACCCAATTTAGCTAACAAGATCAATCAAAAGTACTCTAAAGTTGCTTATCAATACTACTCACAAATGCAAAAGAGTTGAATCAATGAAATATTTAACTTTCCAAGCAAACATAGAGTGAGTCCACAAAGTGGTGCATTTAACTCCTTATGTAAACAAGAAATGAATCCATGCCCTCAATCATTCAATGAGATATTTGATATTGGAACCAAGAATTACTTAAGGTTTAAACACAAGCATTCACTTACATAAACTTGTAAAAACAAATCTATGTTCTTTCATTTCTCATTAAGAGCATCAATTGAAATGTGTTCTATGAAAACATGTAAACACTCAAGCCAAACACATGAGAGGTTCAATTTTAATCCTAAAATTCAAATGTTGTAGAGATGGAACAAAGTACCTCAAGTCCAACGCTTTGTTTTAAGCATTTTCTATGAAAGCAAGAGCACCTTCAAATGAACAAGACAAGAAAACAAGCAATTAAGATATGCAATGTATATCCAATTTATGCAAACCCTAGGGTTAGATCTAAAAATTAATTTTTAAGAGCGATAATAGCCAACAAATAATCCAAATGATAACTCATATTATGCATTGAACAATGAAAAATAAGTGCATACCCATCACAAAATTTTATTTTTTTTGCATTTGACCTAGTCAACAAGATCTAATTTTTTTGATATGATTTCGGCCAAAAAAATAGAAATGAAAAATAGAGACCCTTGGTTAAAAATAGAGAGCTTTCCAAAAATGTAAGAATTTTGAAAAAATCTCTTCATTTGTGCCCTAGAGAGCCACTTTCCCAAAATAGACCAATTTTTATAAATTGATCAAATGAGCTATGATATGATCTCTAAATTAAAAACACAATGAATGGACCCCCTGTAGAATTTTAAGACCTTCCCAGAAATATAAAAAATTTTGAACAATATGCTGATTTGCATCAAAAATCAATTTTTTATGTAAAACAAAGAAAAAATCATAAAAAATACAAATTACCTTCAAAAATTTTAAAATTTTTTTTGGAGCTTTTCTGATATGTCATCAACCTACCAAAAAATATTTAGACCAAAAAACTAATCTATTTGGGAGATATGATCAAATCTTTCAAATCTAAAGTTTTTCATCTACAAACAAATCTGCACAAGAGTTAGCTCCAAAAATAATCAAAAATCAGCATGTAAAAGTGGGTTGCCCCACGGTGGGTGCCAAAAATGTATGGTAAAAATGTGACCACACTTCTATGAATCTTTACATGCAAGAAAACTCAACAATGAGCCCTCACAAATCAATCCATAGTTCTCTATGCATGAAGTTGCAAAATTTGTAAAATTGCTCTCAGCTAGAGCTATAAACTCATGACCTTGCTAGTCAACCACACAATGAGAGATTCTAAATCAAAGACAAGGGCAACAATGTCAATATCTCCAATGAAATCAATATGGATGCAATGCAATGCAAACTAATCTATGAGAATGAAAGATGCAAGCTATGCTATGAAAAGAAAATACAAGTGTTACAAATCCTCCTATTAAGCTATGTGAGATTAATCTATTGCATAAAGGAAATCTATACTAAAAATGTCATGATTATGCAACTATGATGTAAGAAAACAAGCTAAATGAAATGCAACAACAATGTCTTCAAAGCTTGAATGCAAGAATGTCTTCAAAGAGCTCCAAATGACCTAGAAAACCTGCAGCATAACATTAGCATAAAAACCTAAGATATAAATGAGGAAGAGAGCTCTTCTTTTATAAAAAATGAGATGAAAATGGACCATTGAGATTAAGAGGCAAAAGACTTAATCAATGGTGAAGAAAAATAGAAGCTTGATCCTTGTGCACAAATATCTTCCAATAGGAAAATAAGAGTTGACTTTAGTGTTCATATGAGACAAAAAGTATTTTTTCTCTTTTTATAAAATAAGAATAATATTTTATTTGTGCAACATAGGATAAGAAGAAAAGTGAGGATTTTTTATTTAAATAAAAAGGGAGGAATTTCCTTTTAATTAAATAAAGGCTTAGGATAAAGTGATTTTATTATTTAATTAAAAGATATTTTTATTTAATTAAAAGATATTTTTAATTAATTAAAAAGGAGCATGTTCTCTTAATTAAATAAGATTTTTATTTTTTTTCTCTTTTAAATTAAATAAGGCTCAAACCTTAGGAAATATTGAATTGATTATGATTTGATCAAGGAAATTGATATAATTGATATTGTTGATATTTGAAAATATTGATTCAGGGATTTGACAAATTGCTAAATGGGGGCCCAAAGTCTAGGTGACCATTTTAGGGTGCATACAGCAGGCACAAGTCAGGTTTTTTTCTTCGCAAATTTGAAGTCTGATCAAATTTGTTGCAAAATTTGCTTCAATTGACCAAATTCGTCCCAAAGTCTATCAGATGGGCCTGGGCAAAATTTAGGAGAATTTGAAGTGAATCTCAATCCAACTATCAACCCCCCCAAACTGCAGGTCAAAATCCTAAGGAAATATATGCTAGGGCAGAAGGAATGCAATTTAATATGATCTAAAAGTTGCACCATTGATTGGGAGAAGAGATTATTATTGAAATAAAGACACCGCGTAAAGACTGGTTAAATGAACATTCTTATAGTGGGAAGAAGAACAAAAGGAATTCTAAGTAAGAAAATAGAACTAAATCTTATGTTTTCAATGTCATCTGCTTGGGCTAGAATAGGGATTCTTGAGATATAATCTGTTCTACATACTATTAGTTGAATGAAATACTAGTTTGTGTTTGGAATGGGGTCAGGGCAATCTGTAAGAAATATGAAACTATTTCTAATGACATCGAACTATTTCTAATATGCCTCTACATCATTTGGTACTGCTCATTTATCTTTAACAATGAATTGGGTACCAAATTATAAGATAGTAAAATACACAAACATGAAGAAAATACATCACCTAGGGCATCAATTTTCTTCTTATACACAAAACCATTTAAAATAAAATCAATCCCATCTTTAAAAAAGAAAGGGGAACAAAAGACCAATACCTTGAAGATTAAATCGAAGAACAATGGAGATGAAGGAAATCTCTGCTGCAAAACCTTCTATTTTATCATGATTCCTTCTGTCCTCCATGGAGAAAATGCAAAATGTTGTTTAGAAAATTGGTAATATATGAAACCCTAGTGGATGGAAGGATTCTCATCAATGAACCATGCTTAAGCGGCACATTTAGCTCTCTCTCGGATCCAATCTCAACTCTCTTCAGGACAACCAACACTTTTTGCCTAAGGAAGCCATAATAGGCATCCCTCAGCATGATGCTACAAAACAAACTGCTTCGGGCTATGGGGATTCCGAAAATGAAAGCATGGAGAGTTTTGCAGAAAAGGGAAAGATGGTTGAGTTACTCAGGGGGGTGGAACAGAGAGCGCGAGAAGCCAAAAAAAATAAAAATAATACCGCTCAATCCTTTCCGTGGGAAAGAAAAATATTAGCAAATGCACAAGGAAGCCAAAAAATTATGCTCCATCCTTGCCACCTATTCACATATTCTATTTGGTTTTCATTTGTAGGCAATTATCTTCTTCATTCTGGTTAATATTAGGATTGAGAAAATTTTAGAATAGGAAAATTTTAGAATGTTAGTATCATATTTGTATGGTGATAGTGTTTGATTAATGAATCAAGTTATGCTATTGCATGGCGTGGAATAAATTGAAATAGATATTTTAATTTGTTCTTATTGTATGATTAGTAATTAATTAAATTAATAAGATTTATTTTAATTTTTAATTGATTGATTTTTTCTTCTATATAATTAGTAATTATGATAAATAATATATTTTAAGTAGTCTATATTATATAGACATAATTGGTGCTATATTTATTTTATCTTAATTATTTTTTAATTTATAAAGATAATTAAAATAGTTTTGGCTAGGAGTTTATATAGGTTCAAGAGAAAATTATTCTAAGTCTAGTGTTCTTTATAATTAATGTATCTAATCACTCAGGACAAGTTTTCTAATGATTTAAGCTCGAATTTGGGTTCTATTTTGTAACTTTATTTTATGAAGTCACTGATAATTTCTTGCTTGTCCTCTCATCACACCATTAATCATGGAGTCAATAATTTGTTGTTTGAATGTTTTTAGTCCTTTATAGTGTTAGCCTATTGGCGAACAAGCAATACTGGTCATGAAATGAAACCTATAAGTATGTAATTCTACGATATTATCAAATGTTATTATAAATTAGGAGTTATAATCATTCATTAATCTAGTCATTTTTATTTGGTCATTTATTTAGTAATTTTTTTTTGGGTGACTAATTGTTTAGTCATTTAATCAGTCATTTATTTGGTCATTTATTTAGTCATTTTTGTTTGTCTAACCTTGTGATTTTACTCAATGACCAAATTAGTCATTTATTTAGTCATTTATACTTGTGAATTGTAAAATGATAGTAGAAATTGATCATTTTTAGTCGAGTGACTAAACGTTTTAGTCACGTAATCATATATTTGCTAAAATATACTACTGTTTAAAACAAAAAATAGGTAATAGGTTTAAGGGTTAAATATTTCATGCATGCAACTAAAATCTAATTTGATTTGAAGATATAATATTAGATGCAAGTCAAATTTGTTTTTAGACATGAGATGAGAAACCAATTCGAAATAGTAAGCCATGACTGAAAATTTGTTTAATGAAAACACGCTCTCACAATAAAATGAATGAAATTGTGGAACCAAAAAGAAAAAACCCCTCAAACTATTTATTTAGTCATTTATTTGGTCATTTTACCTAATGACCAAATTGGTCATTTATTTAGTCATTTTAGTTCTGATTTTACCCGATGACCAAATTGGTCATTTATTTAGTCATTTATTTTTCAAATATGATCAATTTTGGTCATGTGACTAAAACTTTTAGTCACGTGACTAAAAATTTTAGTCACTTAGTCATTTATTTGCCAAATTCTACTAATGTATCATCATCTTTCCTATGTGGACATCTAGCAGCAATATGACCAACCTCTTTACAATTAAAGCATGCTAAAGGTAATTTACCTCTATATCTTCCTTTACCTTTAGGTAACCTTATGGCCATAAGAGCTTCAAGTTCATCAAGCTCATCATCAATATTGTTATCACTATCATCATTCTTATTTCTGCTACTAGACTTACCAATCTTTAGAGAAGACATAAAAGCAGATTCAACAGATGGTACAACACTATTATCAAAGTTATTCAATTCAAAAGTTGTAAGCTTACAAATCAGATTATCAAGAGTAAGGTTATTACCAGATGCAGACCTAGTTTCATGAATTGCAGATATTCTGATTGCATAAACTAGCAATAAGGTTCTGAGAACTTTGCTTACCACTATCTCTTCATCAATAACACCATCAGATGCTCTAATATCATGTACTACCTCTTTTAGTCTATTTGTGTACTGCACAATATATTCTCCTTCATCTTTATATCATTGAATCTTCCCCTTAAGCTTTCAGCTCTGGCTCTTTTGACATTCACATCACCATTATAAACTTGAGCAAGTTTATCCCACATATCTTTAGCAGTAGTACAATTTTTAATATCTTCAAATTTGGCATCTGTACAGGCAGCAACAATCTCCATCATAGTAACATTATGTTCATGTCTGTCTCTTAGTTGATCAAGGGTCAAGGGACCAGTGGGCGGTGCAATATAGCCATTCTCCATTAGTGTGAGGGTAGAATTCCCAATTCCAAATACATGCAGCTTCATTCGGCTTTTCCATACTGTGAAGTTATCCTTGTTTAGCTTTGGCACTTCCCTCTTATACATTTTGAAATCTTTGTGCTGAAGTCCTTAAAACTTTGTTCCAAGAAACCAATGCTCTAATACCAATTGTTAGAATAACTGAGAGGGGGTTGAATCAGTTATCCATAGTCCCAATCACAAAATGTATATCCAAAAACAATTTACCAAAACTTCTGCAACTCGATAACATAAAATAGTATTTTGTCTGTGCTTTTACCGATTACGAGTTAATAACATATATTTCTTACCGATCAAATCCAACATGCAACATGTAAAGTATGACAACAAACAATCATCACAGTCACCACATAACACAAGAGATTTAATGTGCAAACCCTATAAAGGGAAAAGCCACCTGGGACCAGCAACGCAAAAATTGTTCACTCTTTTGAAGTGAGGTCGGTGAAGACCCAACCTTGTTAAAGGTTACAAACACACTATGAGGTGTGACCTTGTTAGAGGACTTTAGACCAACCGTTATTGTCCAACCAGCATTCACTATGGGGTTGACAGGTTAACAAATGTACACTCTATGAATGACATTACAAGACTTTCTAGTCCACGCTGTTAAGAGATTTATCTGTTTACAATGGTTAAAATGTAACAGCAGGTGATTTGATTACAACACAACTTCAATTACAGATTATCAGATCTATGTTAAGCTCATTCAAATCCTCTGATCAATATATCAATTCTATTTCAATCAATATTCAGTAACTTAATGTCGCTCGGTTATAGCTTTCTGACGCTCGGTAATCTCTGCAGTTCAGTTCTCCTTAACTAGTTTGATCTTGCATGCATGAAGCTTGTTCACGCGATATCTCTACAGTCTCCTTCTTCCGACATGAGTTTCATAATGAAACCCTAATCTCTTAAATAGATAAGTAAATCATTTTAATTCCATCCATCAAATTTTGCCGCTTAATCTCCTTTGTTGATTTTGCCGCTTTAACCTTCATTGGTTGATGTGTAAGTAACACGTTTTATTTCAATCCCTTAGATCTTCTTCAAATTATGTTAGTTGTTGATCTTCGCAAAAAATATTATCTTCATCTCTGATTACGAGGTACTTTCTAGCTCATCAACTTCCATTGGCTAAACTAGTCATTTAGTTCTTTTCTCCTACTCAGTTAACAAAGAAATGTGTCGGTCAACACAAGCTCGGTTTATACTGTGCTCGGTATACACTACACTGCGTCGGTGTATACTGGAATGCTTCTTTAACCGACAACATTGCTTTGTGCATTTTTCTCTATCCTTCATCATAGATGAATGCAACATAATCAAGTCAATAACATAAGGTCATAAACTCATTCATAAGTTACCCAATGTAGTCCTTATCCTTATCTGTCATATCCATCTTCCTCATGTAGATATATTTGTTCTTCATCTCTTTTCTTCTTCTTTCTACAAATGTTTGGGTATAGTAACTTACAAGATAAGTATTGTCAAAACTAGTTGACATCAATGACAACATATTACGGATTTAATCATCTTACATATATAATCAACAACTCAGTGATCTAAAATCACAGATCTTCAAGTCATACAGTTTATTCAAATCAATTGTAGTTCATCATTTCTCTCTTTTTTCTAGTGATGTCTCTCTTATTGTAATCTTGGAGTTGACGAAGACTTGATTCCCTAGAGGCTTGAGGATTCCTTTGTCCCTTTGATTTCAATAAGATTGTCTTTTTCTTTGTGATCTCATTTACCAAGAGTTTGCATTGAGTCCATACTCTTGCTAAAGTGGGGGTTAAATGTATCGTTGAAAAATGGAAGCACTTCCATTTAGGACTAGTTTAGCACTCCGAGTAAGTGGTTTGGGATAATGTCAAGCGCCTTGAATGGGTCCTCAACTTAGATCTGGCTTTTTCCCCTGATTCTGCCCCCTTTTTCACCTCCTTTCTGCACTTTTCTAGCATTCTAGACTGAAATCCTAAGATTCTTGACTTTTGGGTCAAGGACGTGGTTTGGGGTAATGTCAAGCGCCTTGAATGGGTTCTCGACTTAGATCTGGCTTTTTCCCCTGATTCTGCCCCCTTTTTCACCTCCTTTCTGCACTTTTCTAGCATTCTAGACTGAAATCCTGAGATTCTTGACTTTTGGGTCAAGGACGGCCTCGACCTTGACCTAGGTCAAAGTCAACCTCGACCTTGACCCAAGGTCCAAATTTCAAGGTTCCATGATTTTTAGATGTCGGGTTTCAGAAAGATTTGTTTTCCCGCTTTCGAGTCAACTGTTTTGGTCTTTGAAATGGTAAACTCTTAAATTTCATTTGATCTAGGTCCACTTCTAGGGGTATGGGCCCAATGGAAATTTATTTCTCATATGTCGGCCTCTCTAGGAGTTTGTGCTCTAGATCTCTATAAAAGGAAGCCTTCTCTCATTTTCTCCATCTCTTGTTCACATCTATCATCCACAATCACAATTGCAATCAAGAAGCAAGCAAGAAGGAGAAAGAAAGCAAGCAAGCATTCAAGCCTTCAAGTATTCATCTTCAAGCATTCAAGCATTTAAGATCCAATTCATCAAGGAGATCGATTAGTAGTCATTGAAGGATTCAAGCTCTATGGAGCCCTTTTGTTGAAGATCTCTCCATCCATTTCCATTCAAGCCTCTTCCTATTCCAAGATCCATTCAAGATTGGTGTTGAAGATCTAAAGAGAATTGATTTGAGACATCCTACATCCAATTCTACATTCATTTGGAGCATCCATACTTGTGAATTCAAAGATTTGAATCCTCCACAAGGGTTTCAACATAAGCAAAGTGAATTGTTCCATTTACTTTGTTTATCTCTGCAATTTCAACTCAATTTCAAGGTTAATTCCTAAATTGGGGTTTGACTAAAGCAAACCCCTCCCCTTAACAAACAAAACCATTTTTCTTGCAGGTATAGGTGCCAAACAACAAATATCAGTGCAGATCTGGATACCTTTTTCACCAAACTTTCAGGATCCGCGAACAAGATTTCTATCAGAGCAGTGCAGGTCAAGGTCGACTTTTCGGGGTAAGATCTTACCCCACCCCGGGGTAAGATCTTACCCTGTCTTTGGGTCAAGGATGACCTCCCTCTGAAAAGAAAAATATTTATGGCTTTTGTACATCTCGCAGTTTCGATTTAAGATCACAAAAATCAACAGTTTCTGAGACCATCTGACAGGGTTTTCAGCCAATTCTTAAAGCTGCCTGGAACAAATTAGATCTTTGTGTAGATGCAAAACCTAAGTTCAATTGTATCCAAAAGATTATTGATCTTAAAATGTTCTTTGGAGGCTCCTCATAGCTGAAAATAGAGATACAAACTGAATCAGAATATATTTTATAATTGGATCTCTTTTTCCATCTTGCAAGGGGAAAAGGTAAAAATTTGGCGTTTGTTTCCCTCTGTGGGCTTTGTTTCTTCTGCTTTGGACTCGTTGGTTTGGCAGAATGCCGCTACTAAGGTTGAAGAAGGATGGATCAAGGTTAAAGGAAAACATTCTGAGCGATCTTCACCTTCTTTCAATATGACCCTTCGATCCCATCAAAAGGGGGCTAAAGGAAAATCTTAAATTTTGGGATTTTCTTTTGGCTGGGTTTATTGGGGCGTCACCTGAGTTGTATGTTCCAGGTTTTCGAAGCCTATTAGAAAAACCTCCGTTAAGGTCTTGAATCATTTCATCTCAATAGGTTGTCTTTGTCTATCTTTTGTGACCTTGTAAAGGGTTTCAAGTCCCTTCAAAACTTGTTTTCCTTAATATCAAAAACATATTATAAAATATTCTCAGTATTAGTTTGTTGAACTTGTAAATATTGGAAGTATTTTTTTACAAAATGTAGTTGTAAGAGGCACTTTCCATCACTACAACTTTTATAAAAGTTTTGCACAAAACTTGAAAAAAAAATTAAAAACTATTTCTTAATGATTTTAAATTGTGATTTACTTTCTTTGTGTTGTATATTGTGTAGATAAGATTTGAAGTTCATTGTAGTTTCTCAGAGGCTTTAGAGAAAATGTAATTGGTAAGTGTAGAATCAATCTTTGCAACCGTTGCCAACATCTCTGTAGCCTATGTAAAAATGAGGGCTTTGGAATAAGGAGTGAGATCTACCAAAGCATAAATTGGAATAAGGTATGATATCCACTAGAGCATAAAAAAGGGGATATTTGCCAAATTAGAAAGGAAAAAAAAAAAGACGTGAACTCCAAGGCACAAATTATCTCTTGAATGATTTTGGGAAAGTTTGATATGGTCATATTTTTTTACTTTCACTTATCAATGTTGGCCACATTGTCATCTAAACTAACCATTCTACAAGTCATCACATATTGCAAATGTTTTGGAGGGAAAAAAAAATTTAGTCGCCTCAATGTACATGGATGTATGGCTATTGTAAATTAAGGTAGGTGGCTACAGTCCATGTATAAAATTGGGTTGAACTTCGCATTTTACTTTTACAAATATTGGTTAAGATGAGTTTTTTATGGTCATTCATTATATATGAAAACAAATTTGCATACCAAATATGTTAATTAAAATAAGAATATGTTAAGAGGTTAAAATTGTACAAATGAATTATTACATGCCTTGAATAATATGGAGTTGCAATAAGAGTTGAAATTCTTTAGACAATTGCCTGACTTTTAATGATTTAAAGTAAACCATTCATATATAGACATTGACATTGATGTTCATCACGTAATGGCCATAGCTTATTAGGCTACAGATTAAAAACCTATAAATATAATCTTACTTGATTCTTGTTATATGTTAGAGTAAAGCTTGAAATCTAGAAACATAATCTTAATTGGTTCTCGTTTCTTCTGTTTGCATTGCATGGGTAATTAATAAGTGTTTTAGTATGAAATCTAGAAACATAATCTTAATTGGTTCTCGTTTCTTCTGTTTGCATTGCATGGTTAATTAATAAGTGTTTTAGTATAGTAATGAAATGTTCAATGAGAGCACTAGCCAAAACCTTTTACGCACCTTTTACGCAGTCATAAGAGTATAGGCAATGAAAAATACATGGGACAGGAACACCTTTGTCCAATAATTGATCCTCAAGAAAATAAGGGAGTCACATAACTTGGAAGTACTGCACATGTCATAATGGATCACTTCTACCACCATTTTATCGAAAACAAGGTGCCACGGACCCATTTGATGAAGAATAAGTCAAAATGTCATATTTGAAAGGATCGTGATAAACTTTGGTGCTATTATCTTGGCATTGAATTGTTTGCACGTATGTATCTATATACCATTCAAGATTGTTAATCCTAGCAATAAGTTCACAACTACGTGAATGTGAAATACCGTGCTCTAACATGCCCCATATTTGATTGCTTCACAACTACGTATATATTGAATATCATGCTCAACATGTCCCATAATTGTATGAGAATTGTTAACTAGTGGCACATTATCCTCATATTGTTATTTGAATTTGTCCATGTCTAGGCCATGCATTTGTTCAATAGCAGCAGTAGAAGAATGTGCTACAAAGTAACTCAAAGACAGAGCTTTAGATTTACTTTATCTTTTTCCTAGGACTTTACATCTTTGTTTTGAAATCAAAAGGCTCCCTAACAAGATCCTAGCTAATTAATCTTACCGTACCTATATGCCATCCATCTCAAGTTTCTACAAAATCATGGTTTGGACAAACTCTGCTGATCTGACCAATCATCTATAACAAAAAGCTTCTTACGGCCACAGCCACAGGGGGTTACGTTTGCCTACTGCTGCTGCTGAAGTGCCCTTCACCAAGCTCCTACTAAATCCATTATTCCATGTATTCTTCTCCTTCCCAGTCTTCATCTTAAATACCTTAAAAATTGACCTGCAACACTAGTGCAAACTTCTGATAGAAATTTTCATCAGTTGCAAGCCAATCCATCCTCTGCTTGTTACTAGCAGCACCTTCCTCTCCAAGCACAGCCCTAATCATGTCCAACACGCCTGAATCGTCTGCCCAAAACATGTTTTTTCCAGTTAAATCAGACAAAGACCCAGCATATGGGATGTCAGCATTTTCTTAGTTGATCGGGACGATACACCAAGTAATGATTTAAGTTTTGAAGTGACAGCCCTACCTAGTGTTTTTCAATTAATCCAGTGACCCCCCAACACCCCCCCCCCGGCATAGAGTGTTCCTCTATTGTTTAAGACTTTCAAAGAATCCTTCCAAGGCGGAGCTTAGTGATTCGAAATTAGAGCAGTGAATACCAAGCTTGCCAACAAAGCAGTTCTCGTAAACTCATTTGGGAGATTATACCAATACCAAAATGCCATTTCTTTCATCATAGATGGCAGATACATGGAGACTATAATTTGCTTAAACATTAAAAAGTAGATTACAATTGAATAATTTAAATTAAATAAAATTTAAAATATTAAAAAAATCTAAAACTTGTAATTTAGATCATTTAAATTTTTAAGTAAAAAACATAATATTAAGCTATTAAGTTAAATTGTGAAACTTACAAATTATTAATTCAAATATTTAAAGTCTCAAACATTTAACCTACACTCATGGTTTTTTAATTTTAGGGGGGCTGTGTTGTAAGTTTTAACAACGTAGCTTAAATTTAACTTAAATTTAACCTAAACAATTTGTTTTAACCTAGCTTATATCATTCTACAGATGTTAAAACAGAAACCAAATCTGCCCGCAGTGCTATTCAATTACAAAACACAAAAATCTATTTACCACCATCATTGTTCGAGTAAAAAACTGATCCAATTGCCACCATTACTATTTAGAAATCTGTTTGCTTTGTTTTTCATCACTATTGAAATTCGTATGTCCATTGCTACTGGTATCACTGTGCTCAAAAGTTATTTTCCACTCCTTCGCTCTCAGAATTACAATTAAAATAGTTAGTGTATTGTAAATAAAACAGTCAGACAACTTTTTATATTTTTTTATGGTTTTGTTTTCAGGGCTTTTTGTTTTATTTTTACGGTTGTTTTCTCACATATAGGAATTTCTAGAAACATGTGGAAATGTTGTGAGGATGTGTCTTGTCACACCAAACCTGTCCATATCCATCATATCTATCTCCAAAACTCTAGGTGCCAAGGGGTGGGAAACGTATCTCCTATAACAATCGTTTAATATAGTTAAATTAGATAACTCAGTCATTTGAATGTTCCCATTGAAGCAAACTATTAAACCCTATGCTAGACAATCTTGAAAGGTCATTCTTGAAAATAGGCAACTAAACAAAGTTTCAGAAGCTGACTGAAAAAAAAAACAGATGCATATGCACTTAAGTACGAGACAATCAGAGTGTCTGGACCTAACAAAGAACACTGGCTCTAGTAATGTGTTTGACTGGTGCTAATTGATTGTGGTCAAACCTGTCACTGGTCAAACAGTTATGTTCACAGTCAAACACATGATTAAAAAGAACAGACAGGCTCTGTTAGGTCTGGCAATGGGAAGTGGCACCTGGATGATGGAAAACCAAGTTATACAATCAATTTACACAAAGTAAAACAATGATCATTTTGTGAGCTGTGTGATGGAATTCCACATTAATTATGGATCAACTCAGGTCTCCCCTCCCACTCTTGGTGCTGAAAACTTACTACTGGTCCTGATAGGTCATGAGGGGTCCCCATGTCCGCTATAAGATCTGCTGAATAACTGATTTATTTAAAACAAACCTGGAAATATCTTGTCGTAAATTCTGTCATTGGGTTCCTTGATTCTTTGATAATGCTCTCACTCTGGCTTCCAATTAGGTCAAGTTGTGAGTTACACTCCATTAATGAATGCAAGCAGCCCCTCCAAAGTGCTAATTTTGAGCCTTCAATTTAACCGGCACTGATTGATATGTGTTCCAATAAAGATAAAGATGGATGAGACTGCAAGAGAACCCATAATGATCTCTTAAGAGGTAACCTGACCCAAAATCTCAAGGAAAACCTTTAGATCCCATCAGCATTAAGTTTTATCTGGCCCACGGAGGCTACATCCATTTGGCTTGTTTTCCCACCACTTTTTTATTTCTCAATCCACTAACAGGTAGCTTATTTGAACTGGCTGTTCACGCTCAGATAGTTTAAACCATGATAATCCCCTGTGCTAAGTTTGTGTTTCATATGTGCTTAAGAGATCAAAAATATAAATACTAGAACCTTATAGAAGACTGGCAACACAAAGAAACAAAGGGCAGCGTGCATACAGATGAATGCAAAATACCAACCACAAGGTAAAACTAGGCTGTTACATTGAGACTGTAAGGCCTCCCACTGTAGTCTAGTAAAACTGATAAAAAGAGTATCATGCAGTCAAGATTATCTTAGCTTGCAACCCAACATGAACTTTTCTACTGTGTATGTCTTTTCAAAATATTAAGCACATATCCTCAAACTACAGAGAGATGATGACAGGTCCATACTAATATCAACAATCACATTCAGGAAAAATTTAAAAAACAGAGTGATAATTGAATTCCCATCTCTCTCATTTACTACCATATAAATCTAAATCATTACATAAAGCATGAACATCTTACAAGTGTAGAAAAAAAATTACAACTAGCAAGTGAAAGTAAAGTTGCAAACTAAAAGCATCCGAGCACATATACATTGATAAATCATAGACAAATACAGAAGTATAGACGAGATGCAAATCATAACACCAAAGAGATACAAATATTTATTAATATTCAACACTTCAATACTGCAACAACTTGCAACACAACTTGTGCCAACTACTCCGAGCTCTAATTTATTGCCAAAAATAATACAAGAAACCCTAAATGATTTCCAATTCACTGGACTCTAAACATAAGCCAACTAGTCTTCATGTACAAGAAACTCCATGAAGTGTCTGGGAGTTACAACCATCTTTAAAAAAAGCTTCAACAATTTTCTCACGAACTAGGGTGTCCAGCTTCATTAGAAGACAAAAACACAGCCCACTGGAAGACAATTTTACTCAAGTCCAAAAAAGGCCACCATTTCTTACACAGTCAAAGATGCTTCTTACCACATCATAAATGGCCAGATTCTCTTTCACTTCAAGCCAAGCATCTATAGATGCTATCATAGGCAGAGTTAAATTTCGCCATTCAATGCCGCCCTCCAAAAAATATTCCAAGTGTCTAGAAGATAATATCTAACTACAGAAAAAACTGTACCTCCTCATGTAGGGCATCCAAGTTCCCCTTCCATGATTTGTGGAGTACATGAAATAATAATCGACTACTAAATATTTAAATATAAGTTAGACCTATGCTTACAAGGTTAACATCACCAATCCGAACAACAAATAAGTGGGCATAATATAGTAGATAGAGCATGCCATAAATGATACAATTACCAAAATAAAAGCTCCACCATGTGCTTATATGTTTAAAAATTAAGATGCTTTGTTTGGTATCCAAAGTAGTTTGTATTTTGGTTTGACCATGCTTTCTAATCACGCATCTTTTCCAGTGACTTTAAGAAATGACAAATTTATATGTTCTATATTTGTCAAATGAAAATATGACTTGACTATAATATTTTAAAAGAAGCTATTCCAGATAGCTTTTACAAAAAACATTTGTTTCAGTATTTGATGGTGAGCTCAAGTCTTCTTTGATGTTACAGCTTTCAGGAGTTTAACAGAATGAATGAGGCAGCCAACAAAAATCATAAATCATCATATTACACCTTACACTAATGGAAAAGTAAATACAACTGAATTAATTATATTTTCAGAAGTAGGTGAGCTGCATGTTTTCCAAAACATAAAGAACTGCTTAATAAAACGTACAGTTTATCTTGAAATAAAACTGATTTTAAATGATATTACATTCACTTGATTCATGATTCATCAAGATTCAACAAATGGTTTCTTTAGGTTCAGCGGGTCATGCTCTACTTGAAAGACAGAACAATTCATGATAACAACCAGAGTTCAACGACCAATGGGTATTGATCGATAAGGATCAGTAGGAGTCAAGTTTCATCGAAGGAATCACTTTCAAAAGTTGCAGCTCTCAAAAACTATCTGAATTTGTATTGACAAAACTGCCAGTTCCTACAGCTGGCATTTTTTTCCCCCAAAGCAGTAATTTTCAAACTGACAGTCTGTGTGGGGGCAAATTCATCCCCAAATCAGAAACATTGACGCCAGCAGACCAACATTCCTCTTTCTAAACTACTTTTGGGACCTTCGAGTGCATAATGAGGGCATCCCAGCATCTATATACAGGCAAAAGGGTTGCTAGATTGTATCATTGGAGGTAGATTTTAGTGTTGTCACAGCAAAGTAGATTTTGAGTTTGATTGTTGTAGATTTAAGCAAGGAGTGAATTGTATTTATTATTCCCCCCTATTTAAATGCATTGTGTTTGTCTAGCTTCTAATAATAATTCAGTAGTAATGTAATTGCCACTACCAAAGTCTTAGCTACTAATAATAACTTGGAAGGAATGTATTTGCCAATACCAAAGTTGGTTTTACCCCTTTGCGGGGTTTTTGGAATATCTACAAGTTCACTTGTCTAACCGTAGCATATTTTCCTTCCTACTATCATTTATTTGATTATAGGTAGCACAGTCCATGAATAAATTGATTCTAAGTCATACAAGCATATTTTTTGTGAGATTATAGAAGAATATGGTATCAGAGCAGTTTGCTAATCCTTGGATTTGTGAAAATAGTGATGAATGTATGATAGTGACTAGATCTGCAAAGAATAAATAATTGCTACATTGCAATCAAAACATCTGTACTTGGATCAGGAATACTAAGATCCTTCAGTTGCAAATTCAGTTTACCCAGTTGCTGGAACATCTGTCCTGATAATAGCTGAATAGAAGATGACTACGGGTAGGCTCTGAGAGGCATAGACTGGACTTTATACAATCAATTGGCACTACAAAAGTGAACTAAAGATTGGACTCTCACCTGCCTAAAATAATGATTAGGAGAGGGCATTAGAACCGGGTGTTAATGCATGGAAATAGAATATTGCAGATGACCCCATGGGTGCTTTATTGACCATTTTTCTTTCACA
This sequence comes from Chamaecyparis obtusa, assembly GCA_027943335.1. Lineage (NCBI taxonomy): Eukaryota > Viridiplantae > Streptophyta > Pinopsida > Cupressales > Cupressaceae > Chamaecyparis > Chamaecyparis obtusa. The sequence continues at coordinate 1,615,145 of BSBK01005295.1, forward strand.
GGTGGAATAAAAAGGTGAGAATGCAAAATATAGAAAAATGAACCACTGTATGATCACTCTTGAGAGAAACATGAAGATTTAATAAAAAGTAAGAATAAGACGAGTCAACAAAAGAATGTACACGCCAACAGAAGCGCATAGTCCAAGATCAATCTTCTATGGATTTAGCAGTGTGAGCTCTTGCCAAGAAATTTGGTGTTGGAGATGTTGCTGAACACCTAGAGGACCAAGAAACCTTATTGGACAAAAATAAGAAAAAAAAAATTCAGGCAATATCTGCACATGCCCCATTTAAAGTTGAAACAAATGTAGAGATAAAATTATTAAAAGGCATGTGAATGCTATAATCATAACATCCCCTAATTTGGGGACATTACAGATCTTTGGTGAATATCTAATGAGGGGGTAAAAGATCATGGCAACGTATTATATCATTCAATTTGATTACGCCAATTTGTTTTTGTTCTTTTCGAGGCCTAAATTTATTAAATTATTGGGGAGAATACATATGCTTTTGCTAATACAAGTGTTTCCAGATGCAAGTTGAAAGATAAACATAATGCCAAATATATTAATGAGGAAAAAATCCATCGTACTTGGGTTAAGCAAAGCATATTGTTTCATATCATACCTCTAGGATGATAAACTGATAAGAGGATGGCACATGAGAATGGGAATATGTAAGAAATGAGTAGCTTGTGAAGGTGCCCTTGCTGCTATAGGACATGACTATGCTACAGAATTTCCCATCTTCTTATCATGGTATTCGTACAGCTGATGGCAACTAGCTTATGGGATTATAATTAGAAGAGCATACTCCAACCACATATCTATGAAGATAATCTATTGCAAAATGAAGATATTAATGTCATCCTTGGAAATAGGGAGAAGGAATTCAGCTTCACCACTAGACTGCCATGGTGCAGAATTATAATGCTCCAATGTTTTACATTTTTTATGAGAGGGGCAAAGGCAAGCATTGGCACAAAGCATCAGATTGGTTCTTGCACAGTACAGTCATCCAATAGCTGACCAATAAAGATCAAATGGCAATTATACTTGATACTCATAATTATATGATCACAACCAGCCAATGTTAATCTTTTTGTAGACAACCATCTACTTATCATGCTAGTGCTAATAGAGAGAATCAAGAGTCCATTTATATACCAATTTTGGAAGGAGATAGTCATGTACCTAAAATTTTGCATATGGTGCAAGCTATGAGGATTTTTTTATCTTGCAAAAACAAATAGAATTGTGTGTGATCAACAATCGAAGGAAGGTAACCCAAGAGAGTGCTACTTCAAAGATATTTCAGGTAAAAGCCTAGGGGTTTTTTCACTGATCAGAGATTCAAGAATGTTGAAAGAAATGACACATGCTAGGAAACATTCATCTTCTCCACAGGCACTGAACAACTCGTTAGCAAGTAGGCATCAATTGCAAAGGTTGCAATTGTTTTCTTTGAAAAAGGATACATGGGTAAAATGCAGTGGGTTTATATCTCATGGTTACCCAAACAAAGTGTACAATGATTAATTGCCTAGATTGGTAAAACATTCTTATAGCTGTTCAAGAGGATGGTGTGTCCATAACATTTTGGCTAGGGCAGAACAAGCAGCTCAATGGTATTTTGAGGCAGTAAAATAGGGTTTGGGTGGTATGCTTCTACATACAAATGGCATCAACCTTATATAGCATAGAAGGATTATCTTGGCAGACAAGTTCAGTCAAGCATAGTAACAACTCTTCAAGGACATCACTGTAATAAAGAATCAGATATAACTAGGCAGTTGTCAAAGAAGAATAACATAGTGCAAAAATCCCAATTCCTAATTTTATTAGACTTTTAGAGTACTGCAACAGAAGCTAATCACATCACAAGGAGAGTTGAGGATTGGAAATAACAAAATCCCCAATGTTGATTTGAAACCTTGGTAACTCGTGAAGCATCCTATTTCACAATTGTTTGAGAACAAGCTATCCTTGGAAGGTCAGGCTCTAATGTCCACTCTTGGAAGCAGCATTGCAAGCACAAGAGAGAGGCATTCGTTTGATGATTCAAAGTTAAGCTTGTGACAGATTATTTACGGTCACATGGAAATTGATAGCAAAGGAGCAAGAGTGTGATCCCACATCTTTTGATTGAGCTTCCTACCACTGACTCACATGTAGGAAACTTTGTAACTTAGATAATGATATGTCATAGACGGTTTCTTGCTAGATTTACAGCGCTGAAGAATTAAACAAAACAAATGTAGAGTGCTCAGCTTAAATATTAAGTTCTGCCACTTAAGATAAACTTTGAAGTAGAATATCAATCAAATAGATGTAAACAAGGATCAAACCAAATGGTTGTGTGATTTGAAGCTTGAGTAGATTTGCACAAACTAAATGTCAAGGACAATTAATGAATGTATTTTACCAAGAAAGACGATTGCTTTGCCCGATGACAAGCAGAGGCACCTTCAACTCTAACAAATCAAGGCATGTGAAAGCTGTTAATGTCCCCTTAGACAATGTTGCAAAATGAATCAACATCTTTGGAATGGTGTGAGAAACAAAAGCTCTTTGGATTATCACAATTATTGAAGACACAGAATCTTTTGTCAATCTCATATGTGACTGTCTAAGCTTCTTTAAAATGTTAAAAACAATAACTATGTATAATGAAAAGACTACAGTGTCACAGATATCCCTATACAAAAGCAGGAGCTCAAATATGATATCCTCGTAGAAACTAGATATGAGGCTTGTAAATTGTGGGAAATATAATGTTCAAGTTGTGACTAATAAGATATATGCCCGAATATAAACAAACCATGAGGTATTACAACCATAATAAAGTCCAAAATTGGATGCAATAAAAAAAACACAGCCAATACACCATCCAAGAGGCATAGCCAGCAATCATGTTAGTATCAGAAAAGTTTATAAAATGAGATCATAATTTAAGATTACCAATCAACAAGCATTTGACCGGTTACGACTGTTGGAGAAAACAATCTATTTAAGAAAGACAAACCAAAGATAAGGAGATATCACAAAGAACCATTTTACCATCTGATTTATACTCCTTGTGGAGCATGGAACTAAGGATCAATAAAATTAAGGACGAAACCCCTCTAGCTTTGCAATTGGAGATGAAAATTCACAATTCCTTTTAGTGATTTCATATGGATTTGTCATTATGCAAAATTTGATTCATTATCAAAAATATCAATTAGAAAAACATAATTTTCAATTTTGTGCAGTATAGCATTCTATAGAAATTGGAAATTAAATTTGATTATATATTACAAAATACTCCCTCCAGGCAATTAAAAACACTATTTGGGATATTACAAAGTTCTAGATACATGGATCAGATAAATGAAAGTTTTTTTCAATGTGTATAATGTGAGTGAGGCGTCGAAGATATCTTCTCCACATCTCAAAATGTCAAGACTATGGTGTCAAACTTATTTGTCATCTTCAAAAAAATAAAAATAAACCTGTTGCATCTAGATGAGAAAAATTTAAGGAGTTGCCATGTAAGATTTTATTTTCTATTGGGCACAATACTAATCCAAAAAATAAGTTATTGTATCTCAAACAAGATAATGAATGAAGTGTGCATGACTATGCCATGGATTTTAAGAGACAAACCATTTATTGGGCATGAGCTTAGAAGATAAGGATGTGCTTTGTTAAGTACCTTAGATGGAGATTAATTCTCACCAACACACAAGACTTGGACAAAGCTTAAGCCCAAGAATACTATGTAGGAGGAGATGAGCAACTACTACAATCAACAAAGCACATGGTAGCAAAAGTCCAAGTGATGCTTCCAAAGGAAGTAGTGCTGTAGAAATATCAGAAGAAACAAGGAGTCTTGGCGAGTTTGACTCAATGGGAAGACATCAAAGCAAGCTAAACAGTACTCAAACATGGTGGGGAAACTCTTTCCTCAAAGTCTTGTTAAGCTTCATGGGGGCAAAAGCCTCTCCAAAATAGGGAAGTGTGATCCATAAGGATCAGCAGTAGACAAATTTCACCAAAGAAATCATTTTTATTAGTTGCAACTCTTAGAACCTACCCATTTTCAATGGGACAAAACTTCTCGTCTTTGCAGGGAGCAACTTCAAAACGCCCACTTCCCCTACAAGGATGATTTTGAAAGCACATAATTTGAAGTGAACTGTCCATTTCTCTTTCTAATTTCGTTTTACCTTGTAGTGCACTAGGGTATCCCAACATCTATATATGTACATGAGAGAGTTGATTGTACCATGGGAAATAGATTTAGTGATGAAGAATATAGAGATTAGAATTCCAATTATAACGCATTCCACGGACATTAAAGTGTGTATATAACCAAGGGTAGCAAGGACAGATTGTATTCCACACTATTTACAACTCATCGTACTTGTCTAGCTTCTTATAATAATTCATAACCAGTGCATTTGCCACTACCAAAGTTGGTTTTACCCCTTTCCAAGAATTTCCAGGATAAAAATTTGACTGTTTATGACACAAGATTCAGGACTAACATGTGATCCTGCACAGTAATAAACATTACAAAGTTTTGTTTCTAGTTTGTCCTCAGTCTTGTGTGTGTTTGTTGTAGGCTGCACATGACTTTATGCTTGTTTTGAGAACTGTTGCAGGAAGGTTATCATTTGTTAGGTCCAGTAAAGCATATGTAACATAGTTGCTGAGAGATGTATCTGTGGGATGCATCCCCCACCTCGGAGGCTTCCATGGAGAATTTGCAGGGTTCAATGGGGAAAGATCTAATGGTTTTGGATGCCATATTGAGGGTTAAGAATTTAAGAGCGAATGTAACAGTGGATATGAGTGGAGATTTCTGTTGGTAGGGGGATTTTGGTGTTAAAGTCCCCATGTATTATTACATTATAGTTACAGTCCCCTATATTTTCTCATTTTCTATTATTAAATTGAACTAAAAAATGGCATCTCCAACAACTCCCGTCCTATTCTGAAAAAATAACTGTACCAGTACCAATCTCCAATCTCTCCAAGTACCCCCATCTCTGGGCAACCTTGATATTATGTAATAGTGTCCAAAATTCATTAAGGTGCTGTTTCAGACTCAATCTTAGAGGCTACACATCTATCTTTGATTTTAATTGCTGCTGCAGAATGGTGATGGCAAGCTGTATGTGGTGATGGCAAGCTGTATGTGCTTATGGCAAGATTTTTGTAAGCCATCAGGAACTGTATAAATCTTTTGGCCAGACTTTACTAGCATAAAATGTTTTATCTTGGGTTAGTATTGTCTTAGAATTGTTTATAACTTGAAATGCTGTGCTGAATTTGGTTGATAAATGATTTTATGCAAACATATCTAAATAATGCATGTTTAGAACAAAGTCTGCCAGCTACACTTTTTAAAGATTTTAAAAGAATTCCTTTTAGTTTTTGCTGATCCGGCACTAGCACGAGATGCAAAATCAATTGCTTTTGCCTTTGGCAAATCAAAACAATTCTATTTGGTTATTGCTGATTATATAGTGGCAATTTACGAATCTTTGTCAGCAATTTTCTAATTATTTTGAGATGTTGGACATGCCTCTTCACTCAGCCAAGAAATTTCAGTTTCCTTTCTAATCCATGGCAATGGTTTTTTTAATTCCCTTGATATGTCTTGTTCTTAAAACATTTTTTGGAACATCTTTATTCCATACAGAGTTTTTTCTCTGTTTCTTAGCCATTTCAGACATTCTGATGGTTGAGACTTTGCTGCTGGCCACATGAGAAACCTTAGATAACGAAATAACTGGTTGTTGACAGAATAACAATAACTGTTTTGGCTGGTTAAGCCATGGATTATGAAAGAGATGGAAAATGGTCAAATGTTCAAGAAAAACAGAGGGGAAGAACAGCAAACGAGTGTGTGCATAGCTAATGGGATTCTGAAAAGGAACATATGAGAGTAAAGTGTAAATGACGAGAATGTTAGTTTGACAATAATACTGTAGAAAAGAGATTTAATGCTGCATATATAGAACAAGGGTTTGTTTGCTAAGAAAACAGAGCTTGTGAAAACCCTTAACAAAGCATATAATCAGAACCTATAAGAAGGAAATGTGAACCAGCTTTTAACTTTTTGAAGATCATTGAACAGACTTCTGTATGAAGAATTTTTGCCTTGCTAATGCATGTTAAATTTTTGAACCAGAATACATGAGAATCCGAAGAACTGAAACTAAAACCACAAAAGAACAGATTACACCAAAACTTATCCTGGGAAAACCCTCCTCTTGAGAGTGAAAAATCCAGCCCACAAAATATAGATCCTTTATTGTTGCTTAAAACAATTACAATAATCCTCACACTTATGATTGATAATTCTTATCAGTAAATCAATAAGCCTATTAACAGATACAAAATATCAAGAACAATAAGTATCTCACGGATACTTCAATCAACAAGAATGTCCTCCCATAATCACTGAACAGGCACAATCATACACAGAGCAATTCTGTAGAATGAATCATATTCACTGAATCAGAATAATCAAATATGATGCACTTATTACAAAATATAGATGGACTCTCTTGACACTGAAGAACCTTTCAACTGCACATACAGAGATTGCATAAAATCTGAGAATCAATGATGAACACAATGAGTTTCTATCATCGATCCTACTCAGTTTGTCCAAGAACTATATATATATCGTACATGAATAGACTACTCTAATAAAATTTCCAACAGCTGAAGAGATGCAAAGTCTTCACAAAGGAAAATTATAAGTCTGCCGTTATAATCGAACCAAAATTATATCAACAACCCACTCTTCAGAAAACACACATAATTTTGTTCAGTATGAATTGATAATACTTTACCGGTTACTATTGATCTCTTCTTCAGTTTGCCTAGCTGTTGATCTCTCCTAGTTTCTTCACCTCTGTGCCTTTAGCACTCTATGGAAGAATATCTCTCCTCTGCTCTGTGTAATCTTCAACTATCAACAACAACTCTCTTTGCGTCCTATGACCTGTATATATATTAAAAGAGTTCATCGCAATCAAACCCTTAACTCACAGAACCGCCAGGCCGCAAACTCTGCAATGAATCATGCAATCAGCAACAACTGCAAGTAATGATCTGGAGTTCACCTTGTAAGACATCCGCAAGGATAAAGCTAACTCTTGTTAAAAAGCTAACTCCACTCATAACTAATGGATGTCCCGTATAGTCCGGCTTCTAACTGAAACTGATCCTCTTAATCTAGTGCGGATCTTTAGCTTGTCTTAGACCGAGACCGATGTGATCTTGTACCCGATTCAACTTATACATGCACTCAGAAACCGGTGCGTGTTTTTAGATTAGTCTACCGGTGAGTGCACTTCTCTTCATCTACCGGTGCATACTCTTAGGTTGCTTGGCGACCAGTGTCTAGAAGACAAGTGTTGTGAGTGACCGGTGACTCCTTACTAATACAACATGTTTGTAGATGAACACTAATGACAACTCAAATTCCTAACAATCTTCCCCTTTGTCATTGGTGGCAAAACTTATACACAAACTTCACAATACCTTGTATCGGTGGAACGACACTTCCCCTGTTCCGAACTTCCCTTGACTGAATGCTCTGATTAACTGTGTTGATTCTGCAGATTGCAAATTCTGCATTGATACTTGAAACTTCTTTTACTCTTCTTCCCCTTTTTGCCTCTATAAGAGAAAGGGTAACAGTTGTCTTCATATTTGCAACTTAGTGAAGATATCCTTATATATTGTCTTGGCGATATATGGGAATGGGGCCCATTGACTGGTTACATATTCTGAATTCTTTTGGGCTGCAGTCAGAGAAATAATGATATTCTCCATGTCTTCCACAGTTTTGTACGCCGGTTCACTAATGAGAGTCTCTGTAGAGGATGCAGTTGAATTCAGGATGTCAAATGTTGGTGCCAAGAACATTTGAAATCCAATAATATCTTGAATCCTCTTATTTTTCTCTTCAACAATTTTCCTGTGCAAGAGTTAGACTTGACATTTCTCTGCTGTAGGTTATTGCGGTTTTGTTCTTTATATCAAATTGAGAGGATAATGCTTTGATCTCTTATGTCATCTTGGCAGACTTCTCCGACAAATCTTGCAAAAATACTTTGAAGTTTGATGTTCTACTCATCAAGCTTCCTGCCTCTTGAAGTTGCTGTTGGAGAATTCTCAGATTGGTTGTCACATTTACTTTGATATCATCAACTTGTTTGTGGAGTATTTCTACTCTTTTCTTCTCGTAATGGTCGGCTGCCATTATTTCTAGATCTATTAGATCCTCACCGATTGCTTGCGCCAAAACCTCTAGTTGATCTATGACCGGTTCAACTTATACATGCACTCAGAAACCGGTGCGTGTTTTTAGATTAGTCTACCGATGAGTGCACTTCTCTTCATCTACCAGTGCATACTCTTATGTTGCTTGGCGACCGGTGTCTAGAAGACAAGTGTTGTGAGTGACCGGTGACTCCTTACCGATACAACGTGTTTGTAGATGAACACTAATGACAACTCAAATTCCTAACAATCTTCCCCTTTGTCATTGGTGGCAAAACTTATACACAAACTTCACAATACCTTGTATCGGTGGAACGACACTTCCCCTATTCCGAACTTCCCCTGACAGAATGCTCCGATTAACTATGTTGATTCTGCAAATTGCAGATTCTGCATTGATACTTGATACTTCTTTTACTCTTCTTCCCCTTTTTGCCTCTATAAGAGAAAGGGTAACAGTTGTCTTCATATTTGAAGCTTAGTGAAGATATCCTTATATATTGTCTTGGCGATATGAAGGAATGGAGCCCATTGACTAGTTACATATTCTGAATTCTTTTGGGCTGCAGTCAAAGAAATAATGATATTCTCCATGTCTTCCACAGTTTTGTACGTTGGTTCACTGATAAGAATCTCTGTAGAGGATGCAGTTGAATTCATGATGTCAAATGTTGGTGCCAAGAACATTTGAAATCCAATAATATCTTGAATCCTCTTATTTTTCTCTTCAACAATTTTGCTCTGTGCGAGAGTTAGACTTGACATTTCTCTGTTGTAGGTTGTTGCAGTTTTGTTCTTTATATCAAATTGAGAGGATAATGCTTTGATCTCTTCTGTCATCTTGGCAAACTTCTCTGACAAATCTTGCAAAAATACTTTGAAGTTTGATGTTCTACTCATCAAGCTTCCTGCCTCTTGAAGCTGTTGTTGGAGAATTCTTAGGTTGGTTTTCACATTTACTTTGATATCATCAACTTGTTTGTGGAGTATTTCTACTCTTTTCTTCTCGTAGTGGTCGGCTGCCATTATTTCTGGATCTATTAGATCCTCACCAATTGCTTGCGCCAAAACCTCTAGTTGATCTATGACCGGTTCATCTTCATCTATGTCAACATCAGGGACGAAGTTGTACAGGATGTTCTTTACATTGGTCATGACCATATCCTATTTTCTCTTGGTCAATTCTTTTAGTTGCCTTGTTGACATCTTACTGATGTCTACCACTGTATTTGTAATCCTGCTTCTTTTTGCTTACTTTCCCTCGGCAAATGATAGTTTCCTTTTTGAAGAGGAACTTGGAATGTCTCCTTGTTCTTGCTGTCCTTGCTCTTGCTCTGGTCTTAGTTGTTCTGTGTGGACAGGGATTTCTTCTTCTTGCCCCTTATTGTCTTCCGTTTCTTAATGAGCTCTGCTTTCCGGTTGAACTTCTTCTTCCGGTGGCTTATTACCTTCAACATTTTGTTGTTGTTCCTCAGTTGTATGGAGTTCCCCTATGGGTATATCAATTTCTGCTTCTTGTTCAACATTTGTTTGTTCATTAGTTATGAACTCCTTTGTTTGAACCTTTTCCTTTTCGGCAGAGAATCCTTCACCAGTTATGAGCCCCTCCTTTGGTGTTTGCACTGGTCTGTTTTGATCCTGAGGACCATATTTCTCCAATGCCTTAAGTCATAATTGTTCCAATAGTCTAGAGTTGCTTTGTAGACTTGATTCTCATATCCATTCAATATCTTTGCAACTCTCTCTGATGTTTTTAGGTTCATGGATGCTTCTTCTAATAGAAGCTTTATTCTTTCTTCACTAAATCCAGGCCGGACCTTAAGTAGTGTGTCCCTAGTGATTCTGATGTTCGTGCTTAGACCGGTTTTCCATTTGGATTGTAGCCTGTTGTTTAGTTCCGGTGAGAACTTGGACCTGTAGTCCCTTGGAGTCCTATGATAGTCCATGAAGGTTTCTACAATCCCAACAATCAACTTTTGTTTGTCCTCTTCATTTAGTACACTATATCACTTGGCTGCATTGTCCACTTCTCCAAAGTCCATAACCTCAGTAATTATATCATCAACATGCATAGGTTGAATGTTACCTTTGCTTGGAGAGATGAGAACCGTTGGATTCATTGCATGTCCCTTGGTTAAATCCACTAGTACCGGTGCTTCTTCTCCAAGTACTCCTTTCTTTTTACCAGTGTCAGGTGTCAGTTTAGTTGTTGTTATGTGTTGCTTCTTGTTTTGCGTGTTGCTGGGTCTGAAGAAGTTTGGTCCATAGTGCGACTTCTTCATCATGTACCTTCTCAACTTCTCCAATAAGCATGAGGCTTATCCTTCTTACGGTTGCAAAAGTTTTCTGATGAAGTTTAGCTTGCTCTGTTGCCTCTTCCAGAGTAAGGTGATTCTGAACCTCCAGAAGAGCCCGTATCCTCAGCTCCTTTTCTCTGTCTTCTGAGGCTTTCCACCGTGCCTCAATATTCTATAGAAGTTGTTCCAATAGAGTAGTGTGCAGTCCACCGGGATGAAGATTGAATTTATGGAGGCAGAATGCTACTACTTCCTCAATTTTGTCTTTGTCTTCATCACTGCCCAATTCATATCTTCTTCTTACTGATCCTAAATTTCCAACCTTTTTCAGTCCTTCCACAATTTTGTCAATTGTGGGCTTTGCTCGTCTCGGTGGGTCCTCCTTTGATATTTTCCTGATCTTCTTCTTCCTAATCAGAGGAATTGTGTCATCGGGGTATGTTTCTTCTTGTTCTTCCTCTTGGATGCTAGGTATCGGTTCTTCTTTCTTCCTCCGGCCCTTGGGTTGTTCCGTCACTAGTTTCTTCCTTGGTGTGGGCATCCTTTTGTAGACAATTTTGATCAGTGCCGCTTTTGACAGATTCTGAAAAATTTCAGTGTACTTGCCGAACCGATTGGCACCGAGATCCAAATTTGCATCATTTAATGCATCAGCAAATGCCTTAGCAACTTTGGCTGAGATCTCGTAACCCAGCTCAAGAGCATATGCATCTCTTGGTTCAACTACTTGAATGATGCAGTTGTTGGTGGTAACCAGGAAGCATACATCGTCCTTGTATTGCTCAACTATAGTTGACGACACCCTTTCTCTTGCGTGCATTTTCAGTTGAAACTCTTCAAAGTGTTTAGTCATTGCACTGCTTAACCGGTCTCCCAGTTGATTGGCCATTTCTGTGATCTGATGCATAACCAGTCTATCGGTTTTCCATACAACTTCACCGATTCCCGAGAAAAAGTTATAGTAGAAATAGAGACATGCCAGTAAGATCCCGTACTTCATTGACTTTTTCCTCACGACTCCGAGGTTCTTCATATTTTCAAATATTTGGCTTTGGAGCATTGCACAGATGTCGTATTGGGCATTTTTGTGCATTGTGTGGTGCGCAGCGTGAATTGCACCACCTAGTATGCTGTTGAAGTTGCTTGACTGATACACCTTGAATCCAAGAACAGCAGACGCAAACCGAACTCCATCATCCTCAATGTCGTTTACAGTCATGAGTCGACCATCAGGCTTAGACTTAGTTTGTTGACGACATTGGTGATGGTCCTTAGGGTTAGAGCTTGCCCCTGGTTGCTATATCCAGTCACTCTGTGGAGATCTTCTTTGGTGATCTCGTGACATGCGCCTCTGGTGAACCAGAAACCTAGTTCGTGAAGACGGCTCAGCACCAATCTGACTTGGTCTTCTCGGAAGATTGCAGGGTAGCATACACTATTTATCAATCTGGATGATACTAGATTGGCGTATTTGTCAGGAAGATTCCCTTCTTCGCACAATGACAAATACTCACCTTGAATATATGTTTCTCCCAGTTCTTGTTTGGTGTGAATAAACGCTGTGACATCCTCGGTCAAGAGGACTCCTTCTGGTACAGAAGAGAGCGCACCAGCCATGTCGTTTTCTCTGTTCTGAACAGGCAAGATGTTGTATGCCGCTCTGTTCACTTGATCTCCTTTGATCAACTTCACGGTAGCGGAAGATGAAGCCATTCTTGCTAACCGGTAATTTGCAGAAAGTTACTTGGATCGGTTTGCAGATAGTGATTCTCAGTGATCAAGGCGTGAAAATAATACTTAGCACAAGAATTCGTAAATTGCAAAGTAAGCAAAGTGAAATCTTATGAGTAATTCTCCTTTCTTTTATAGGGTTAGGTTATAACGGTAATTACCAAACGGTAACTATTTGTTAAACGGCTACAATAATAAATGCCTTACCTACTCTTTTTTTCTTCCCATTTTGCCAACCGGTTGATTGTTGTAGACCGAGAGAGTCCGACTCTCACCAATCATACCGGGAACAGTAGCGGATCTACCGGTTCCCTCTAAACCCTCATGGTTTAGTTTGCTGAAGAAATATCGCCATCAGCAGATGGTGATCTTTCCTCTGTCTTCTCTTCAGCAGAGATCTTTGATTCTTTTAGGAACCAAATCTGTTTGACTGTTTTCTTGGTCTTTTCTTCCTTGTGGATCTTCTCTTCAGATTTAACCGATTCCTTCTCCTTGTCGAAGGACCGGTTTCTGCACTCCTTGGCTTTGTGTCCCACTTGGTTGCAGTTATAGCAAATTACTCCAGTTGCCTTCCATGAGTTCATTCTTCTCGTGTCAGTTGACTTGTTACAATAGCCATTGTAATTTTGTAATCCACAGTTTACACAGTTCAATGTACTCAGGTCCTTGTTTCTCTTGGTGAGTACCGATTTTGGGGATCTAAGTGCCATTGTCTTGGATCTGCATTTTTGTGCTTTGTGTCCAAATTTATTGCATGTATAGCAGTACCCTCTGAAGCTTCCCCTGCTGCTACTGGACACAGATGTGGGACTGGACCAGCACTCACTGGTCTTGTGGCCCTTTTTACAACAGTTCTTGCAGTAGCTATTGTTGGTCCTTACCGGTGCATTCCTGCAGTTATTAGTTTTATGACCCGGTTTCCCATAGTGTTTGCAAGATGTGTTAGGGAAATTCTTACCTTTTTGCACCAGCAGTTTCTTCTTATCCTTCTTGATTGTTTTTGCTCTAGAAGGCTCACCATTCTTTTTGGCATTTTCACAGGTGAATCCAAGACCGATCTGATCTTTGTGTCTTCTTTGAGCTTTGAGTTGCTCATCAAGCTTAGTTGAACTTTCATTGTATCTTCTTAGCATTTCATTTGTTTCTTCAAGTTCGTTCATCTACTCCCTTAGTTGATGCAATTCTTGAGACAGTCTATTGCATGCTTCATTTCTGTCATGCCAGCCTTTCTGCATGTGGGCATTTTCTTGGGTGACACTCTGCATGTCTTCTTGAAGTTGTAGAATGATAAGTTCATTTGCCCCTACGGCCTCTACTGCCCGGTCCTTTGCTTTCTCAGAGACTGACAGAGACTTGACGGCTGAGTTTCTTTCGTCTTCAGCTTCTCTTTTTCTCGATTAGTTCAGTCGTCCTCAGGGCATTGTCTTCTTGGTCTCTTTTAAGATTAGAGATCTCATTGGTCAGGATCTGATTCTTTTCCATGAGTTCAGATACTGCCTCCTCAACTTCGTCAGATCCACTCTGCCCAGAGAGTTCATCAATGGTTTCATTGCTCTCATTTAACTGTAATGCTAGCTCCTTTCTTTTCGCAAGTGATCTCCTCAATCTGTTTTCCAGAGAGATGATGATGTCATTGGCTTCCTCTAGCTGTTTTTGATACCGGTAAACCTCCATGATCTTTCTCTCCAGCTGTTAGGCTTTGAAGTAGAGAGAACTTGGCTTTGATACCAATTGATAATACTTTACCGGTTACTGTTGATCTCTTCTTCAGTTTGCCTGGCTATTGATCTCTCCTAGTTTCTTCACCTCTATGCCTTTAGCACTCTATGGAAGAATATCTCTCCTTTGCTCTATGTAATCTTCAACTATCAACAACAACTCTCTTTGCGTCCTATGACCTGTATATATATTAAAAGAGTTCATCGCAATGAAACCTTTAACTCACAGAACCACCAGGCCGCAAACTCTGCAATGAATCATGAAATCAGCAACAACTGCAAGTAATGATCTGGAGTTCACCTTGTAAGACATCTGCAAGGATAAAGCTAACTCTTGTTAAAAAGCTAACTCCACTCATAACTAGTGGATGTCCCGTATAGTCCGGCTCCTAACTGAAACTGATCCTCTTAATCTGGTGCGGATCTTTAGCTTGTCTTAGACCGAGACCGGTGTGATCTTGTACCCGGTTCAACTTATACATGCACTCAGAAACTGGTGCGTGTTTTTAGATTAGTCTACCGGTGAGTGCACTTCTCTTCATCTATCGGTGCATACTCTTATGTTGCTTGGTGACCGGTGTCTAGAAGACAAGTGTTGTGAGTGACCAATGACTCCTTACCGATACAATGTGTTTGTGGATGAACACTAATGACAACTCAAATTCCTAACATGAATAATATCCTGTGCAACACTTTTCTATATCACTTGCACAACACAGAGCTTCTGGTAGCTGAAGATATCCTAGCAGAATGCCAAAAGACCGCCGTTACTCCCACGATGAAGACTCTTTAATTATTTTCCAATAACATGCGACTTTGAACCGCAGGCAAGACGAAAATGATGCCAAGTCATCAGTTCTCAATGCCAAGTCATCATGTGATTCGGCCCTGACAAAGGTGAGAAGCATAGGAGTTGAATAATTACAAGAACCGATTCCAACCGAATGAAAAACAATAGTCGTAACTGAAGACACCTTTTAATGCCAGCGCAAACCATGATCGATGCCCAAATAACTCACAATAAAAAAAAGGATAGACAAACAACTTGATGCCAATAACACGAGCTACACGATACCACCAAAAGACTCAAACTCATATCACATACAGAAAACTTCAAAGCAAGTGCTCGAACATGAGAGAATCCATTTGACAGTGCAGACCAAAACATGATGAGAATATATCATTATTACAACAATGTTTATGAGAACCTTGTTGCAGATCATCACAGGTATGAATGTCTCTATCACAGCTACCTTATCTTTAACACTCCTTAGCAAGAGAGAGATCATTCATATGTCATAGCATGACAAGCACAAAGAGCTGCAACCAAAAAATGTCAATAACACAAAAAAACTCATCAAAGTTTTCTTCAACATGATATTGTCATCTCAACATGACATTCACCATGGCTACTCCCAGAGGGTGGATCCACCATGGCTCCTCCCAAAGGGTGGAACAAAGGCTTTCACCTCAGACTTCTCTTCCAGAGAAGAATGCATTAACAAGGGAGTGCACCTCGAACTTCTCCCTCACAAGGAGAACTCGTTAACAGGGGATTGCACCTCAAACTTCTCCCTCGCGGAGAACTCGTTAACAAGGGCTTGCACCTCAAACTTCTCTCGCAGAGAAGAATGCATTAACAAGGGCTTTCACCTCAAATTTCTCCGTCTCAAAGAAAAATACATTAAGCTCATAATAAGAATAGTTGAATGCTAAGACTCCTCGGCAGAAACACTTTCTCAGCAAGGACAGCATCCACAGCTTTGATTATCTCAATAAATTACAGATAACTCCAATGTTTGAGCAAACAAGGAGCTTTTGGAGTCACACTACTACATGAGCGTGTTGATCCTCTACAATGAACATGGAACTCTCCATCTGCTACTCAAGCTCCCTCTGAATCTTCAAGCACTTGCATCAACTTTTGACCTCCTCATTCAAGGATTTCCTACAATGCATGCCTTAAAAGAATTATTTTTCAACACACCTTTGAACCTTTTGACATGCTAACATTCAGGACTGTTCTCATTGACCTCATCCCAAATCATCCTCGGAGCTATCAATGTTAAATTCAAATTGACTAAGTGAATATGTTCTTTGCAACATTGCACCCACTTAGTTGAAACCTTTCACTTTTTCACAGACCTCCTTAATCCCTACCGCCTTTGAATGGCATTTCCTTCTCTTAGAAGAAAATTGAGCGAAAAGACAATTTGAATAGGTTCTTCCTCTTCTATAAGGTTATGTGTCATTAACTTAGTCCCATGGCTGCAAGTTTGTACATTCCTACAGCTTGCTTGACTTCCTCACAGGATGCATCAAACTCTTCCTCCCTCTCAAGCTCCTTGATCCATCTTATCTCTTTTTTGATGATACACCAAATGAGCTAGACTTGTAGCTGACTCATCCTAGTGATCTTCAGATTGAAGTTACCATTTCTATTTGCTGATATAACTCAGGAAAACACCAATACGGGTGTACCAAATTCCACTAAAACAATGTGCATGACATGAAAATACAAAACACTATCCAAATTTACCCCCATGAATGTTCCCGAGCAAGCTGGGCTGATATGGCTAGAATATTAGAAGTCACAAACCAGAAGGAATTATTTAGAATCCACCAATACACTGAATTCGTCTCAACTTAATATTTGCACAGCAATCACAAACCAAAGCAACCTCACAGCCCCTTTTTAAAAATATGCAATCTACTTAACATCCTTACGCTCCTTGACTCGATCCTGCAATCAAGGGTTATTAGTAACAATTCATAGAAATAAACTACCTTGAAGTGAAATAAACAGACCAATGCTAAAAAGAATGCATTACTAGCTATTTAAAGAAACTACATAAAAGATTCATAAACATAATCTAAGAGTACAAAGTGCTTATCTTTATAGGCAATAGCTTCCCCTTAGAACAAAGAATAAGAAGCTCGAGCTCTCAAATAGACTAAGAAAAAATAGAAGACAGCAGAAAATTGAATAACAATCTGAAATTCCCAGAAAATAAGACCAAGTTCCCACACGAATCTTTGAAATGAGCCCATCACTAACTAAACCAGCAACCATCAAAATTTCCTTCAAACTACTCCAGTTGCATAGATAAATATATGAAATAAGACTTTCCCTTATATTTAAACCAGCAGCACAAAAACTTTACTTTCAGATTTTCCATTGCTCAATAAATGTTAAGCTGATCAGCCAGAAGTATGAATTAAAATAAACTTTAAAATAAGAATCCTTCTGAATTGTCACCAAATTCTTTATGAGGTGAAGCAACATCAACGTTTGATGCAACAGCTTGAAGCTTTGGTCTTGATAAACAATCTCTAGCAAAGTGACCATACTTGTCACATCTGAAGCATTGAATCCTGAAGAGATCCTTCCTCTTCTTTGGCTCAGGAGATGAATCAAAATCCTTATATCTATATCTCTTTAGCTGAATTCAACTTGGATATAACAGGCACTAGATGATCCTTAACAGAGTCAATCAGTATCTTTCTTGCCATAATAATATCTTTCTTCCATTAAGCTTTCTCAACATTATCAATTGGCTCAGGTACATCCTCCTTCACATATTTTAAAAGATCATTCTCTTCAAGAGCAATGAGGACCCTGAATTTCCATGAAGTGAAATTGGATGCTCCATCCAACCTATCTTCAACTTTCAGACCATTCACCGTTGTAGAAATCTGAAACAAACAAACTGAAAGTAAAGCAAAGAGAAATTCAAACTTAAAAAAATTTCTGGTTCTGGATCGCTTCCTTAGACTTGCTCGGATACCATGTTAATTTTTTGAACCAGAATACATGAGAATCCAAAGAACTTAAACTAAAACCACAAAAGAACAGATGACACCATAACTTATCTTGGGAAAACCCTCCTCTTGAGGGTGAAAACCCAGCCCACAAAAATATAGATCCTTTATTGTTGCTCAAAACAATTACAATGATCCTCACACTTATGAGTGATAATTCTTATCAATCAATCAATAAGCCTATTAACAAATACAAAATATCAAGAACAATAAGTATCTCCCAGATACTTTAATCAACAAGAATGTCCTCCCATAATCATCGAACATGCACAATCATACACAAAGCAATTGTGTAGTCTAACTCATATTCACTGAATCAGAATAATCAAATATGATGCACTAATTACAAAATATAGATGGACTTGTTGTGACATTTATCACACATCGCCCATTAAGATGGGACCCCATTTCTTTTTGGTTACTTGCCCTTTTTTCTTTACTCGTCTCAGCAGCCCTATTGATAGTCTCATAGGTTTCTCCTGTACCAATTGAAAGCTGGTAACCTTGATCAAGTCCGAGTCATATTTTGTTCCCTATCATCCAAGGCTTTCAATTTTCAATTTCCTCCTGACTGACGATTGGGAAGTTAAGTGTTCATTTGAATCCTTTTGAGCCAATTAGTTTCGAGCCTTTGTTAAGCCCCTATTTCAGCGTTTCAAGGATCACAAAGGAGATAAAGAACGAAGTGTTTCTAGTTCTTAATTTGAATAAGTAAAAGTTAAACAGTCAAGTCTGCAATCATTCAAGGTGTTGGAGAGAGAAGGCATGATGAAATTAATATTTGGATCACAATTGTGTGAAAGAGCAACGAATTGGTCAAGCATTGATCTAATTTAAGTGTGAAAAGAAATTTTGTGTGGGATTCTTTGCTTCTCGGCTCCTCACAACACAAAGTCTAAGGCATGTCATCCCACGTGAAGCCTAGGGTATCCGAAGCCTGCTCCGAGCGAGGAATCCTACCTAAATGCACAGGAATTTCGTCAATGTCCAGAGCTTGGAATTGTAGTATTCATGAGATGTGAAGATTTAAAAAGGAAAAACTCATTGAAGTCTTGAACATACCCAGTACGGTCCACCTTGGAATTCATTTGCATCTGAAACATAGTTATGGAATTTGGAAAGCTACAAAGTAACGCTTCGAGAGGTCCCTAAATAAGTATGTGTGTCTTCCCCACACGATGTCAAAAACCTTTGCATCCTTTACAATGAGTGGAAATAACTAGCTATGAAATGATGAAGCATAACTGCCTAGCACCGAACCAGAGAAAGATGAGGCCAGCTCATTCAATTTAATCCTCACAATCCACACAATGATCTTCATAGCAGCGGAGATAGTGTCCACGGCAAAACTCTTTGAGCACTCGAAGGCACATATCGAATTGAATGGAGGAAATATTTCAGAAACAAGATGCTCACAATGACGCCTTCTACTATTTTAGGAAGAAGATAGGCACGATGAAGGGTGGAATACTCTGTTGCAATACGATGCCTTCATGCTAACACTCAGGAATAATCCACATGTCGTGGAATGTTGAACAATACAAAAAAGGAGAAATCCCTAACTCTAGTCCATTTGCACCCAGAGCGCAAAATGAAACCAATCGAGGATTATGGTAGGGAGGATAATTCTCAACCCATGCCAAAGTGCGCTTGGAGCACAAAATGCAGCCAGTTAAGGATTGTGGTAGGGAGGATAATTCCCGACCCATGCCAAAGTGAGCTTGGAGAGCAAAACACAGTGTGTCAAGGAATATACCCCAAATGGTGAGAGATGAATTATCCTTGATCTACCCTCATATGTGCTCGGAGCGCATTTTCAATGAAGGGATAATTCCAAAACAAGAATCCGCAATGGGGGCTAAAGTGCGCTCGGAGCGCATTGTGCACTAAGTCAAGGAGAGTGTGAAAAAAGAAATCTGTTGTGGGCCCAAAATTGCGCTCGGAGCACAAAATCATTTTAGTCATGGAATTTTTGAATGAAGGACAAAATCCCCCACCCACCCCAAGATGTGCTCCAAGTAAGAAACTTTGGAAATGAGAGAAAATTAAAAAGAAAAATGTTTGCACCACTACTATAAACGGGGCCCAACGAGTTAAGGAAAGTTATTAAGATGAGCACTATGGAGTGAAATTTAAAATGTGTTAAAGACCCATGCTTACGATAAAGCAAAATGTTAAAAGCCCTAAAATTTATTTCTCTAGGCATATTCCAAAAAAGCTGTGAAAATTTGGAAATCTTGAAATTCCGAATAGAGTTTTACTTGTTCTTGATCATCATACTTATAGCCTTCTTGTTGGGATTTTCCTCCCTCTCATCCTCAGAAGTTGCTTCTAATTGATGGACTTGGTTTTTACATTTATGGCTAGATTCCCATCTTTCCTTGCCTCTATAACATGGATCCTTTTTATCTTATCCTCTCTTACAAAAGTGGTGACCCTTCTCCCATGGCTCTTGACATCTGAAACATAAATTTTTCCTCTTTAATTCATCAATGACTCTATCACTCTTGCAATGATGATCCCTTTTTTGGAAGGTCCTAGTGTGATCATTTGAAACTTTGCTATGAGTTGATGATTGTTCTAAATTTAAGGCTATTTCAATAGCATCAGCTAGAGTATTAGGCTTGAGTGCAGCAACCAATCCTTTTAAAGACTCTTTTAGCCCGTCTACAAATAGATAGGTTAGTCACTCTTCATCTACTCCTATAATTCTTACAGAAATGTTTCGGAATCTAGTGATGTATTCATCTATTGATCCAGTTTGTCTTTGTTGTGTTAAATCCTTTAAGTCCTTTTGGGGGGGTGCTTACATTCAAACCTTTTTATCAGCTTTTGAGAGAACTCTTCATAAGAAATATTGTTTTGGTGCCCTTGGGTGAGAATGCCGTGGTACCACCATTCATGTGCGGTGCCTTCCAAGTGTAGGATGGCAAATTGTATTGCATCCTCTTCCGCCATGGGGTTGTGTCTCAACTAAGTATTTAATTTCTGTAACCATCCATGAGATGTTGTTTTTACCAGATCCATCAAAGTTTGGGAGGTTTGCCTTATTTATCTTGTGTTTTAAGTCCTTATTAGACTGTACCCTTTCTCTCTTAGGAGCTTCTAGTTTCTTTGCTTCACGATATTCCCTGAATGATATACTTCTTATTTCAGGTCTTAAATTGGCGTAAGCTTCTGCCAGTTCCTCCGTGCTGTTATGGAGCTGACTGATTTCTTTTTCCTCTCTTTGGGTATCTTTTCTTGGTAGGAAGGATGGTTTTATGATTTGAGGTGTGGATGACCTACTATTGTTTTCAGAATGATCATTATGTACATGCTAACCTTATTATTATCCTAGTTTGAGAAGGACGTTTAGAATGTAATCAGGTTGCTTAGATACCAATCTCAATAGGTTTTCCATCAAAGTTTACAGATCCAAGCCCTTAGTCTTTCTTGGGACTATGCCTGCAAGGCAATCAGGGTCGCTGATCCCTACCCAATCTTGGGAATAACCAATTCGCTGGGTTTACACTAGCCTCTCCCTGAATGCATCTCTGACCTCCCTTTTCAGTTACTAAATAATAATAAGTCTTTTAGCATGCATATCTGATGGTATATATTAATTATGCTATTCATTTATTTGACAGGAGTTTCAGGTCTGTACATACCTCCTATAGAGTTATATATATTTATAAACACAATAGCACATACTGATGATGCCTGGCTGATAAAGGAATATATATATATATATATATATATATATATATATATATATTCTGTGGTAATGCTAAAGCGTCATACACCGTTCTGTGTATCACAATCTTCCTTTCTAATTTCTGCTGTGTCCCCTTTCTTCCCGCAATTACTAATACTTATATCTCTTTTCAAACAAGGGACATGCCCTTCATATGTTAACCAACGACATCCATTCGCATATGGTGCTGAATCAATGGCATCCCTTATTATTTCCGTCAGTAATTTTCCATTGTTTGCTGACCATCGATGATGTTTATCACCCATGTATTTAAATGATTATTTATCAATTGTTTTAAGGCTCAGTTTACATAAAAGTATAGTCACTGTTTGCTGTCATGACTTTAATGTATATGGAGAATAGTCCCTATTAACGTTAATGTAATTTATTAATTATCATAATACCCCAATGTGATAACAGCTTAATTAACTATTGCTCTAGTTGACGAATGCAGCAATTATGTTAATTAATTCATATATTAATTAATTTATTAATTTATTTATTTATTAAGAAAGATAATTAGCTTGTTAACTATAATAATAAGAATGATAATTAATTATGAATATATATTTATTAATTGATAATTATTATTATTCAATTATCTATATATTCAATTATTAATGTTTAATTGATATATTCAATTAATGTATATTTATTACAGACAGGGCTATTGCAACTCTTCAAAAAACACACATAATATTGTTCAGTATGAATAATACCCTGTGTGACACTTTTCTATATCACTCACATGACACATAGAGTTTCCAGTAGCTGAAGATACTCTAGCGGAATGCCAAAAGACCACCGTTACTCCCACGATGAAGACTCTTTAATTATTTTCCAATAACGTGCAAATTTGACCCGCAGGCAAGACAAAAATGATGCCAAGTCATTAGTTCTCAGTGCCAAGTCATCATGTGATTCAGCCGTGACAAAGGTGAGAAGAATAGGAGTCGAATAATTACAAGAACCAATTCCAGCCCGATGAAAAACAACAGCCGTAACTGAAGACACCTTTTAATGCCAACGCAGACTGTGATCGATGCCCAGATAACTCACAATAATGAAGAGAATAGAGAAACAGCTGATGCCAATAACACGAGCTACACGATACCACCAGAAGACTCAAACTCATATCACATACAAAATTTCGAAGCAAGTGCACGAACATGAGAGAATCCATATGACAGTGCAGACCAAAATATGATAACAATAGATCATTATCACAACAGTGTTTCTGAGAACCTTACTGTGGATCATCACAGGTATGAATGGTTTCTGTCGAAACTACCTTATCTTTAACAATGCATTGTGTATGTGAATAAGCTACAAAAAAATTAATAAAATATTGTCATAAAGTTTTGCCTCCAAATTATATCGATTGTGTCAATTTGTATTTAGGGCTGCTAGTTTGGATTGTTTGTAATAAAGCCCCCTAGTCAAGGTCTGCACCAGTTCAGTTCTCTAATTGTAGCATTTTTTCCTTTCTGTCATTTGTTTGATTATAATAATGTGGTCCATAATTATCTTGATACATTATTTCTACAATAATATTTTTTATGAGATTACGGATCAGATATACTCCCATACAAAAGCCAATCATACATTGGAGAACCCCTTGGCACAATCCCACATGAATTTCACAAGTAGAATTCATCTAACTACTAAAAATGTATACAACTTCAAGAAGAAATTTTGTTTCAGCATTGCTAAATTAGCTATCCATGAGAAAACTATGGCATCTAAGGACAAGGTATCATGGAGCTAATTGTCCGTATTAGCGGTCCCATGAAATGTTTGAAACAGGGAAACACAAGGAAATTAAATCCCTACCTAATGGCAACGCAGCAATTTTAATGCTTACTAGTAAGTGAGGTTGGAAGTTTAAAGCACCTGCTCAAATTTTAAAGAAAGGCTTACTGCCAAATTGCAGCCGTAAAACAAATATATAATTGAGTTATAAACAGGTCAGTCTTACAATGATGAAAATTAAGAAACTGAGACAGCGGTGAATTGTGCAAGGTGTTACGCTTTTGGAGAAATGGAAAGATTCCCAAGCCAGTGGATCACATTCAATGTTCCTCCCCCTAGCAAATACTCAATGGTGTTTGTGTACTAAATGTACTTACCTTGCCTTGTGAACTGCCGTTCAAGAAGAAAAAAATCAGCGAACATAACGATAACTCATGGAGGCCATCTTGAGATAAAACACACAAAGGTCAAATATAACAAAAAATCAATTTCAATATCAAATATTGCATTAGAATCCCAAAAAATCGTAACTGAAAGCTGAAAAGATTGATGTTGTGTGGGACCATTATACAGCATGTTACTTCTAAACTCTCTCAGCAGCACAGTTTGAAAAACGCTGATCGATACGTAAATGCACATATTTGCTAGAAAAATACAGCATGTTAATAGATCTACAGCCAATAATTATCCATCAGAAAAATTGCTGATTTTGTACAAAAAATAATTCTTAACAGAAAATTTACGAAAATATAGAGATAAATCTTCGTTGATGTCAATGAATGCCATCTTCACTAGTAAAGCACTAATGTGCACTTTCTTTGTCATATCCAAAACAGAGTACAAATCGATCCCACAAACAACTGAAGCCACAACCTTGTTCTCCAAAGGGAGAAATTCTTTCATCTAACATGGCCCCAAATTAGAAGCCAAACCTAATCCTACGCAGCCCAACGAGAACACCAAACCCCAGTAGAAACTCCCAGAATCAATTAAAAGTACAGAAAAAACCCTATCCCCGTCCAATTCAGGCCAACCCAGTGATTACAAATAAATTCCAGTAGAATTAACCAGTAACTGAAACCCTAACCCTAATCAATTCACGGCAACCCAATCAATACAATAAACCCTAGAAGAATTAACCAGACAATGTGTACCAGTAAAAAGGCCTGTCCAGTCAGAAGACCGCTTCCTCCATTGCTGCCCACTGGGCAAAACCCAACCTTGGCCACGTCAACACCGGCACATAGAGCCTCCGCGCAGCCACACCAGTATGTTATGTCATTGACGCCACATACCGGATCTGCCCTGAAGCAGCTTACAGGACACGATACTGATTCGTAATTTTTGCTGCAAACCTTTTGTTCGCTCGGCAAAGCAATAATATTCTCCTTTTCACTTGCCAACACAGATGGGATTACCAGAAACAAGCTCGCTAAGAGAATGGCCAAAATACATTTGGCCATAGTGATGCCTGGATTTTACAGTTAGAACATTAAGAGGCAATCTCAACGATACCCACCAGGTCCAATGTCTGCGTGCTCGAAGTGGCTTAAAGAATTGATGGTGGTTTGAATTGTTCAACGGCTCTCAACTAAAATATATCATAATCCTTCATCCATGTTTCGCTTGAAATTGACGCTGGATGGGATCAACGCGTATTTGGCTTTTCATAATTCCTATAATCCTTTTACCATAGAACGAATAGATTTGGCTTTATATATATATATATATATATATATAAAAGGTGGTGAGGATTCCGTAGGAGTAACTAGCTTATATATATTTTATATATATATAATAAGTCGAGAGATATCCTTTTGAGGCGCCTATTGCACTGAGAGCAATTATAAAAATAGGCGCCTCGAGAAGGATATCTCTCAGCTTATTATATATATATAAAGTATATATAAGCTAGTAGCAGTTGAGACGCATAATGAAACATTTTATTATTATTATTATTATTATAGTTAATCTAGAATAGTAAATTATATAGTTAGGGTTAAGAAGGAATTATATCTAAGATTGATTAACACATTAAATTGATTAATTTGATTAGGGTTAGTATTTAGTGTTAGTATTAGGGTAAGAGTCTACTTTAGATTTACAGTTATGGCTTTGATTATAATCATTGTTACGAAGAGAATTAGGGTTAGGTTTACGAAGAGAATTAGGGTTAGGGTTACGAAGAGAATTACGATTAGGATTAGGATTAGGATATTGATTATAATTACAATATATAGAATAAGGGTGTACTTTGGGAAAAGGGTCTAATTTGCAATTAGGATTTAAAGATAAATTGTTTAGATTTATTATTATGATTAGGGTTAGGGCTTTGATTATAATCATCATTATGAAGAGAATTAGGGTGAGAATTAGGTACGATTTATACTAAAGGTTAGGGTTAGGGATAGGGTGAGATTTAGGGTTAGTAGAATATTTTTCATTATGAGTTAGGGTTCGGGTAAGAGTTACAAATAAGGTTAGGGTTAGGGATAGGGTGAGATTTAGGGTTAGTAGGACATTTTACGTTATGATTATGGTTAGGTAAGAGTTATAGTTAGGGTTAGGGTTAGGGTTAGGGTTAGGGTGAGAGTTATGGTTAGGGTTAGGGATAGGGTGAGATTTAGGGTTAGTATGACATTTTAGCTTATGAGTTAGGGTTGAGGTAAGAGTTATAGTTAGGGTTAGGGTTAGAGATAGTGTGAGAGTTAGGGTTAGTAGGACATTTTAGCTTATGAATTAGGGTTCAGGTAAGAGTTACAATTAGGGTTAGAGTTAAGGATAGGGTGAGAGTTAGGGTTAGTAGGATATTTTAGCTTATGAATTAGGGTTCAGGTAAGAGTTACAGTTAGGGTTAGAGTTAAGGATAGGGTGAGAGTTAGGGTTAATAGGATATTTTATGTTATGAGTTAGGGTTCGAGTAAGAGTTATAATTAGGGTTAGGATTAGGGATAGGGTGAGAGTTGGGGTTGGGATTGGGTGAGAGTTAGGGTTAGTAGGATATTTTAGCTAAAATATAATTAGGATTTAGGTACGATTTATACTAAGGGTTAGGGTTAGGAATAGGGTGAGATTTAGGGTGAGTAAAATATTTTACATAAATGAGTTAGGGTTTAGATAAGACTTACAGTTAGGGTTAGCAGGATATTTTACCTTATGAGTTAGGGTTCAAGTAAGAGTTACAATTAGGGTTAGGGTTAGGGATAGGGTGAGAGTTAGGATTAGTAGGATATTATACGTTATGAGTTAGGGTCCGAGTAAGAGTTATAGTTAAGGTTAGGGTTAGGGATAGGGTGAGAGTTAGGGTTAGTAGGATATTTTACGTTATGATTAGAGTTCATGTAAGAGTTACAGTTAGGGTTATCATTAGGAATAGGGTGAGAGTTAGGGTTAGTAGGATATTTTACATTATGAGTTAGGGTTCAAGTAAGAATTACAATTAGGGTTAGGGTTAGGTATAGGGTGAGAGTTAGGGTTAGTAGGACATTTTAGCTTATGAGTTAGGGTTCGGGTAAGAGTTAATGTTACGATTATGGTAAGGGATAGGGTGAGAGTTAGGGTTAGTAGGATATTTTATGTTATGAGTTAGTGTTCGAATAAGAGTTACAGTTAGGGTTAGGGTTAGGGTTAGGGATAGGGTGAGAGTTAGGTTTAGTAGGATATTTTAGCTAAAATATAATTAGGGTTTGGGTAAGAGTTACACTAAGGATTAGGGATAGGGATAGGGATAGGGTGAGATTTAGGGTTAGTAGAAAATTTTACATTATGAGTTAGGATTCAAGTAAGACTTACAGTTAGAGTTAGGGTTAGGGATAGGGTGAGAGTTACGGTTAGCAGGATATTTTACCTTATGAGTTAGGGTTCAAGTAAGAGTTATAGTTAGGGTTAGGGTTAGGGATAGGGTGAGAGTTAGGGTTAGTAGGATATTTTACCTTATGAGTTAGGGTTTGAGTAAGTGTTACAATTAAGGTTAGGGTTAGAGATAGGGTGAGAGTTAGGGTTATTAGGATACTTTACCTTATGATTTAGGGTTCAGGTAAGAGTTATAGTTAGGGTTAGGGTTAGGGATAGGGTGAGATCAAGGATGTGGTTAGGGATATGATGTTAGGTTTACAATTAGGATTAGTATCATATTTAGTGTAACATTAAGGTTTAAGATTAGGGTATTGGTTTAGGGTTAGGGTTACTAGTACGGTGAGGCTTAATCATGGGTTAATGATGACATGGAGAGTGTTGAGTTTGGATTAGTATTAGGGTTAAAAGATTGGTTAAGGTTAGTATGACAAATATGGCCAATTTAAGGTTATGTGGAGTGTTATGATGTATGGTTTATAGTCAGGGTTAAATCATATGTAGTGTTGGGTATAGGGTTAGTATTAGGGTTTTTGTGAGGGTAAGATTATGGACGTAGTTAGCGATGAGATCTAGGTTTTAAAGTTAGGATTGAAGTATCATACTTGGTAATACATTTTTGGATATTGTTTATAGTTTAACATGATAATTATCATTAGTATCTTATTTAACATTACCATTTAACATATTGTAAATGGTAGGGATATGGTAACAACTAACTTGAATAGTTACCATATATAAGTAATTATAATGTTAACGAGATCCTAATTGCTTAGAAGTACAGCAATTAGGTTTAACATATTTTAACATTGATTAGGATTATGTTAGAAGTAGGAATGAATAAGATGTCCTCTATAATTAATTCCTCACATTTATTCGGTACAACAATTAAAGGAATAAATATTAAAAATGTAGAGTTCAACAAAACATGTTGCAAAATGTTGCAAGTATAGGGGTAATCATGATGTGAATAGCCAAAACTATTTATTTATTATCTTATTCATGAAACATATATAGATGAAAAGGGAAATAGAAGTCCCAATACAACTATTAAGATAATTAAGAAGGTCAAAAGCCAAGATTAGAATGATCTAAATCAATAACATTTCTCCATAATGATGCAAGTACATCACATATTCTTCAATGACAAAGTTGATATTGCGGCCCTTATTTGTACAATGATCGCGATAGACTTCTTTCATCATTGATGGAAATGCATCCACTTTTGCAAATGTCTCGCGTAGAACTTTCGCAACATCTACCATCTACATTATATCCAGTTCGTCAACATAGTCAACTGATAATGCTGCGTGCTCCACAGCTTTGATTATAGTTGCGCACGAGTCTACAATGATTCATGTACACTTGTCAAATTCAATCTCAAAGACATCATTCGAGGCCACTAAAGCAGAGGGGCTTGTAACCATGATGTTCGACTCTCTGTCAGAAGCAGCCATAGGTGGAATGGTATCCTGCAAAGTTTTAAACAAACATCAGTATATATAATTAATCAGAATAACCATTTTATATAAAGCATAATCTAAAAAAGAAATCTAAATCTAAAATGCAAAATCCTTAAATAAAGCATTTATTAAATATGGAAATAATACAAAACATTCACATAGTAATGTTTGAAATATGGCAGCATTGCCTTCCACTTTTCAAACATTACTGAAAAAATATAAATATTCTAAATATATTTTTAATTTGAGAACATAAAAATAATATATTATTAATATTAATTCAAATATTTAAATAATTAAGAAATATAATGTATGCATAATCTATTTTTTAAAAAAATATTAAGAATTATAGAATAATAATTTCATTAATATGACGGCATTGCCCTCCACAATAATGATAAAAATTATTTATAATAATAATGAAAAAATGGAAATCATTAAAAAGTATTAATCTAATGTATGCTTAAAAAAATGTAACATTTAAGAAACATGTAATGTATAGTTAATACCAAAATGAAACATGTAATTGAAAATGAAACATGAAATTGAAAATGAAACATGCTATTGAAAATGAAACATGAAATTGAAAATGAAACATGCAAATGAAACATGCTATTGACTTACATTTGCATGTTTGATCTTGCATTCAAATCAAACATGCATAATATTTTAAATACAAATCAAACATAGAAATGAAATTACATACTATTTTAAATGCTGCAAATCAAACATAGAAATGAAAATTATCACCATTTTAAATGCTAGAAATCAAACATAGAAATGAAAATGCATATTATTTTTAATGGAAATCAATTTATTCTAACATACAAACATACAAATGAGAATGAAAATCTCACTTGAAAATAACTTGCTTGAAAATCAATTGTAGTATTGGCTCCTCTAAAATTCTTGAATTCTTCAAAATCTGCAAAACAACAAATGAAACATGTAATTGAAAATGAAGCATGCAAATCAAATATACTATTGATTTACATTTGCATGGTTGATCTTGAATGGAAATCAAACATGCAAATAGAAAATGCATACTTTTTAAAATGCAAATGAAACATGAAAATAAAAATTTATACTATTTTAAATGCAAATCAATTTATTCTAACTTACAAACATAGAAATCAAAATGAAAATCTCACTTCAAAATAACTTATTCCAAATTTGATTGTAGTATTGGCTCCTCAAAATTTCTCCAATTCTTCAACCTCTACAAAATAACAATGAAACAAAGTAAGAAACAAAATAAAGAGATGCTCTTTTATAATTTGAGAGCGTCTCTTCATATTCTCCAATGTCTTTTGGACTTCTTTTGCCTTTTCGAATTCAACATGAAATATTAAGCATTTAAAAGAAATTTAAATGATAGTGCAATAGTGAATGCAATTTAAATGTTAGTTTAGGGTAAAAATTTTGGTTGGATTTGGGTTAGTATAATAGAACTACAATTAGGATTAAATAGTAAACATATCTAATTAAAGTTTAATTAAAACGTAGTCTTTATGTTAACTCTTATCTTAATTGAAGTTTCACCCTACTTGATATATTAACTTGATGTAAATTGAACCTTAATTGGACCTTAACCATAATTTCCACCTTAATTTGAGTACCCTATAATCATATAATTTAAAATTTTACTTTTTCATTATACTTATTTATATAAAACATATTATTAATAAATCTTAACTAAAGTTAAACTTATATTGTGTAAGATAAAGCATCCTTTTAGTTAAATATTAAAAATATAATTAGAAATTAATTTAGATACCTAAGGAAAAATGGTAAATTCTATTTTTCTTTTTTGCATGGAAATAAGTCAATTTTCTAAATTAAAACAAATTCATTTTTTTAAAGTTTAAATAAATAAATTTAAAACTAAAATCTAATATAAAAAAAATCTTTCTAATTTAATTCTAGATATATAAACAAGATTTCTATATTCTATTTTTAATTTTTGCATGCAACTCAATTTAATTTCTATAATTAAACTAAATTCTATTTTTAAAATTTTTTATAAATAAATTTAAAACTCAAATCTTGGTTTTAATAGAATCTTTCTATATCTTAACTAAAATATATATATTAATAGATTCATTAAATATTTTTATAGATCAACTCTTTTAAAATAAATTTAAAACTGAAATTTTGATTCTTTCTATATTTTAACTAAAATTTATGTATTAATTAATTATTTTTCTACACCATGCAAATCAATAAACACTAAATTTTGGTTTTTAAATTTTTCAAAATAAGTCATCAATTTTTTTAATAGAATGAATCTATATTTTTTAAATATTTAAGAAACATTCATTTTTTTTTTCCTTTTTTAACAAAAAAATCTATAATTAAGCTAAATTCTATTCTTTTAATTTTTAAATGAAAGAAAAATTAATTTAATAATTGATTTTTAAGATTTACAATTGCCAAACAAAAAAATATAAATAATATCATAAAGATAATCTGTAAAAATCAAATGAACTTTATATCAAATAACAAAAATCAATTAAAATGAACTTAGGATGAGTTACAATTTGATTGAAACTCATCCTAGATATTATAGAGAATGCAATATAAAAATAACATAATCTAAACATATAAAAAAATAGATATTTTAAATAATTAAATAATAGAAACATCATGGAATTTATAATTGAAAACAAATGGGAGCTTTTAATAGGGCATGAATTGCATAAAATATAATGGTGCTTACAGATGTTTATCAAATATTATAGCTAGAAATGCTCTTGACTGGCATGCAAAATGAAGAAGCACAAAGCAAGCACAATATTTTTTTTTACAAAAACAAATTTGGTGTTGCCTGGCATTAAGAATAGGCTAGAAATGCCTTTGTGCATGTTGTAGAAAATATTCTCACGAAGATAAAAAATTATAACAGTTTTGTTGATTTAACTTGATAGAGTTTAAAGAATAGGAGAGTAAAAGATCTTTGAATGAAAAATAGAGTAAATTTTCTCAAAACAACTTTGAATGCAAAATACATCAGATTTTATTGGTTAAACCGTAGGAAATTGCAATAAAGAAAATCTCAAGCAAATTGCAAGGAAATCTGGTTACCTTTCAGTCATTCTTCATAGTAAAACAGAGACGACACTGTCCTCTATAGATTTATGTTCAATACAAAACAAAAATCCCAAAAGCGAAGAGATAAAATTGATCCCTGTTATCTTCAATTAAATCCTAAAACCCAAGAGGTAATGTTGATTTTTAAAATATTTCAATCTGTATTAGAAATCGCTGAAAAACCTAAATGATAGTAATGCAAGGCCAACTGAATCGCTTTACCTTCCACTACCTCAACGATCACATTCTTGTCTATTCTCCTTTAAGTTTTTACTTATGCACATTCTGTTATTATTGCCGCCTATTAGTTTGCCACATATTCATTATCACCACAACCATTCACATTTTTCTAGAAATGAATAGGTTCACGCTGGAAAAAGAATATGATTTTACGTGTTGGCAATGAATATGTTTGGAGACCCAGCCCAACACTCCAAATGTTTCAGCTGTAACGAATTCTCTGAGCTCTCTGAATGGTTAACGTCACAGAGGTGTAGCCCCTCTTTAAGAGGCGTGATTTGTTTTGGATATGTTCTGCATGCATTTCAAATTCTTTCGTTACTCTTCCAACTCACCACTCTGCCGATTCATTATAGAACACTCAAACAAATGTCAAATTTTTTTAAAGTGCCAAAATGTTTACATTGACGAATGCTCCCACTGTAGGAAGCCTCTCGGCTTAATTAGGAACTCAAAGAGACAAGTTTATCTTTTACCTTTGTATTAGGAACTGAAATAGACAATTTTAAGTTGGAATGATCTAAATTAGTGAGCTAATCTAAATAATCTCTTTTTACAAAAAAAAAAACTTTGTTTAAGAAAATAGTTTTCAAGAATGTGATGGAGCCCTAATTTGTTGTAGAAATCATGGCCTCCATTTGTAACATATGTGGAAGATTTGATGATATTATTAAAGTAGTAATAGATTACGTTGGTCATTAGTTGAAATATAAAAACTTTTTTTTGTTTAAAAGAGACGTGACTTTTGATATTTAAAAGACACGTCACTTTATAAAACCAAGTATAAATAAGGATTTTATAATCCGATAGAAGGAGACATTTGAAGATAGAAACATTTTTATATATTTGTATGGAGGGATAAGGAGCATAACATGATTTTGTAAATTTAAATTTATTTTATTTTAATAATAAAATAAAACATCCTTTGTTATTTATTAAAGGCAAAGAGAATTAAACTATTGATGAACCGTACTTTATAATTATTATTTTTGAATATTATGTGCAATTTAAATATCGGATAAGTGGATACAGTCAGATAGCATCCTAAACTTACGCTGAAATAATTTAGGATTGCATAAATATTTGATTTGTCGCGTCTTGATTATTGAATTGATTAGCAATATAAATGCTTTGAACATTATAAAGTTGTACATAAACCTTCATTGAAGTTGACTCTATTGCCCGAATAAGCAGAGGCACTGGTCTTATTATTATTGAAATATTGGGTTTATATATGAAGTCAGAAAATTTATCAAATCCTTCCTACAAACCTTATTAATCATTACACAACATTTTAATTCAAACATTCAGCATTCAACTTTATTTTGATCGAGTTCAAGGATTTTGCCAACCGAGGAACTCACCAGCTTAAATTCGCTATAGAAGAGCTTCGAACCAGGTGATCAAGTTTGAAGTAAAGGTTTACCCGCCTAGGTGTAGCGAAGCCTAAAGTGTAGGGGAGTTTGAAGTATTCCCGTTCGTTGGCCAAAATTGATTTGGAATTCTAGTGGAGAGTTGGCAGGCTCTAGGATTTCCAATCTGCGGTTTTGGGAACCAACAGATTGGCGACTCTACTGGGGACAGAACTCAGAATCAGTTGTATGACTTTGTCCTTCTTATGAAGAAGGTGGTGACTCTATTTAATAAAGATTTCAATTGGTAACTCTACTGAGGGAGAAGACTCAGAAGGAGATGGTGGATAGGTTTTTCAAATGTATCGATCATTTGAAAGAAAGCCTTTTATTCCAGATGGTATCAGGCCATTGGATTTCAGCATGTTTGATTATGAACCTAGCAAGTTATCCCCAAAACTTTCACAACTTGTGCCAAAGTTTCATGGAGAATGGGATGAATCCGCACTTCAACATTTGGATGTGTTTTATACATTCATAGAAGACTATGGGGTTGATACAGAAGATCAGGTGATGAACTTGTTTGTCAGAACATTGAAGAATAATGCGAGATAGGCTTATGAATCACTACCTACACAATGTATCTCATCTTGGAAAGAGTTTGAAAAATGGTTCCTATATGAGTTTCATGATGCAAGCGAGGAAGATGACATGTGTTATGAACGGTGTGAAGATCAAAGTTGCAACATGGAAGAGGATCCTAACATGTCTCCACTTGATGACTTTTTCAGTTTGGAGAGATTTGAAGGGGAGTCTTCTGCGCACTTATTCTTGAGGATGGCAAATATGTATCAAAGGATACCTATAACAATTATGCCTTCACAAAAAGAAATAATGAGAAAGGTCAAAAACTTGGGAATCTCATTAGGTGACCCTGATCTAAAGCTTCTTTTTCAAATATTAGAAGAAGATGATGAAGACAAAGAAGAGGAGGCTTATGATCAGATTGAACAAGGCCTTGTGCTTGACAGCAATCGTAGTGATGATGAAGAAGATCCAAATTACATATCCCCTTTGGACACATTTTTGGACTTAGAGAAACAAGAAGAAGAATCTGCAGTACAATTTTTCCTGAGGATGTTTAATATCCGTCAAGAAGTACCTTTAGAATGCAGACCTTCAGCCTTTGACCTTTTCAACAAAATGCGAGAATTAGGTCTTTTATATGATCATCAGTTCCTTACCTTTCTCAAACTTATGAATAATGAACTAGATGCAGAGGAGAATGAATGCAAGACTGAAGTAGCATGTGAGTCAAGTGAAGTTTTAGATGTGAATGGAGGAGACTCTTTTGGACAGTTTGAGGAAAGATCTTTCCGTGATGATACTTGTATGATATCAAACACCGGTGAATGTAAAAATGAGGAAGAGGATTCTCTTGGTGTGGAAGAGATTTCAGCCTTGTTAGACATGGAATACCAAAGACTTATTGAGAAGAATGGTCCAAAATTTTTCTCAATCCACCATGGTAAGGAAGTTGACAGATCAACACATGTTGAAGAGATACTAGATGAAGGAGATAATAATTTTCAGGAATCAAATTATGGAGGTGTAATAGAACTGCATAGACAGGAGGAAGTTTCAGAAGATAGTATCCATGAAGATATCAGTCTTGATGAGGAAACACTTGATGATCCAAATGAAAGCTCTCATGAAAGCATGTGTGAATTCTCTATGTTCCTAAATCCATTGTTTGAAGAGGAAGCAAATGAAGATATGTCAGAGTTCTCTATATTCTCGAATCCGTTGTTTGAAGAGGATCTTTTATGCAATGGAATCCATCAGCATCATAATGAAGATAGCAGTCCTAATTTTAAAGTTGATAAAACTCATGAAGTGCATTCAGATGTTGAGATATCTTTTAGCTCACCCTATGAGAATGAAATACATCAAACATATGAAGATGAGATGAAATCAGCCAGACATGATGAAGAGATTGTGTTGAAGTATGGTTCTGAAAATTTTTGAAATGTCCTAGCTGATCAAACTCTTGGTGAGAGTGAGTTTGTACCTCTTGGAGATAAGTTATTCTCAACACCCTTTTGTGAGAAGGAAAAACACCCGGAATACAGAGATGGGACAGATAGTGAAAAAGAAGGTATCCAAACAAAGAAAACTGATCTAAAGGTTTGTATGATTCACCAAAATCTTCTATTCAACAAGGATGGCAGTAGACCAGATGACTTCTCAAGGGTTGAACACATATTGGATACCGAAGATTGTGTTGATGAAGCGGAGAGAATTGTCTATAAGGAAGATGCATCCAATACAACAAAGTTAAAAGTGTTGCATGAACAAAATCAGGTTTTTGATAGAGGGAAGAAGTGATTTTCACTTTGGGGGGCCTAGGGCCACCAATTTTTACCTTGCATCATGTGAAGCATGGATGCTTGGTCTGCTTCTCCAGAGATAGCTGGAGTCTCATTATGCCCACAAGGGACATATGTCCCCAATAAGAGCCACTGATGGAGCCCTAATTTGTTGTAGAAATCATGGCCTCCATTTGTAACATATGTGGAAGATTTGATGATATTATTAAAGTAGTAATAGATTACGTTGGTCATTAGTTGAAATATAAAAACTTTTTTTTGTTTAAAAGAGACGTGACTTTTGATATTTAAAAGACACGTCACTTTATAAAACCAAGTATAAATAAGGATTTTATAATCCGATAGAAGGAGACATTTGAAGATAGAAACATTTTTATATATTTGTATGGAGGGATAAGGAGCATAACATGATTTTGTAAATTTAAATTTATTTTATTTTAATAATAAAATAAAACATCCTTTTTTATTTATTAAAGGCAAAGAGAATTAAACTATTGATGAACCGTCCTTTATAATTATTATTTTTGAATATTATGTGCAATTTAAATATCGGATAAGTGGATACAGTCAGATAGCATCCTAAACTTACGCTGAAATAATTTAGGATTGCATAAATATTTGATTTGTCGCGTCTTGATTATTGAATTGATTAGCAATATAAATGCTTTGAACATTATAAAGTTGTACGTAAACCTTCATTGAAGTTGACTCTATTGCCCGAATAAGTAGAGGCACTGGTCTTATTATTATTGAAATATTGGGTTTATATATGAAGTCAGAAAATTTATCAAATCCTTCCTACAAACCTTATTAATCATTACACAACATTTTAATTCAAACATTCAGCATTCAACTTTATTTTGATCGAGTTCAAGGATTTTGCCAACCGAGGAACTCACCAGCTTAAATTCGCTATAGAAGAGCTTCGAACTAGGTGATCAAGTTTGAAGTAAAGGTTTACCCGCCTAGGTGTAGCGAAGCCTAAAGTGTAGGGGAGTTTGAAGTATTCCCGTTCGTTGGCCAAAATTGATTTAGAATTCTAGTGGAGAGTTGGCAGGCTCTAGGATTTCCAATCTGCGATTTTGGGAACCAACAGAATGCATTACAAAACCATTTCTTACATAGATGAATAACAATCTATTATCACTTAACTATTGTATGGACATTAGTATTGTTAAATTATTTCTGAAAAATCTAGAGTTACAATTATAAAAGATTAAATAAATAGAAATTATCACTTTATATTCAACATCTGCCACCTTATCTTAAGAAATTTTGAGATGGATAATATAATCTTTACTAAAAACACAAGTAATGCTAATGTATGTAACAACATTTCTTTGTGGTCTTTAGTTTTAAAAGAAGCTTGTATGCACACTTTTTAATTTTGGCAATCATTGATTATGTAGTAGACTGGCATACATATATTAAATATTAATATATATAAAATGTGTCAAGAGATATCCTTCTCAAGGCACCTATTTGACTTTAGGGTGAAAAAATGATTAAAAATATATGTTTCAAAAAGAATATCTCTCTACATATTTTATATGTATTATTGCAACTATACAATATAGTTCTAAATGTGTTCACTAAATTCATTACATTTTCTTTATAAGTGTTTAAATCTCATTCAATGAATTTATTTTATTTATATCCTACAATCATTCCATAAGACCGTGTTTCTTGGAGAGATATTAGAGAGACATCCAAAATTTTACATTGTGTTGTTATTAATAAATGATCTGCACATAAACATTACTTCATTTATAGAGAGAAGAATGCATCAATTCATTATAAAAATACATACACTTCAATGACAAAGGAAGTGTCACCCTTCTTGATGAAACTGTCAATATTCCTTCTCCTGAGAAAAGCATTGGGCACTCTACCGGGGAGTTGCACAGACGCCACTACATCCAAAGTGAAAGAAGAAATCCATTAACAGACTTGGTTGTCGAGTTATTATGATCGTAGTATTCTTACTCCTACAGAAAGTGTTTGAAATATCATTTTTAAACAAAATACAACCGTTGAACTCTGAAATATTCATAACAGTTACTTCTATATTCAAAAGAACCTCTCAAGTAGTGATTTATCTACCAAACTTTTCAAAAATCAAATATTTTTCACAATAAACCATCTAGGCTATTCCCTTTCATGAGAAAAGCATCGAGAACTCTACCGAGGAGTTGCACAGACACCACTACGTCCAAAGTGAAATAGAGAAATCCATTAACAAACTTGGTTGTCGAGTTATTATGATCATAGTATTTTTACTCCTACATAAGTGTTTGAAATATCATTTTTTAAACAAAATGCACCCCTTGAACTCTGAAATCTTCATAATAGTTACTTCTATATTCAAAAGAACCTCTCAAGTAGTGATTTCTCTACCAAACTTTTCAAAAATCAAATATTTTTCACGATAAACCATCTAGGCTATATAGTAAACCTCGCTCAAGCTCTAAAATCTTACAACATGTAAATATATTTTTCATTAAAATTAAAACTCGTAAATTTCCCAAACCAAACCATTTAAACTATGAAGCTTTTCAATGAGAACTATTGACAACTCTAATTTTTTATCATCAATTTTCCATAAATAATTTTGTAGTATTTTCTCTCAAAAAATGAAGAACAAAAATTGCAAGCTCTATCAAACACAAATACTCCTCAAAATGTAAGACTCAAAATGTTGCCAAAACCATAGTTAGAATAAACAATGGTGATTCTTCTCCAACCATAAATAATTGTCTTTCTTAGTAACCATTGTAAGCGTCTTTCTCAAATTTGGTCAGGTCAAGTCTCTGACCAGTTGGGGCAAGTCTCTACATGGGCTTGCAAGGAGCTGAAATACATGACAACAAGCACTCCCCACTCTAGCATTCATATTAATAGTCTAGATTGAAGATATGGTAGAAATATTTTTATTTGAAGACAACACACATCTATTCTAGTTCTAAAGATATTGGAATATAATAAACACCATCATAGGAAACACGGAGGAAAGGTTGTTGAAGTTCTGCCCTTATGAGAATGTATAGATTGGATATAGGTCTACTCTACTTTGCCAACTCATAAAAGAAATGCCTCAAAGAATAATTAAAATTAGTTAGAGACTATTAATAATATTTCTAATTGTCTAAAGTTGTTCAACAAGCCTTTGTATTGAACAATGGGCTAGTAATATATTATCTTCTACCACAAAGTAACAACACTATATATTACAACCTAAACAAAACATGTGAAGAGTTTGTAGACCGATATCGTTTATTACTTTGCTCATTTTTTAGACCAGTGCTTAAATTATAAAATGTCGAGCAAGGATCATCTATCAAGATTAGATTATCTTCCTCAACTATATAGCTATTGATGTGTGCCAAATATAACATAATTGTCAATAACCACTAGATAAAAACTCCTAATAATTACCCACAAATCAATAAGTTATTAATGCATAGACAAATACAAATATATTGACAAAACATTACAAAGTTATTCTATGCTAACTAAATCATCATCAAGAAGGAAAAGTTGGATTCCTAACCAACAAGGAAAGAGAAACAACTATATATATTATATAGATAAAAAAAAAAATTGAATTGTTGGATCTACTAAAGAAGATGAATGTTCTAATTGTTGATATTTCATTTGTTCAACCAAGACAACAAAATCATAACTAAAATATTTCACAAGGTAAAAATGGAGAGACATGGAAGGTAAAGCTACAAACACAACCAAATTGAAATCTATGATGAGCTCTTTAGTTGGAAATGAAAGAAAAAAAAAAGAAAGTATGTGTTAATATTTAACAAATCTACGATGAAAGGCATCATAGTGATGATGTACTCATTAGTGACAATGCAAATGAATGAACTAACTAGGAGGTTTTACTTAATAAGTATCCAAATTTGGATTCACGCTTTGACTCCAAAAATAACTCTTCATTAAGTCACTCAATGTAGCTCTAAAATGTACTTTAACATTCTAGATGTATTTCCATCATGAATTTAAATTTATGTTATTCTCCCGCATGCTATAGCTTTACCTTGATCCAAATTTCCTTCATATTTTTTTTTAAAGATCCAACCCAACCTTCCAAAATCAAAATCCAAGAATTGGCATATTTTTATTGCAAAATGATTTATGATCTAGTAGCATGTTGTCCAATCTATATAATAGAAGTATTACCATAGGAATGTACAAGAGTACGAAGATAAGGATTCTATATTGAAATAGAATAATTAAACTAATATATATAGTTAGGTTTTGGTGTGTTCGTAATATTATAAAAATAAGGACACCAATCTCAAATAACATGCTTAGTTTTTGTTTAAGGAGTGCAAAAGAAGTAAGAACTTGTAGGCGTATTGCATTGAGACTACAATCTACTAGTGGGAAAGGTAGATGATGGTATTACCTCAACGCTTGGACATACAATAT
The DNA here is from genome assembly GCA_027943335.1 of Chamaecyparis obtusa. NCBI lineage: Eukaryota > Viridiplantae > Streptophyta > Pinopsida > Cupressales > Cupressaceae > Chamaecyparis > Chamaecyparis obtusa. The sequence continues at coordinate 1,655,329 of BSBK01005295.1, forward strand.
CTATATTACAAGGCCTACAATAGGAGTTTTATCAATAGATCATGCAATGAATTGAGTTAATAATATTTCTTATTTATGAAGGTTGTTAAATGAAAAAAGGATAGGAGTGAGAGATATTTCATTGAAGTTATTGAATAAGAAAACCACATAAGATAAAAAAATTATTCTAGATATTATCTTTAAGAAATAGAGTAATGTTGTACCATGTGATGTTGGAGCATGCATATTTTTTGCATCATGCATATTTGCATATTGTTGCATAACATATTCGTGCACATGCTCATGCATAATTGAGAACATGCTAACACATGCATGCTTAGCTTAAGTTCACTTAGAAAAGCTTTAAGAGATCCTAATTTCGTCTAGTTTGATCTAGTTGAGCTTTAATTTTCTTTTCTAGTTTTTTATTTTAACCTTTTTCCTAATTTAAGAGGACTTTCTTTTTATAAATAAATTATTTTTGCATTGTAATTTTCATCTTTATTCTTTGCTTATTAAGAAATACAACAATCTTTTCTTGCTACTCTCCTTGTGGAAGATGTTTTGTTTTGTTGTTTGATCTTCGAGGTGATTTTGTTGCAATATTTAATATGGTATTATAGCTTCATAATTTTAACATAGTATCAAAGCATGGATATGGTAAACCCATTCTCAAGCTTTGAGGGTTTCCTTTCTCAAAAGTATTACAAAATCACTAGTTCTACGTTTTTTATGGATCTAGAAGTGAGTATTATTTTGAGAATCTATAAATTAGCTTGTCTTCAAGAAGAAATCTAGGTTCTTTTCATAGCCACAAAAAACATTTGGGTCACTTTCAATTTTCCAAGATTCATCATGTTTTATGAGAAAATAAAAAAAAGAGAAAAAAGAAAGAAGCAAAAAAATAAAAACTAAAAAAGATTCACTAGTACTTTGTTTATACAAATTTTTTTAAAGAATATTTGGGTATTTTCCTTAGCCCCAAAAAACTATTTGGCCCGCATCTATCAATTTTTTCATTTAGTGAGTGAATTTTGTAGAAATCAAGTCTTAAGGGTTGTGTTTGTTGGTTGTTCGATGGCTAAATTAAGCATTTTTACTTTTGGTCATAAATTTTGCACAAGGTGTTAGGTTTTTAAATAAATGAGATATCATCAAAAAGCTATTTCAGAGGGCTATCTAGTGGTGCTAGTGATTTTTTTAGTTTCTTTTTCCTGTAGTTTTCTACAACCTATTGAAGTCAAATGTGGTATTTTTTCTGTTGAGATGGTTTCTTTTTTCCATATCCTCTTTTTTTTTTGTGATTCTTGCGATATCGAAAAGGTCTCTTTGAGCTCTTCACATATATCCATTTGCATTTTCTAGATTTTTCTCCGAGTATATTTTATTTAGTTTTTATTAGGATTGCACATTCTAGATGATTACTTTGTTTTTTTGGCTCATGAGAATGTTTTGTTTGTGTTGGATGACTTCATTCAAGTTGTTCTACATGATTTTTTTGCACTTTGTCCTATTTAGACATATTGAGCATCGTTTACATACACTTCTCTATTTGTAGAAACATTGAGATAAAGTGTCACAAGTTTGTGTATGGTTTTCTATGGATTTTTCACATTCTATTATGCTTTAATTTGTATATGCACTATATTATAAAGTTTCATGTGGAGTCACGCATAGTGCCTTTTTATTTTTCCATCACACCTTTGTCTAATGAGTGTCACTCTAGGACAACATTAACTGCTAGTGATTATTTTCTCATGCATGTGTGCATTGGTTGCATATCATTTTTTTAGTTTCAAGTACCATTTTGTATACATTTGGAATCTTCTTCATGCACTACTCTGTGACATGTAGTTTTAGTGGACCTTTTATCTCTCTCCATTGTCAACATTATGTAGGGTTTTTACTCTTGACGATAATATTTTCTTGAATTTTCTTTTGAGTGAGCTACGTATTTATTATTTGTTCTTATCTACTAGTCAAAAGTAGTGGTTTTCTTTTGATGTGATGTAGATTTTACCATATATACACTCTTGCATTCCAATTTTTGTCAAGGCAAATTATCCTTAGTTGATTAGTTATTTAACACTATTAGATCTTGTATTTTTTATTGATAATTTACTATTGCATATGTTAGTAGTGTTGTTGGGGTCATTCATGCAATTTTGTGTGCTATTTATATCTTCAACTACTAGATGTTTGCCTTTTATTTGTCATATATTCATTTTTTTAATAGTGTTGTTAGAGGCACTCTTGTAGATTGTTGCCTTCTCAAACTTGTTCATCATCTTGATTTTAGAGGAGGTTCATCATTACAACACTATATAAGACTTTTTGACATATGTATACAATGTCTTCATGCTTTGAAGATTTCCCTCATGTTTAGGTATTCTTTAGGGACATTTTCTTGGAGGCTTCTTAGTTATTCATTCTATTTTTCTCTCTTTTGGAGATGAATTTTCTCCCACTGGGCCTTTTGTGAGAGTTGCATTGGTTTGTACATGAATACCTAATCAATATTTTGGTTGTTGAACATTTAAAGCATTTAGAGGTTTTACTTCTCTATGAGTTTCACTTTAGAGGAATCTTAGGGCATGTGTATTTGTTGTATCTTACATATTTTTGCATTACATATTTGTGCACATGCTCATGTATAATTCAAAACATGCTTTCACATGCATGCTTAGCTTAAGTTCACTTAGTCATTGAGCCTAATTTAGCCTAGTTTAGTCTAGTTGAGCCTTAGTTTTCTTTTCTTTTTTCTTTCTTGACTTTTTTCCTAATTTTAGATAACTTTATTTCTAGATAAATAAAGTCTCTATGCATTATAATTTTCATTCAGTATCTTTATCTTTTAGGAATATAACATATCTTTCTTGCCACTCTTGTTTGTGGAATTTGTTCTTCATTTTTTGTTTGATCTTGTAGGTGTTTGTCTTGTGAAATTCAACATATAAAATAGTATTTTCTTATGTGGTAGTCACTACAACTGTACTTATAAAATAATATTAATCACCTATCTCCTCAGATTAGATGCATGCAACAAGTGCAATAAAGTTGAATAATAGTAGAAACATATAAGTAAATTATTGAAATAATATTGAACATTTCAGTGAAATTATATAGGGATATAAATATAAAGTCATTTGACTCCCTAAACCCATACTATTGATATTCTCATTGCAAGGCATATAATGATAGGCAATAAGTTTCCCCCAAATACAACATTATAACTTCATAACCTAATATAAGTGTGAGATATCATCATGACAAACTTTATGGGAAAAAAATATAATCAACATGGTCACATAAGATATCATATCATTGTTAGCATATCATAAATATGCATAGAGTTTCAAGGTGTGAGCTTTGATATTTTATGGAAAACCCTATAATCTTCATAGAAAGTGATCATATTAGTAAAATATGTGTTCAAGAATAGTAAAAATAAATATTGAAATCATATATAATAACTGTGGAAGTATATTATGATTTTTTTTTAAATAGTGCCCAATGGTATAAAAGATACTACAAGAGAGAGACATTATGTGTGTGTGTGTACATGTATAAAATATTTTTATGCATGTCTGCGTATGTGTATATGCATGTATACACACAATATAGGGGATGCAAGATAAAAATATGAACCTTCTTTGATCATATGAACATCTCAATTCTATTGGTTTTAACTACTTTCAATAAATTAAATTTCAACATTATAACATATAACATTTCTAATAAATGTACTTGATGTATGCAAGTAATGATAATGCTAATTGAATTAAACATTGCCCTTAGACTTTTAAAATAAAATAGATTTTTGTATCTTTGGACTATTTACATTTTATTTTAAGACCTTTACAATATTAATGACTTTATAAGAAGTGGTAATAAGATTGCTAAAACTTACTTTATTAGTCATCATTAGAAAATAGGAATGAAATATTCCTTGATTTAGTAAATACAAGAAAAAATATCTTTCTCATTTCTTATATCTATTTATAATTATAAATTACAATTTGTTTATAATCACTCTAAAGAAAATAAAATTAAATCATTTGCTCTTTATTTTGATTGTCATTCTTGATTTCACACATTAATAATTTTGAACCTTTTTTGGAACTAAGAACTTTGTTGGGAGTTTCCATGTGATGCTCTTTTATATGATCATAGAAAAAGTCTTTTGAGAATATCGATATTATTATTATTATTATTAGCCGATAGGCTTCCCCTTTGGGGAAGCTTGTGTACGACCACGCCGAAAATTTCTCACGCATACCGAGTTTGTCTCACACCACGCTCGCCGGATTTCCGTTGGAAGCGGACCATCCATATTTTAATATTTTGTTTGTGCGAATGGATTGTTTGTTGTGATGAACAAAGAATTTATTTTCCACACTTTTCCTTCTGATTTTTCCAAATCTTGTACAGTTTGGGTGTAGCTCAAATTATTTTTTTTCTTGGTGAGGTGAAAAATTTATTTGTGATGTGTTGTTTTTCGTACTGGTCACGTGGAACCTATTGAGGTTTACGCCTCTGGATAAACCTAAGTAAATATATCATTCACCTTTTATACTCGTGACAGGTATAATGAAATATAAGTAGATATATTTAGCAATGCACATAAGTAGAATTTTTTTACAATTTTTAAAATAAAATATTTTTAATTTAGTTAAATAATAAATTAAGAGATTATTAAAATTTATATTTTTAATAATATTTATGTGTTTATTTTTATTGTATTACTAGGTGATTTTAATAAGTATATAGTATAGAAAATTTAGTAATAATATATTCAATTTTTTGATATAAGGCCTACCAATTGAGAAAGAAACTTTTACTCGACGAAGTAATAATGTAAAATTGACGAGTGATGAAGCTCATTGACTTAGATACCTTTAACCTTTCACTATGGAAATATTGAACAAATGCCGTGGGGATATTCCATAGTACCGCACAAATTCCACGCGTGGTCTGCGCGACATTTTCCCCATTGAAAAAGAAAAGGGAAGGTAAAACGAAAGCAAACGTGTGAAAAACGAGAAGGAAGCTTCTACAATTTCCGCGTTTTCGTCCAACTAAATTTATACGGTCGTCGGAGGGCGGTTTCTACCCTGAATCCTTTCTTCTTCCTCGCAATCCCCTCCACCCTTCCTTTCCCCTCTTATAAAACTGGACGACCTGCTTCTCTCCATCACACCTCATTTCGTCTTCCATTTTCACATTTCTTAAAGCAATTCTGTTTCTTTGCCAAATATATTGATTAATCCCGCGTTTATCATTCTTAAATGGCTCATCTGAGTGAAATTCGAAGAGTATATGAAATGGTGGACGAAAATGCAGATGGAGTTGTTACTGTAAATGAAATCTGTCGATTTATAAACAAGCTCGGAATACAAATGTCAGAAGAAGATCTGAGATTTGTACTAAGAAACAAAGGTGAAGAGATTTGTAGCGAAATCCTTCAATTTGAAGAGTTCGTTGGTTTATATCAATTCATCTTCAACCGCGTACACGATGAAGACGAAAATGAGTTAGAAGATTTGATGGAGGCTTTCAAGATTTTTGATGAGAATGAAGACGGATACATCTCTTGTGAAGAATTGCAGAGAGTGCTCTCCGCGCTCGGATTAATTCCGCACACTCAACCCCCACAATACTGCAAGAAAATGATATGTAGATTTGATTCAGACTGCAATGGAGTGCTGGATTTCTCTGAATTCAAAAATATGATGTCTTCTGCAATTTCGCCATGAATTGCCATGCCTTTGTACATTACGGAAGTATATTTTCTGGAGGGGTTTCACTAGACAAACCGTTACGGTTGTTGTACATCAAGATTTAAATGGCTATTTTAATCCCACTCATCCAATTTGGGGGAATTGCCATATAAATGAGGGGGTTGAAGGGACTGAATTTCTAACCTTTTTTTTAAAATAGGCAAATGAATTTTCTACCAGCACCTGATATTTTAGATATAAAGTAATGCAGGCCCGAGCACCCCAAACTTGTCTTGCAGACCCTGGCCTTAGAAGATGTACATCCTCTCATCTTTATATATGTAAAAGCAACTGCTAACCATCTACAATGAAAATCAGAGGCAGAGGCTACCAAAATACCTTGCATAAATTTTTTCCTAAAAAAATATAACTTCTTGATATATTACATAACGAAAAATAAAGTTATGCATGAGTTTGTTGCAATTTGATTGGCTAAGAAAAGAGACTTAAATAACTATTTAAATGATATACCTTCGCAATAGTTCCCTTGTAGAAAGTAATAAGCTTTGAAGGAAATGTGCAATCTATATACACATGTTAGAGTCAAACTTCATATAGCCGACTCCATAAAAATTCAATTTATAATAATTATAAATAATTGTTTTTTTTTAATCTTTATAGACAAAAAAAAATTAAAATAATTTACTTCTTATATTGATTGTCATTCTTGATTTCTTCCATATGAATGCAAATTCTATAACTTATGAACCTTTCTTCGACACTCATAGTATAACTTTGTTTGGAGTTTCCATGTGATGCTCTTTTTTATGATCATAGAAAAAGTCCTTGAGAATCTCAATAAGATTATTATTAGAAGAATAAAGTGATTCAATTTTAATAGTTTCATAATTCTATCTCCATTATTGCATTGTAAACTTGCATGAATGATAGAAAGAGTTTAATTCTCAATAGTTTTAAATAGGGCCTATGAAGTGACCAAGAAATGATGTAATGAAAATCATATACATGGGACATTATAAAATAATATTAATGACCTATCTCCTGAGATTAGTTACATGCAACAAGTGCAATTATGTTGAATAATAGTAGAAAATAGATGCAAATTATTGAAATAGTCTTGAACATCTCAGTGAAATTATGCAGGGATATAAATATGGAACCATTTGACTACCTAAACACATACTATTGATATTCTCATTGCAAGACATATAATGATGGGCAATAAGTTTCCCCCAAATAAGTCACTATTTTTTTTTTTGTAGCCTATATAAGTGTGAGATATGATCATGACAAACATTATGAAAAAAAAAACAAGATAATCAACATGGTCACATAAGATATCACATCATTGTTAGCATATCACAATGATGCATAAAATCTCAAGGTTTGTGCTTTGCTATTTTATGGAAGACCCTATAATCATCATAGAAAGTGATCATGCTAGTAAAATACATGTTCAAGAATAGTAATAATAAACATTGAAGTTGTATGTAATTATGGAGGTATATTATGAATCTTATAAAATAGTGGTCAATGACATAAAAGATACTCCAAGTGGGAGACATTATGTGTGTGTACATGTATAAATGTATTTGTATGCATGTCTATGTAAGCGTATATGCATGTATACACATAATATAAGGGATGCAATATATAAATCCGAACCACCTTTGATCATACGAACATCTCAATTCTATGGTTTGTAACTACTTTCAATAAATTAAATTTCAAACATTATAACATATGCCACTTCTAATAAATATACTTGATGTATGCAAGGAATGTGAATGTGGATTGCAATTAAACATTGTCCTTAGGCTTTTTAAATAGAATAGATTATTGTATCTTTGGACTTACAATGATAATGACTTTAGAAGAAGTGGTCATAAGATTGCTAAAACTTATTAGTCTGTGCCTATATAAGCAAGAGACTAATGTTTTTAGTTGCACCAAAATGCCTTAGTTTACTTCGAAAACCATGCCAATACCAAAATAAAACATTTATTATATAGTTTTGGGTTGTTATGATTTTTATTTATTTTTAACTTCTTTTTTTTTGATTGGTCATTCTTAATTTGGTTGGGCTTTTTATTAAAAACTAATTAAAAAAATCTGATAACCAATGAGTAGAAGAAAAATTTAAAACATAGACTAATGTTTTTTTTTCCGTAGGGTAGGTCGGCTATCTAGCTGATTATTTTTTGTTCTCTTAAAAAGTCTAACAATTAATGACCGACATGGGCCAAGCTGCATATTATATATTTGTTATTTGTTAGAATGTTTTATAATGTAAGATATAATTTAATATTTTAAAATATATTAGTATAAAATAATTTCTTCATATAATATTAAATAAGTTGTATGTTACATTAGAAATTATATTTTAAATTATATAAATTTTAAACTTAAAATATATATTTTTATATGATATATTTTCATATTATTGTAATTATATATGTATAAATATAAATTTATAGTATATTTATTTTGTATTATGTTATAATTGTTATATCAAATTAATTAATAATAAAAGATGTGCTTTATATTTTTGGGTTTACATATGGCGATAGCTATATAGGACTACATACCCTACCTCCCAATAGGATTTTAAGTTGTGACCTCTCTTTAAGAGTACAATTATAACATAGACCTCTCTCATGATAGCCTTTGACAATTCACCACCACTTGTAAGAAATCATCTTCTTTTAAAAAAAACATTAAATTAAATTAAATTATTATATGCGCACATATAAAATTATCTCTAAATTATTAATTTATATAAATTAAAAAACTTTATTCGACGAAGCAGTAATGTAGAATTGACGAAGCGATGAAGCGGATTGACTTATATACCTTTAACCTTTCATTATGGAAATATTGAACAAATGTGCTCCCACGATATACGTGGGACATTCCAGAGTACCGCACAAATTCCACGCGTGCTCTGCTAGCCGGAAAGTTAGCCGCAGTTTAACCAAGAGAAAGCGACATTTTCCCGATTGAAAAAGAAAATGGAAGGTAACACGAAAGCAGATGTGTGAAAAATGACAAGGAAGCTTCTACAGTTCCCGCGTTTTCATTCAACTAAATTTATACGGTCGTCGGAGGGCGGTTTCTACCGTGAATCCTTTCTTCTTCCTCGCAATCCCCTCCACCCTTCCTTTTTCCCTCTTATAAATCTGGACGACCTGCTTCTCTCCATCACACCTCATCTCGTCTTCCATTTTCACATTTCTTAAAGCATTTCTGTTTCTTTGCCAAGTATATTGATTTTTAGGTTTGAGTAGAGATTAATCCCGCGTTTATCATTCTTAAATGGCTCATCTGAGTGAAATTCGAAGAGTGTATGCAATGGTGGACGAAAATGCAGATGGAGTCGTCACTGTGAATGAAATCTGTCGATTTATAAACAAGCTCGGAATACAAATGTCAGAGGAAGATCTGAGATTTGTACTAAGAAATAAAGGTGAAGAGATTTGTAGCGAAATCCTTCAATTTGAAGAGTTCGTTGGTTTATATCAATTCATCTTCAACCGCGAACACGATGAAGACGAAAATGAGTCAGAAGATTTGATGGAGGCTTTTAAGGTTTTTGATGAGAATGAAGACGGATTCATCTCTTGTGAAGAACTGCAGAGAGTGCTTTCCGCGCTAGGATTAATTCCGCAGGCGCAACCTCCACAATTCTGCAAGAAAATGATATGTAGATTTGATTCAGACTGCAATGGAGTGCTGGATTTCTCTGAATTTAAAAATATGATGTCTTCTGCAATTTCGCCATGAATTGCCATGCCTTTGTACATTATTACGGAATTATATTTTCTGGAGGGGTTTCACAGTCACTAGACAAATCGTTACGGTTGTTGTACATCAAGATTTAAATGGCTATTTTAATCCCACTCACCCAATTTGGGGGAATTGCCATATAAAAGAGGGGCTTGAAGGGACTAACTTTCTAACTTGTTTTTTAAAATAGGCAAATGAATTTTCCAAAATGCCCTACTGGTATGTCTTGCTAATGGGACAGTGAGGTCAATGACTTATATGCTCTCAAGAGAGAGGAAATTAAATATAAAAAATATTTTGTTTACTTCATTTTTTATTGGTTCCCTTTCCATAAGAATGGGAGGTATTTAAAAAATTCCTTAAAAAGTTGTCAAATCATGAAGAACCTTAGAACATGTTTCTCTAAGTCAAAGTCTTTTATACTTACCAACTTTAGTCATAATAAAATTGCATAGGAAATAGATAAGCCACACAAACGATTGTGCCGAGATGTTGGTCCTAAAGTGACAACATTTTTAATGTTCCAAATAGAAATATTTCTATGAGTACTTCTCATTGCCTTAATATTATGGAGGGTGGTTAGATGATGAAACAATGTTTTAGTAAGTGCATTTAAATATTATTTGATATAATGAATTGTCACATGGTTGAACATCTGCATTAAGATATATCAATCTTTTTATGGTTTGTGATGATGTGACCATATAATAATTTTCTTGAAAAGACAAAATCACTCACTTTATAAAATTTTAATGGATAATCTTATAATATATCCTCAATTCCTTTGGAAACTTGTCTCTAATTTTGAATATGCTAGTTAGAAATTGGGCTTGCATGTAAGGTGTTTAAAAACATGTCTACATAAAAATAAAAATAAAAAAAGTAAATATTGAGTGCTCTATCATATTCACACATTCTTTTTTTGTCAAATTTACCATAATAATATTAAGTTATTTCTTACCTTTCTAATCATATATTTTTTCTATATTTCAAATACATTAAGCTTTTGATCTTCAATTTATTTTATTGGTATGCTAATTTTTCTTCAAAACTTTACTTATAACTTTTCATAAGTTTTTTTTAATCCGTTGATCCAAATTTAAACAAATTGCTTTTTTATATTCTAAACTCTAAAATATACACATTCAAAAAAAGATTTTAAATTAGTTTTAACAAAATTTAGATGGGAACATGTTCAACATATTATATTTCAATATGTGCTCATTTTTAAAAATTTGTCAAGGTTTATATATTTATACAAATTTCATTAGAAAGATCAAGTGTAAATCACATGAATGTAGCTAAAATTTATTTGAAGTAATTTGTGGAATACCTTTGAAAAGTAAACAATTCAATGAGAACATGCCAAACATGCTAGAAATAGATGCACTATGTGGTTTTTTCCTATTTGAAATTCTTAATCTCCACCATTTTTTTAAAATAGTACCTTAGAAACTAGATTTTGAAGATTGGCATCATATTCAAGTTTTGAGTGTAGCCATGCCCAATTTCTTATCCAAGATTAGTTTTATTAATTTAAAAAAAAATAAAAACATGGTCATTGTTTTACCCCTTTTTGGTTCCCCATTTCCATGCACATACCCAAGTGTGTAATACCTTAGCTCATAATGGATATGGAGAAAGTGCTAGAGTTAGTCTTTGAATATTAAAACTTTAATGCTTCCATATCATTTTTTATCATTCTCACATGTTAATGGAAATGACCCAAGGTAGGGGAATGCAGATTTCAAGGTGAGGATTAAGCATATAAGGATCAAGACTTATAATGTGAATATTTTTGGATTAATGCATATAATGATTTAAATGCTTTGAATATTTCCTTCATTTTATAAATGATAGTAGGGATTAATTGTGTAAGGAACCTCACATAACAAATTAACTAAAAATTAAATGTAGAAAAAGACACTGTGAAAAAAACAAACAAACTTGATTTATAATTTAGTACTTTCAATTATCATAATTATATTATAGTAAATCACATAACTCTTTGAGAGATAACCTCCTTGAGCGATTTGAGAATGCATAGTAGAGAGAGAAGAAGATTAATTTTATTGATTGATTCAATACAAATTGGATACATCACAATGCCAAATACAAATGCTTATAAAGCATTGCTTTCCTATTATTAACTACCCAAAAATCCCTTACGGGAATAACTTCCAGAAACTAATTAGTTTATTATTTAATTTCATCTAGCCTAGAAACTAACCTATTAATGTACAATACTCCAAACACTCCTCCCTTATTGCATTAATTCGAACAAGAGTGGACGTTGCAAGGGTTTTAAACCCAACCATCTGGAGACTTTGATGAAGCACCTTCACCAATCCTCCTTGCTCTCTCAAGAAAAAAATGAACTAATGACAACATTGGATCTCCTGACCACGCCTGCTCAAGAAAAAAATGAACTATCTACATTAATAGATCTCCTAACCACAAAACTTGAAGTTGTTTAGACACAACATGAGTGTTCCCACCTCCCTTGTACAATGAGACACATTTCCTCCAAAGTTCCACATCTCCTTCGAATGTGTCTAATGCCTCTCCTAGTGCTGCACATGAGACACCTTTCCTCTGAAAGTCCACATCTCCTCTAAGTATGTCTAACACCTCCTCAAGTACTGTGGAAATAATCACCACAGATATGCCTACACATGAGATGCCTTTCCTCTGAAAGTCCACATCTCCTCCAAGTGTGTCTAATGCCTCCTCAAGTGCTTGACAAATCACCAACCAAATATTACCCCCCCTCGATCCTTAAAGGGACAATCATGTTGCTAAGCCCCCTCTTCTCTTTAAGGACACAAATATCTCAAGCCCCCTCTTTTCTTGAGGGATGAATTTTCCAAGCCCCAGCTTTTCAGGGACACAAATAAGTTGCTTCTCATGCATTGAATCATCCCTAAGCAAGAAGCTAGCTTAGGATGATAGACAACCTCCTACCTTTTTTGCCTCCTACCTCCTATTTTGATTCTTTACTCTCTACCCATAAGATGTTGCATAAGATTCTCTAATAACAAAAGCATTTAAGTTTTCTTCAAAAAATCCTCATGTGTAACAAAGAAGGTCTCAAAAACATAAATGTAGAAAGTATTTGAAGCGCTTGTCCTACCCTATTTGAGTATATAAACATGAATATCATCAAATAATTGACTAAGATATTATTCCATATAAGTGGAAGATCATATTCATCAAAACCCTACATGGTGGATGGTATATTGGTAAGGTAAATGACATGAAATGAAATTGATAATGCTCATCAATAGTGTAGAAGGTTATTTTAGGAATGTCTTCTACTTTGATATACGATATAATAATTAACTAGGCTTAAATCTAACTTAGATGTATGAACAACTATTAAGATATTAGGAGCAATGGTCCTTTAAAAACAATATTATTTGTATTAAGTCCATTTCATTAAAAATATATATGCATTAGCATGCAACAATTTGTTATGAAAATAAGATATCACTATTGGCAACTAAGACATCGATTCATATGGGAAGTGATTATAGTTTGATGAAGCTAATTGTGTGCATTAACTATATGAATATGAGTCGTGAGCAACACTTGACATATAATAAAACAATGATTCTCATATGGTCAACTTCCTTGTTGGCCTATGTACTACATAGTGATTAAGGAGACTAATATTGTAGTAAATTTAAATTAGTGATAAATATTAGTGAGAGGAGATGTGAAGCAATTATGATTAATAAAATGTCTAACTTGCTATTAATTTAATATGTTCTCTTTATTGGTAATAGTTATTTTATTAATTTATTTGAAAATTATCCATGTACATAATCATCAAGTTCTAGTTGCAAATCCAAAACATCTACCATTTCTAACTGCATGGCACCTAAACGCTATCATTGTTACAATCCATTTACATCAGCCATCTATTCAAACCAAACACTATCTCTATTTGTATCGACATTTACAATTGTTTTGAATTGAATAAAAAATACCAATAATCACCAAAAACCTAAGAAACCCCATTACATCTACAATTTTTAAGCTTTACGAATAATCCAAAGGGATGTCTGCAAAAACCATGACAAAAAATAACATATAGCACCAAAATGAACAAAGTAACCTCTGCTCTGTAAAAACTCAAAATGTGTCATTGTTGCTTGCCGTGCTTTCCACTCCATCTCTATTGTTAGGCTCCAAAAATTATAGCATAGACCTCTCTCATGATAGCCTTTGACAATTCACCACCACTTTCAAGAAATCATTTTTTATTTAAAATATTAAAATTAAATTATTATATGTGTACATATAAAATTCTCTCTAAATTATTAATTTAGAAACTAACTTTATTCAACGAAGCAGTAATAATTCATCATTAAAGAATAGGAATGAAATGTTCCTTGATTTCGTACATATAAAGGATGAGACAATGGTGGATAAATGTGCTCCCACGAAATACGTGGGACATTCCAAAGTACCGCACAAATTCCACGCGTGCTCTGCTAGCCGGAAAGTTAGCCGCAGTTTAACCAAGAGAAAGCGACATGTTTTTTGATTGAAAAAGAAAAGGGAAGGTAACACGAAAGCAGACGTGTGAAAAACAACAAGGAAGCTTCTACATTTCCGCGTTTTCATTCAACTAAATTTATACGGTCGTCGAAGGGCGGTCTCTACCCTCAATCCTTTCTTCTTCCTCGCAATCCCCTCCAACCTTCTCTTTTCCCTCTTATAAATCTGGACGACCTGCTTCTCTCCATCACACCTCATTTCGTCTTCCACTTTCACATTTCTTAAAACATTTCTGTTTCTTTGCCAAGTATTTTGATTTTTGGGTCCGAGTTTAGCATTCTTAAAATGGCCGATCTGAGTGAAATTCGAAGAGTATATGAAATGGTGGACGAAAATGCAGATGGAGTCGTCACTGTGAATGAAATCTGCCGATTTATAAACAAGCTCGGAATACAAATGTCAGAAGAAGACTTGAGATTTGTACTGAGAAACAAAGGTGAAGAGATTTGTAGCGAAAACCTTCAATTTGAAGAGTTCGTTGATTTATATAACTTCGTCTTCAAGCGCGAACAAGATGATGAAGAAGGAAATGAATCAGAATATTTGATGGAGGCATTCAAGGTTTTTGATGAGAATAAAGACGGATACATCTCTTCTGAAGAATTGCAAAAAGTGCTTTCTGCGCTAGGATTAATTCCGCTCGCGCAACCTCCACAATACTACAAGAAAATGATATGTAGATTTGATTCGGACTGCAATGGGGTGCTGGATTTCTCTGAATTCAGAAATATGATGTCTTCTACAATTTCTCCATGAATTGCCATGCCTTTCTACATTACGGAACTATGTTTCTGGAGGGGTTTCACTGTGTGTGGCCAGTCGACAAACCGCTACAATTGTTATCCATCGAGTTTAATTGCTATTTTAATCAGTCACCCATTTTGGGGAAATTACTATATAATGAGGGTCTGAAGGGACTAAATTTTAAACTTGTTTTTTAAAATACGTAAATGAGTTTTCTAACAAGGCACCTATCTCCGTGTGGAATTTGACGGTCACCTTTACTTGTCATATGATTTTTTTTATGACTGTTTGATCATTTCAATGTCTTTTATTTTAAGTTTTATGAAAAATATTAATCGTCAAAAAAAATATTTATAAATGAAAAAAAATATTCAAATTTACTAAATAAACTTCTAAAATTTATATATTTTATTTTAAAAAATTATAAATTAGTAAGAATATTTAATAAATAAAATAGAAACATATATATAACATACTAATATTAAATGATGACACCTAATATTTATTAATAATAAGTTTCTAAATTTTCATATTAAAATATTTTAAAATTTAGAAATATTCATATCTATCATTTGCAAATATCTAAATAAATTTATATTTTATCTTAAATATTATAAAATAGCATATATTTATATTATAAAGTAAAATACTATATTGCTTATAATAATTTTATGGTAATTAAATATAAAGAGATATTTGGATTTAAGTGGTGGAATAGTGAAGAATATTAATATTTTTGGAGTGTAAGATTTGGTAATTTGATGGAGAAATAAGATATTTTCCTAAAATGTGGATTCATTATAATCAACAATTTTAATATGATTTGTTTATGTTAATTTTTATTTTTATGTTCTTTATAAGAATCAAAGATATTTATAAATATCTCAAGTAAGTTGTCAAATTACAAAGAACAATTTTACCCTAACTCAACTTTCTTGATTGAATGTAGAATGGTGGAGTAAAATCTCTTAGATCTTTGGGGTGGTTTGAGGTGTTTGAGGTTGTTGAAAGTTGGGGAATAACTCTCCAAGATCTCTATTGAGTAACTTTTTTTTTCCATACAATGAGAGTTAATGAGATTAAAACCTTTAGCCTGAGCGAGGCCATGTAACGTGTATTATTTTCTATTAGTTGTGGATCATATCTAATGTTTAGAAAAATTCCATAAAATAGGACTAAAGAGTGTGAAACCACTATGCTCCCAACATAATTACATTTTTCCAAGGCAAAGGAAAATATGTCATTTGAGGTTGCAACCACCCATGGAAATATGAATGATTCAACACTTTCACTTAGAAGATAAATTTCCATAATTAGCTATGATTACCTCAAATGATTCTATATAATAGGGATACAAATAACATGCTAGGTTAGTGAACTTGAGGTAATTAGATTATGAGTGCTATTAGAATCAATGAGAATTGTTAGAGAATATTTCTTACAAAAACTTTTAAAGTTCATTGTTTGAGGAGTGTGGCTCTCCATTAAGGTATCATAAAAATTCTAGTAGCCAAGTTGATATTCGGATCCTCAATTATTAGGTGGTCGTCATCTTGTGATTCTTGGGCATTTCCCACTCATTAGTTTTTAGGGGAGATTCCACATCAAACAATACAAATTCTATTTGACATAATGATGATTGTAACACAATACCTTTTCACATTGATCTCACAACTCCGATTTAGTGAGATATCCAATAAGAGTGGAGTGAACGATGGAGGTGTTAATAAGATGCCTCAACCCAATTGGGATCAAAGCAACTAAATTTGGAGAAACTTAATGTTGAGTGGTGAGCTTATCTTCTACAATATTTTCCAAATATATTATAGCCATCATATGATTGAATTTAAAATTTCAATCTCTAATGTAATTTCCCTCCTTGGGCCCCTTGTGAAATAATTAGTAAAGAAGCCTTTTATCAAGCCTTCTAATTTGATGGCTTATTTTTAAAAATTTAGCTTGATAGTTCTAAATAGAACCAAGTTACTATAATTCTATAGGGCCAAATATAACAAATATAATCTTTCTAAATTTAATCCAAATGGGTTTGGGATGAGTCATTTCATAACTTTATTACCACCAAATTTGTTCTTTTTCCAAACTTTTGACAAAGCAATAAGGACGATGTCCCCCTAAGGAGCGTTTTAGAGAGAAATATTGTTCAACATAGTAAATCCCCATTTTTTGGCTCTTATTTTTCATAAGATTCTATTGTAACTTTCCAATGAATCCAACAAGGAGGAAAACTCCAAACCTACTAATTATATCCACCTTATGATAACATGCAACTAATGTGCAACAAAGTACCAATATAAAATGCCTTCCACAAATTTCAACACCTTATTTTCTAAGAGAAAAAAATATTAGAGAGATACCACTATAAAATGGCACTTACATGAAAATATTGAATGATAAAGATATAAATAATCAATAACTTGTGAAGATTGAACTACCTTAATTCCCAACATGGTCTTTTTCTCATATCAAGCATGCACATTTCCATTCATAATATCTTATGCATGGTATACATTTTTTTAAGGTGAAAACATATATTTGTAGGTTTATCCTTTGATCCTCTTGGGGTTTGTATCATTATATCAAAGCTTGTAAATTTGTTATTAATATTTTTATGCTCTATTTTAAATGCACTACCTTCTTCTTCTTCTTCTTCTTCTTCTCCTCCTCCTCCTCCTTCTTGTTCTTGTTCTTCTCCTCCTCTTGTTCTTGTTCTTGTTAAATCAGCCAATAACGTGTAGGATGTATCGAATTCTTCTCCTTATATATCATTTACAAGGATCATATCCTTTCCTTTATATGCATACAGTTTAGGGAATAATTGTACATACTTTGAATATATTCAATTCATGCATGAGAAAAATGGTTAATTGATGGCACTTTCACTACAGATTGATGAAATACATAGAATGTATGATATGCATTCACAGCTGAATAAAAGATTTTGAACTATACCATAATCTAATTTAGAAATTTTGCAGATAAACAAGAGTTGCAAGGTAGCCAAATCCCTGCCAGAATTGTGGAAACAAAATAATTGGGATCAGGACTGTTCTGTTTCAATAAAGATTTAATTAATTAATTAATTTGTATCTAATGATTAGATGAAATATATAAAATTCCTCTGTTCACAAAATATTATAAAGAAAATCGAATACAAGTATATTATTTAAACATTTTAAGCATGTATTTTTTAAACCATTATTAGATACGGGTGAGGGTTTTCCATTTCTGCATGGTAGTAGTCTTTGAATAATTTTTATGAGAAAGAGATGAAGGAAGCAATGTTTATTTTAAATAATTTTTTTCTAATAAACTAGCACTTGCATTGAAATAAGGTGCAAGGATACGTCGATAGGTCTTTGATGTGAAAGCATAATTGAAGGGAGTCATTAAACTAGGAGATAGTTTCAATATTATAGCATTATTTGGAGGGATGTTTTTACTATGCAAGAATGAAGTCTGATAGAAAAGTCACTATTACTGGATTAACCTCCTATAAGATGACTTGTAATCTAAATTTTGAATAAGGTGGAAAATTGTATTGCCTCTATAATATATTTATGAAGTGACTTAGTTATGTTTGATTTGTAAATTTTGGTTGTAAGTAGGTTAAAAGTGAAGCTTGTTAGGATTAGCTATCTTCATTGGGTACCTATTCCTGCTCTCAATAATTGCCACCTATTGAATCTCTAAGTATTGTAGAAAAGAGAGGAATATTTAAGAAATTTTTTTGGAGTTTTGGTAAAAGTTTTTGAAAGATTGGAGAGATTTAGGAATAATCACAATCTTAAATGAGATATGTTAAATTGTTTGTAATCATTCTTTTTTATATAAATATAATATTTAGATACCAGTGAGGGTTTTCCGTTTATGCATGGTAGTAGTCTTTGAATAATTTTTATGAGAAAGAGACAAAGAAAGCAATGTTTATTTTAAATAATTTCTTTCTAATAAATTATAACCTGATCAGTTTGTGGTATCTCTGCTCCATGGAAAATTCATTAGATGTGGGTTCATGTTATTGTGATGAGTACTCCTATAGAACACGAGGCACACAAACTACACGCGAAGTGTTTGAGAAAATACCCCAGCATGTATGAAAAGTGTCGTAGTTATGCAAAATTCACGCGAAGTGTTTGACGAAAATACCCCAATATGTGTGAAAAGTGTCACAGTATGCAAAATGTTTGACAAAATGCTTGAATGAGAAGTTGTAGCAGGGAGTGCACAAAATCAGATTGTTGAAGAGTACCACGAAATCGAATACTATCGAAAGGTGTGAAGCCGAACTCATTAACCTTAGCCAACATCTTTGAGTTGACTAAAATACGAGGGAACAAAATATGAAAATGCACCAAAAGAAAAATGGATGTTAATAAATGTCAAAAACCTATCGAACACTTTTCATGTGGATGGAACGAATGACCTCAATGTCGACCTTGCATGGTTGAAAAATTCATGTGCCTATGTGTAAGACCAAGAAATGCGAGCAAGCCATGATACATGAGGATTGTGTGCAAAGTTGCATGCAACATAGCTTTGTGTGGAAATGCACAGAATGTTTGATGCATCCTATTAGACTTGGATCATTTTGTTGAAAGTAAATTGTGGACCCAAAACTAATTAAAGAACCGAAAATAGAACATAATGTTAAAGATAAAAAAAGCACAGACAAGAGACACAATGTTTATAGTGGTTCATCCAGCTATAATGGATTACATCCACTCTTGAAGCAAAGGACAATCTCTTATTCAAATTATGAAAAGTTACAACAGCAGCAACCACACATTGGCTTTTTTTTACATATTCAATAATAGACATTCAATGGAAGACAAGAATAGCCTGGAAGAGGAAGAGATGACAATGATTGGACTGCACAGTCAGAGCCGTTTCATATTCCTCTTTATCAAAACCGTTACAATCTCCCACTTGAAGTCCAATCAGTGCTGCACAGAGATGTCCCCTACTTGGAATGCTTATGGCTATGTAGTGACAATGCCAAGAGAAGCTCTACAAAATTCAAACTTCTCTCGAGGTACAACCTTCATGAACGCATCAGTTGGATTGATCTTTGTATCAATCTTCTCTAACTATAATCTTCCCTCTTCAAGAGCATGACGTATGAAATGAAATCTGGTCTCAATATGCTTTGTGCGACTGTGGAAAGCTGAATTTTTTACCATATGAATGGCATTGTTGCTATCAGAGAATAAGGTAAATGTGGATCATTTAAATCCCAACTCTCCAAACAATCATTGTAACCATATCATCTCTTTAGCTCCCTCAACGAGAGCAATGTATTCAACTTCAGTGGAGGAAAGAGCAACCACTTGTTGCTTCTAAGAAGTCCAGCTTATCACTGCCCCGACAAAAGTAAACACATAGCCTATTGTTGAACTCCTTGTATCTAAATCTCCAGCCATATTAGAATCAACATATCTACAAATATAATGGGCCTTACTGTTAAAACATAAAACATGAGAGGAAGTGCCTCTCAAATACCGAAGAGTCCATTGAACTACTTGCCAATGAGTTTTACTAGGATTACTCATAAAACCACTCACAACTCCCATTGCATGAGCAATATCTAGACGTGTGCTAACCATGGCATACATCAAACTCCCAACTACTAAAGAATAAGGAATAAAAACCATCTCTTGTTTTTCTTCTTGAGTAGAAGGACACATTTTTGTGGACAATAAAAAATGATCAGCCAATGGAGTGGCAACTGATTTTGCATTTGTCATATTAAATTTCTCTAAAAGTTTAAGAATGTATTTTTCTTGAGATAACTTAATTTCTCTTTTATGTCTATCTCGGATTATATCCATCCCAAGAATTCTCTTTTCTGCCCCTAAATATTTCATGGCAAAATGAAGAGACAAATGTGTCTTCAGCGCATGAATGACTCTCATACTTTTACCAGCAGTCAACATATAATCAACATACAATAACAAGATCACAAAGTCACTAGTCTGAAGCCTTTTGAAGTATACACATGGGTCTGATTCACAATGAGTAAAACCTTGCTGAGTCATGAAGTTATCAAACTTTAAATACCATTGACGTGAGGCTTGCTTCAGCCCATAGAGGCTCCTCTTTAACCTGCAAACTAAATGCTTCTGCCCCTATTTTACAAAGCCTTTCGGCGGTTCCATATATAATTCTTCAACAATGTCCCCGTGTAAAAATGTTGTTTTGACATCAAGTTGCTCAAGCTCAAGGTCCCATGCTATTGCCATACCAAGTACCAAATGAATAGTTTGCATTTTAACCACTGGAGAAAAAATCTCATTGAAGTCCACACCTTTTTGTTGAGAAAATCCCTTCACTACCAATCTAGCCCTGTATCTCTTCTATCCTCCATCTTCCTCTTTTATACGATAGACCCATTTATTTTTCAATGCTTTACAGTTTGGCGGAAGGAGGACCAAATCCCATGTCTGATTTGTGTGTAGAGAATCCATTTCATCTCTCATTGCATCCATCCAGAACATCGAATTTACATCAGTACATGTCTGTTTAAATGTTTGTGGCTCTGCCTAATCAGAACACAAAGAAAATAATAATTCATAGTCATCAAATTTTCTTGGGCGCTTTCTCTCTCTGGTAGACCTCCTCAACTGGACATTTTGATCAATTTCAACATCAGAATCCTCTCTATTGGAAAATGTTGTATGTGGAAGTACAGTTGTCTTACCAACATTTTGAACTATCTCACGTGGAGGACCCCCTGTTTCCCAATTAATTTTTGCCGCAAGGTGTGGTATCGACATCAAAGGCTGCTCACTCTACTGAGAATATGCACACAACAGAGAGTCTCCCTCCTGCTGGCACTGCAGAGAGTGCTCACGCACCAGAGAGTCTCCCTCTTGCTAGCGCGATAGAGAATGTGTTGAAGACTGCAACATAGGCTGCGTTCACTGTAGTAATGGGTTGCCACGAAAATGCTCGGGCTCACCTCCCTGAGCAAAGTCCCTATCGTGAGTGTCCGTAGGGTGAGAGGAGGTGACATGGGATGGCGTGGAGACTTGGGATTCTTGCACATGCTCTACCTATGGTAGAGAAATAGCCTGCGGTAGAGCCTCCTGATTTATGTTTGTTGCGTGAGTCAAGTGCGGTGGCTAGGAAAATAGCGGTGGAAGTGACTCATATGGTAGGGGAGGAAACCAATTTGTTTCCATGCAAGAGGTAGCCAGGGGAGGCATGGGAAGAAGTGTATTTGACGACAGCTCTTGGAGAGACATTTGAGGTAGAGTTGTTAATGCAAGGCTGTTATTGAACAGTGGTTGTGTGTGAACCACTAAGGGTGTGGGAGACATAAGTGGTGGCTGCGTTATTTGATAGGGCAGAGTATTTGTTGAAGAAGTGTGTTGGACAGTGCTAGAGGGGATAAATGTAGAGGGGTGGAATGTGACCTGGGGCACGTTCTATCTATGAATCCCATTATTGGATAGATCAAATTGAATAAAATTATCAGAAGAAGAGTTCTGAGATTGCAAACTGGAGAATGACTTTTCATTGAATACAACATCCCGGCTCCATATCACTTTCTTGGTGATTGAATCCCATAGACGATAACCAAATTCATCCTCACCATACCCCAAAAATATACATCTTTTGGATTTAAAATCCAATTTCATTCTCTGCTCCTTATTAATGTGAGCATATGCATCGCACCCAAAAACATGCAAGTGAGAAAAATAAATTCTCTTACCAGCCCACCTCTCTTCCAGAATGTCAAAATCCAGACGTGATGAAGGAGCTCAGTTTATTATATAAACCATTGTATTACATGCCTCTACCCAGAATTCCTTCCCCAAACCAGCATTAGACAACATACACTGAGCTCTCTCCAAAATAGTTCGATTCAACCTCTCAGCTGCACCATTTTCTTGAGGTGTATATGGGACTGTTTTAATTTGTCGAATACCATGATCTGCACAAAATTGATCAAACTTTGAAGAGCAAAACTCACCACCATTGTCCATTAGTAGACATTTTATTTTTCTTCCAATCTGATTTTCCACCTTAGCCTTAAAGCTTTTAAATTTTGAAAAAACTTCTGATTTCTTATTCAGCATATAAACCCAAACTTTGCGAGTGCAATCATCAAGAAATGTGACAAAATAATTAGCACCACTGATAGAAGTTACCTTCGTAGGACCGAAAACATCAGAATGAATGAGCTCTAATGGAGATGATTTCTTCTCATGACCCGTCCTTATGAAGCTGGTGCAATTTTGCTTTCCATAAAGGCAATGCTCACATAATTCCAAATCAACTAATTTTAAACCTGGAAGTTGATCTCTTTGAAGCATAACTTCAAGACCTGTTTGCTCATATGACCAAGCCTCTTATGCCAAAGTTCAACATTGCTATCCGCAACCGCCATGGCTACTTCCACTTCACCATTACACTCTAATGTGTATAAACTTCCAATTTTCTGCCCTTTTGCTAAAATTAATTGACCTTTGGACACTTTCCAAGAAGCTAAATCAAAACTAACATTGCAACCTTGTGTATATAAGTTGACTAATAGAAATCAAATTACGCTTAAGTGTAGGAACATGCCTAACATCTTTTAAAATCTATTTGCTTCCATTTTTCAGTGACAATAAAATATCCCCTTTGTCGACTATATCAAATTCTTTATTATCCCCAAGAAAAACTTTACCAAACATACCTTCGTGGTAATTTGTGAAAGCACTCCAGCATGGAGTTGCATGAAATGAGGCACTAGAATCGAGAACCCATGAATCTGAATTTGTGTTGCCAGCTGTTGTGTGTGTGAAAATTGTACCTGATCTGTAGACACAACACTCAGTAAAACATTAGAGGTTAGTGATAATCAAAATCGTGCAAAATTGAAATCTAATTTAACCAAGCGATTTACTGCCTTCTAGTAGGTGCAAGATTAATGTTCTCAGATTGTAATCGAGATCAACAACCTAGATGACACCTAAATGAAGGATTTGAATGCAATTGATCTAGATATGAGATTAAATGCAATTAAGCTATTTTTTTTTTTGGATTTTATGATGCAATAAGGAATGAAAACTTGATATGAATCTGTGCTAGATGAAATTGATATGCTATGAATGCTATTGAAAATTGATATGCAATGCTAATCTAACAATGATACGCAATATGAATGCAAAAATAAGATTGATCTCACAAAGATGTCGATTTGCAAGAGCTTTGATTCTTCAATTCCAATTCTCCAGCATGATTGTGCAAAAATATGAGATGCTTGGATGCAAATTTGAGAGATGATTGAGAGGTGAGTTATGAAGAGATGAGCCTTGTTTTTATAGAAATCCAAGGCTTTGGAGGTGCATGAGAAAAAGCCATAAATCACTCAGATAACTCAGGTTGATTTTTGAGTTATTTTTAAATAAAGGATAATTAACTCACAAAAACATGCAAAAGCTAAGTTTTAACTCAAAATAGAGTTTAGCTTTAATTGAAAATTGGTAGTTGTCTGCTTTTATGATTGTGCATGTTTTATTTATGAATTAATTTAATAATAAAGTGATTTATTTCCAACTTAACTGCTTTTAAAAATAAAACAATTGATTTATGGGTTAATCAATTATTTAATCAAACTTTTATTAAAAACTATATTATTAAATAATGACAACTTGCTTTAATTAATTAAATAAGAATTTAATCAATTATTCATATGATATTAGATTTATTGTCAAAATTAAATAATACAATTAATAATAGATATAATTAAATTTAATTACACAATTAAGTGGCAAATATTAAATCTAATTAATTAAATATGAAAATATTCAATTAATCAAACTTTAGGATAAATGTGATTTATTGCCAAATAATTATAAAATTAAAGATAATTATGATGATTAAGAATATTGCTAGGAATATTCCCTGATGTAGAATTTAAGATAATCAATTAGATTTGATGATGTTCAGATGTGCCTTAGGTTAGGACTTCGATGTCGATTTTGTTCGATTTGTCAATGTAGGAGGTTAATGAACTTATAGCCCATTTTTGGGGTATTACAGCTGCAAGTACCAAAGATCCATTAGTTGCAGCATTAACACCAGCATTAATAACATTATTTTGAGCCCTTTTGTAGTTCCAACATTGCTTCTTTGTGTGCCCAGATTTTCCACAAAACCAGCATGTGCCATTTCTTCCTCTCGATTTTGAGTGATGACTCGATCTGCCTCTTCCGTTGTTATTATTATTATTATTTCTTCCTCTCTCATGACTTCTACGTCTATTTCTTGTGCTCATAGCTGTTAGAGCATCACTGGAAGAGGGTTCTTGTTGCTTCCTTCGCATGTCTTCACTAAGTAGAGTGGCTGCAACTTCATCAAATTTTAGCTTGCTCTTGGCTGGAATGGAAGTGCTCACAGCCATGATAACTCCTTCCCAATTGTTCGGAAGTGAGCATAATAATAATATTGCCTTTATTTCATTATCTAATGTGATACCGACTGAAATTAGCTGAGTAACTAGAGTATTAAACTCATTGAAATGATTTGATATTAGTCTCCCTTCTTTCATTTTCAGATTATATAATTTCTTGATGATGAATACTTTGTTCGATGCTGAAGCTATCTCATATAGTGAAGATAACTTATCCCACAGTTCTTTCATGGTCTTCTCTATTGAAAAATTGAAGAGCACATTGCTGTATAAAGATAAGAAAATCATTGCCTTTGCTTTCTGATTGATCTTCTCCCAATCTTCATCCGACATCGAACCCTTTCCTTTTGTTTTTCCAAGTAATGCTAGTTGCAAATCCTACTTGATAAGCAGAGATTCAATCTGTACTTTCCATAATCCAAAGTTCTACCCTGAGAACTTTTCAATCTTCCATTTGTCTGCTTCATCCATGGCACCTGCAAAACCTCATCGATTTCTAGAAAAATCGAACAAGCTTAACCAACTTTGATATGAATTGTTGAAAGTAAATTGCAGACCCAAAACTAATTAAAGAACCGAAAACACAATAGAATATAAAAGATAAAAAAAGCACAGACAAGAGACACAGTGTTTATGGTGGTTCATCTAGCTATAATGGATTACATCCACTCTTGAAGTAGAGGAAAATCTTTTATTCAGATTATTAAAAGTTACAACAGCAGCAACCACACATTGGATTTTTTTTTACATATTCAATAACAGACATTCAATGGAAGACAAGAATAGCCTGGAAGAGGAAGAGATGACAATGATTGGACTGCACGGTTAGAGCCGTTTCATATTCCTCTCTGTCAGAACCATTACACATTCATCCATTCTCACGAAGAAATGGTCTCCATTGCCTCTAAGTGAAACGTACGAAACCATGTACAAACTTCTTCCAAGTCATACCATTTGGCTTGGTCAGCATACTATCCATTATTATCATGTGAAAGTCATTGATTTTGTGACCAAGTAGCCATTTTGACGATGTTATGTATATATTAAGGCTAGATTTCCATGAGCAAAGTGTACGTTTGTCAAATGTTTGATATTGTGCCAACTTTAGAATGGGAGGGAAATATGGTTTCACTACTCATGTATTAAATCAAGGTGCAAACTCAAGTATTGTCTTTTATCAAGACTAAGGGCATTCTCACTTGTTCCACATGGTATGGTATAAAGATGACAGTGAAGAGGTTTGATCTTGTTGTGTGGATCATGGAAATGTTATTTTTAATTAAAGGTGAGCCATATTTTATATTTTATGGTTGACTTGGTAATTATGTGGTGAGTGTTTTTAATAGTTTTGTTATTGATGTTAGAGACCTATCAGTGGAGGTCTTGATTTCCTTTTTATGATTCATGATGCTTTGTTTACTTCTCATTCTTGTATGTCACTAGGACATTATAACAAAGGTTAAGGGGTGTCATTAGTTGGAGCTAAACACATGTTTGGAAGGGACCCTTCTTCATAGCTTCCTATTTATTGTTCCATTGTAAGCATGTTGGATGAGAGGTAAACTCATTTTGTGTGCAAATGTACATTTTTGTGCATTTTCAAGATATGGACAAATGTTTCATTAGCCTCTTTTGTCTGTCTATTGGTTTGAGGATGACAAACACATTTATCATTCTAGTTGTGTATCTAACATGGTCCATGATGTAGGAGCATCTTGGGTGAATTGACGATCAATATCAACCAAAAATATTTCTCCATTTGTTTTCTTCAATTTAGACAAGTTTTGGAATAGAGTATAACCATCCATAAACAAGGGATTTTTTAGATGTTGTAATTGTCACTGCCATGGTTGATATGTTGGAAAAATATGTAGCATCAAAATAGGGCATAAACATTCATCAACTCATACATGGAT
Organism: Chamaecyparis obtusa; assembly: GCA_027943335.1. Taxonomy (NCBI): domain Eukaryota; kingdom Viridiplantae; phylum Streptophyta; class Pinopsida; order Cupressales; family Cupressaceae; genus Chamaecyparis; species Chamaecyparis obtusa. The sequence goes on from BSBK01005295.1 coordinate 1,682,484, forward strand.
TCTATTTTTGATAATCTTGTTACTAATATATTTACCAATTTCAACACCAATAGCTCCTTCAGTGATATTGCATATGACACTAGTGTGGCCATGACATAACTTGTGGGACATACCATTGTGGATGGTGCCGTTGAGCTTGATATCCACATACTGACCTATCTAGTATGTCCTTAGATATATGTACCCAAAGGATCATAGCCAACCCTCTTGAGTGGATTTACAAATAGATCCCTTGTTTGGGAACATCCTCAGTGTCGAGTTGACATTTTCTCTCCCATCTTCTCTAAATAAATAGCTACAAAATATTGAAATATAAAAAAACACACATTCATTGTTTACAAAGAGATGGGGGGGAAGTATAGGTAGAGAGTATGTATATAAGGAAATATAATTACAAGGAGAAAGATACAGAAAGGGATGGAGGGAGAGATACAAAAACATAAAGAGAGGGTGGTATAGAGATGGAAAGATAAAGGGAGAGAAGAGGAAATAAAGAGATATAGATGGAGGGAAAGTAAATAGAGATATAGAAATGAGATAAAGAGAGATAGACAAAAATAAATAGAGAGGGAGAGAGGGGAGAGTGTGTGTATACACAAAGAGAGGATGGAGATAAAGACGAGAGGGTAAAAGCACAATTGAGTGTCACCTTTTCGGCTAACTCAAATGACTCGACATAGTTAGACTCGACCAAGTTAGACTCGGTCGAGTCTAACTGGGCCGACTAAATGTAGGCACCACGTGGCACCCAATGGCATCTACATGGACTGGTAGATTGGGCCGAGTAGGACTCGGCTGAGTCTAAATGATATTTTTAATATAAAAAACCATCTCAAGCCCCTCATTTGCACACTATTTTGGCTATTTGTGTGGGGCCGACCCCATGGGGACTTGGCCCAGTCAGACTTGGCCCCATGGGGACTTGGCTGAGTCAGACTCGGCCCAGTCTACCTAGGTGGCATGCCATGTTGGTAGCCAAACCTCCAAAAACATAAAAAAACTAGAATTTTGCACTTCTATTGTAACTTTCTCTGATCAAAATAGAAAATGTTAAAAAAATAAAAGTACCCTTTTGTAGATCTCGGAAGTACAATTCTGAACATATAAATTTTATATTGTTTCAACTACAAACATTAAACAAATTTGCTAAAAACTACATGTAGGTATATTAAACTTTGAGAAGACATTGATTCAAAAATTATAGAAAAATGCTAAATCAATTCAGAAATTTTTTAAAATCATATAAGACACTAGAGGAGAGAGTCCTCTTCAAGAATATGTAATTTATTTGGTTTTTGACATAGTTTTTATAGGGAAAAAGTGACGGGAGAAAAAAACTATTGATTTCAGGTAAGTTCGGCTTTGGATGCTTATAACGGTTAAACTATAGATCAAAAACACTTCTTTCTTTTTTCTTGCACTAGATATACATGTCATCTAAAACATATTCTAAAAATGGAGGGATAAACAATGTTTTACTTATAATGATTTAACGAGAAGTAAACTCCCTGATTTGTAGCATTTTTCAGGATATGAAAATTACACCTACAAAATTAAAAAAATATATTAATTTTTGCTCAAATTAATTTTTAAAAATTATAGGCATAAAATTCATACTATTTTACACATTTCATCAGTTTACATCATCTTCAAATTCTCAACATAAATGTAACTTTTATGCCCTTGAATTGTTTCAGTTTTGGTGTTGTTAGCCTCTTCCTTTGTAAAAGGGTGACAACTTATTGTGCTTTTACCCAAGAACATATATAGAGAAAAGATAAGGATTGAAGACATGGAGTGAGAGTATCCATAAAGAGGGTGATTTAAAAGAGGGAGAGCTATACATGGAGTATATGAAGAGCTATAGATAAGGAGAGAGAAATTAGGTAAGTATATGAATCTTGGGGCGTAGTTTTGTTGCCCTTTGTTTTCTCCTTATATCCATTTATGAGAGATTATATAATTTTACATGGTTACATCATCAAGCCTAATAATATTTACATCTTTTTCATTCCCTCTTAGTTACAATTAAGCGAGGTGTTGGTGTAAATATCACTATTACCTAGCTATTTCCAATATTAGAGATGTTTTAAATTACATCGCTTAAGCTTAATTAGGGTACATATATAATATTTATCACTTTATACATCATATCATTAGACCAGGACACTTTTGATAATATTATGCTAGTCTATGTCAAGTTCCTTGAACTATATAACTAAGGGTTTCCTTTAGTAATATCATTTTTTTGTATACATCAATCCACTTTGTTTATATTCTTTGATAGGAGCACAATTTATTGTTGTCATATTGATCTTTAGAATATCTTTTGTTTTTTAAGGCCTCTAGATCATGGTTGGATATCTCCATAGCGACATCTTATAATGTGAAAACAAAACTGAATTGATTTTAGAAGATGAAAATGAGAGTATTTTACATTTCTAAAGGCACTAAAAACATATTTCATTCCATTTTGTTTTTACTATTAGTTTCTTTAGGTTGGAATAGATTTGTTAAATTTGTGATTCTAGTTTTCATCATTTCTATGACAATCATTAGAGCAATGTTCCATCTCCAACATTTGAGAGAGAATTTTGATAAAAATCCTCTTTTTGAATTGGTAATGGAAATGGTGTTTTTTAGGTTAATTCATTAAATATTGATTAATTTAAAGAAATCTTGAATAATTAATTTTATACAAAAATAAATATACATTATAAATAAATATAATAAGTTTTAAAAGCATGATGAAGCATACATTTGATGTAAAAATTAAGCATTCACAATATGTGAATTATTTATAATTCTATAATGGATTAAGGTTCTTTGTGAGTTGTTTTCTTGTTCTAGGTCGATTTTATACATAATCTTAATTAGGCATGTAGTATAGACTTTTTTTGTTCCAAATTACTATGAATCATACTCTCTAATAACATTAAAGGACTAATGATATTTACAAATAATTTAGGAAAATCTTTGAATTGTTAGGGTTCACATTCTATTTATTAAAGCCCTTGGAGTGATCATATTTATATCTTAGAAAGGCTTGGAAAATAACAAGCAAGCATGCAATGAATTTTAGTGCAAGTAATGTTATTTTTAGATCTTTAGTTCCTACTGAATGTTTCTTAATATTTTAAGTTATTGAATGTTCACCATGCCTTCAATTTATTTTTAAATGAATGTCTTTAGATACAAAAATACTAATTTTTTAAAGAAACATGTACAAAATCATCTAATAATGGCTAGAAGTGTTAGGAATTAGTGTTCACATAGGTAATATAAATAAGAGAATATGTGGGTGGTGATGAATGAGTGATAAATTAGTGTCATAATAATATTAAGTTGTTAAACAACTTAATATTATTATTAGTCATATAATTCACTTAATGAATTATTTCGTTTGTGATGGAAAATTGAGTTGTTAAAACAACTCAACATAATAAGGAAAGTAATTCAGGAGGTTCCCTAAAAATAGGATTTTAGAATCTTATAAATATATACAGTGTTAGAATGAAAAATCAATGAGAAGAAGCATCATATTATTTTGTTTTAATTATTTTTTCTTATGCTCACCTCTGTACCATAAATTTTGATATGGGATCAAAGCCATAAAAAATATGTGCCTACTATTTTATAATTTGGAGATTTCTTGAGTTCAAGCAATATGATAGGAGTTGAGGATGACTAATCTATTGTCCTCATTATCTCCAATATTTTTTTTATGTCTTTTGATTTATTTTGCACAAACCTTTTTGTAAATTGTGATTCATATTCTCAAAAGGTAGTGTATGATATTTCTCAAAAGGAGTAAAGAATCTACTTTCTAGAGGTATATTCAAATGGTAGTCCCTGAATAGAATTTTTTATTAAATTGATTTACTAAAACTATTGTTCATTCCTTTGTTATGGGTGTCTTTTCTGTTGGTTGTTGGTACTTTTTTGCAAGCTATATTTTTTCTTTCTAAGATTCCTCACCTGGTAATTAAGGCTTTCATGATAATCAACCATGTTTGGTTTTTTCTATGTTTTCTTCCCTTGTTGCGTGGAAAATTTTCCATGTTGGTATTGATCCCTACCATTATACATACATACATACATACATACATACATACATACATACATACATACATACATACATACATACATACATACATACATACATACATACATACATACATACATACATACATACATACATACATACATATATATATATATATATATATATATATATATATATATATATATATATATATATATATGCTCAATTTTTTGATGTAGGTTTGCAGGTACTAGGCATCAACTTACCCGAATTGTCAGGATGAGCATACCCTATCTCATTATCCCAATGGTAAGAGAGGGGAGATAACATTCAGGTCTAATTCCTAACCTGAGCCCTCATTTATCCTGAAATAGTGGACAAATATTTGATTGACTACTTTATTTGAGTTCCTTGAGGTGATGTGAATTTGTGAACCCTTGTTTGAGCATGCTTAAGTTGTTGCATCATGTTTATATTTTGATTTCGCCAGTTTTCAGTATACATGTATGAAGGTTAATGTGGTATTTTGTCACGATGTTAGTAAAAGAGTAATTAAAGGTTAATTATAAAGATTAAATAATTAAAATTTCCAAGAATATTAGAATATTAAATATATGAATATTTGATTAATAGAGATTAATTAAATAGCTATATTTATTTAAAGGGATTTAATTAAAATTCTAATGATAAAGTTTGAGGATTTAATTAAATATTAAGTCTAAATAGAAATTAAAATGTATATAATATAACTAAATTATTAATATGCTACAAATATTATTCCTAATTAAAAATAATAATATGCAATGTAATTGCATTTAAAAAATAATAAATTTGAGTTTTAATTCTAATTGGAAAATTGAGTTTTGTAGAGAATTAATTATTTAATAAAAAACAAAAAAATAGAGAAGAAAAGAAGGAATCTAATTTATTTATATTATTACTAAAAATATATATAATATTTATTTTGGGAAAAGAAAAGAAATTAATAATATTTATTTATTTAATATTAAAAGAAGAAAGAGAAAGAAAATTGTGTATTTATTTCTTTTTAAAATAAATAAATAAGTAAATTGATTTTATTTGTTAAAAAAATTAGAAAAATAAAGAAAATAATTCTTTTATTATTTTGAGTGGATTTATTTAATTTTTAGATTTGCATATTGTTATTCAACTAATGAGGATAAGTAATGAGGATACTTTGTAGTTGCATATCTTATTGTTATTCAATTATTAACACATATTAGAATACAATGATAAAGTGAAATGTCACTAAATAATGATCAATGATTAATCCATGATGAATGTAAGGATACCATTGCCACAACGGATGAGGCCAATTGACACCTATGACTCCTTGGTTTTCGACCCTAAAAGACATCAAGTTAAACTCATACCCATATATAAAATTATATAAAACTAGTAGTTGCTCCTTGACGTGCAAGGTGTATGTTTAAGAGGTGTAGAAGGTCAATAGTAAGAGAATATGATCTATTTTTTGGCATAAATTTGTTCCGTACATGAGGTCACTTGACAAGACATTTTGAAAATGATGTTGTTTGTGCTTCAAATCAACTATGCATCCATTTACAAGGATCCAATAATAGATAAAATAAAACCTTTAAATCAGAAAGATAATCAAGTTCTATTGCCAATAGATTCATATTATGCTTGCAATAGAATACGAGGAAAGAAGAAATAGATATAATTTTTTAAAAGAGAATAATTATATTTTACTCATTAAAAAAATTGCAGGATGCATATGAACAGAGAGATCCGCTTGTTCATCAGCTAGAAAGCTTAGACAACATCATCTTTTGGAATTCAGTGAAATCCAAAACTCCATTGACATCAAACTGCATATCATTTTCTGGCATTGCACGGGGTCTTATCCAACTCGAATCAATCCCATCGTAGACATGACATGGTTTAACTCGTCAGATGAAATGTATCCTTCTTTAAGCAATGTGAAAGAAGAATCGAAGTATATTCCACCTTCGAACACCGCCGTCATTCATATGACGTGAATGGAATTGCTTCGAGATGAAGAAATTGATATCAAAACGCGTATGAAGTAGGGCGGTAATATGTCTGTTAACACGGTCTTTCGGCGGCCTTCTACATTAATCTGTTAAAACGGTTGTGGGGGCGGGGGCGGGGGCGGCTGTACGGGCAGCGATATTTAGTTAAATCTTAAAATCAATAATAACTTTAGAATACGAACACCTAGGAACTTAGAAGTTTCTTCAACAATATTTTTAGATAACAATTCAAAGTATTTAATTTTTTATTATATTAAATTATTTTATATTTCACAATTCCAGTTTAGATTTTAAATTGAATTTGTATTACTTGAGATTGACTATGAAGTCTATGATTGAATTAAGGAAATCACACGACTTGATAGATTATAACATATTCATTAGATTGTGTTTGAACTTCTTAATATAAGGAGATTTTTTCAGTTTTTACTCTAATGTAGCTAAGAAAGAAGACGGACACATCAAGATTGTGTGGGGTTAGTACGATCATATTCAAGTTCCTAAAATTAATGGGACATCTTTTGGTAATTCTATGATTCCATATAATAGACTTGAGCTAAAATATTGATATAAAATAATGAACCTAAAATATTCACAAAAAAATGTCTATATTGAATTCTTAGATTTGATATACCTACAAAAAATAATTTCTTTTTTTTATAAACTAGATGTAACGTTTCATTCAAATGTATAATTTTCCTTAATTTTTAATGAAAATTTTATTCTCAAAAATATTGAGACACTTTAGAGAACTACAAATTTCTTGCAAAAACAAACATATTTTGAAAAGATGTAATTAATGAAATGTCTAGAATGTTAAAATCTTCTAATATTTTGAAAATCAATCTCCCAAAAAAATATTGGAATTTCAATTATTGATCTCCACAACTCATTGCATTTCATCCATATGTTTGATATTCAAATGAAAGTGTCTAAACTATTTAATGAGGGTTAATGTTTTCTATTAGATAGTCAACATATCCCTAATTGATGAAGATATTGGAATATATAAAATTTGGAGGCCTATCATGGTTACAAACATGTCCAAAAATGGTTGAATGCTTCCCTCCAAATTATCATGTCATTTAAGGTCATTCATGATGGTGAATCCTTTATTCCAAGACAAGGATCTATAAAAAACCATGCCTAAATGTGAGGGTTTGAGGAATTTCTAACTTGGAAAATTAATTTTCATGAAAGGGTTTTCGAGATTGGCATGAGTAAGCAACTATTGACAAGAAAGATAAAAAGTCTAAGGATTAGCATTCTCAAGGGAGCATTTGTATGAGAGATTTAAGTTCCAATGCTTCATATGCCTAAGGATGCTTTTGAAAGCGGAATGAAGGATCTAGATATTTCCATATCAAAAGATGTATTTATATAGAAAACTAGGATTGGGCATACATGTCATTTGAATGCTTTATACTCAATATATTAATATTGAAAGTTATAAAGTTTAAGGATAGGAGTTTAGTGAATGAGACACAAGGATGAGAAGGGGGTTTATCATATTGGTTATCTAGCTAGCAAGATGATACATCACAATCATAATCAATTTAATCAATATTATCTTCCCACACATGACTAAGATTACAGTCATTTGTAAGAGCCAAATATGGCAAATCATATATAATGGGAATCTTTTATAAAGGAATGATAGTATAATTTTTATTAATCAATTTATGTTCTTTAGGTATTTTAGTAAAGAGAACCTCAAACATCCAAAGTATTAGCATGAGGTGTTGTTGAAATTGAAGAATTGTTTGATGGTAATGTACGACATAATCAATTATTTCAGAGGAAATAAATATTTAATTTAGATTAACCTATTGATAATTATGATAAGGATCATTGTTACTTGTGACTATACACCTACTATTATAAATAAATGTTAAAATTAGAATGAAGCTCATAGAAGGTACAACAACATAACATGGATCTATGAATGATCCAAGAAAATAATATACATTAAAGAACCATTCATCACAATTAACAAATCCTCAACTGCATTATTTTAAGAGTGATAATAAAGCAGTAAAATAAGAAAATTCTAACCCTCATTATCAAATTGTTGATCAAATTTAGATTTGGATGAATTACTAGATTAAATGTTATTTATGTTGCAAGGAATCTTGGCTAGAAATGATGAAACTAAATCTATTAGGAAATGAAAGATAATTTGATATGAATACACCCACATTTAACTACCACATATACCATTAATACTCTTAGGTAACATTGGGGAAGGAAACTCATGAGTTGTAAATGAATTAGTTGAATTGTTTTCAACGATGATAATTACCTTTTGTAAGTAAATAAAATTAAATGGAACAATTTTAGCTAAATCTCGTCTTCAAAGAAAATATTTGTAAAAGATGAATGTGATAGATGCCACTACAATAATTTACATAGCATATTTTTACATTTAATCAAGAAAATCATATTCCTTATCTATTTTTTGATATGTATATTAATTCACATGCTTACTTTGTGGATTAAAGGCACATGGAAATAATTTGTATTGCTAAAATGGCTTAGTTGTAAAAGGAGGATACGAAGACAAAAATAGCATTTGAATATATGATTATCTTGGCATGTGGAAAGAAAAGTGTCACAATACATAACAGTTGTGTGTAATAAAGGACAATATAATCTCATTTATCATGTGTATGTATGAATTTGTGTGTGCATGTAAATAAGCAAGACTAATGAACAAGTGAAGTGAGCATACAAAAGGGAAGGAAAGACAATAACGAAGTCAATTGAAGATGAAATAATACATATGATGGAATACCATCCCTATAGAGAACAAGATAGATTTGTATTGTTAAAATGTAAATATATGAAACAATTAGAGATAGTACAATCAAATATCAAACTATATCAACATGTCACACCTGATAAGAAATGCGTGAACAGAAACTAAAAATAAAAGACAATGAAACCCCATGATATATTAGACAAGTGAAAAAAAGAATAATTGAACAAGAATCAAGAACCAACGTAAATCATATAATATAAATCTGTATTCTAATAAATATATACAAATAATATAAATCTGTATTCTAATAAATATATACAAATAAGAGTAAAATTCAATCTTAATTAAACTTTATTTTAAAATTTCTTAGACATTGTATACAAATTTCACATTCTCATCTCATTTTATATCTGCAAATAAAAGAGCTTTGAATAATCATATCTACACTAGAGATTTTCAGTCATAACACCAGTAGAGGGTTCAAGAAGGTAGACTGTACCATCAACACACCCATCCATCATATATATTCAACTAGAAATATATATACAGTGTTGGAGATCACCGACATTGGGAAATGCACAAATCCTTATAATTTTATTATCCAGGCGACACATTGGGATAACTTGCATAGTCCAGACAAAAATAAGACTCTTTCCAAAGAATATGAAGAATTATATATTATTCGACGAAATATTCAACCCGAGGTAAATGATTGTTATATTTATGTACACAAATCCTCCTCACCATCAGGGAGAAAGCCTAGAAGACATCATATTTTTGAATTCAGAGAAATCTAAAACTCCATTGTAATCTGAATCAAATCTGCATATCATTTTCTGGCATGTATGCGAATCTTGTCCCCGTGGAATCAATCCCATTGTCGAGAGGACGTTCTGAAGCTCATTAGATGAAATGTACCCATCTTTGTTCTCATCAAAAACTCTGAACGCCTCCATCAAATCCTCGCACTCATCTTTTTCTTCATCATCTTGACGATTGAAGATTGATTGGTAAAACTCAACAAATTCCTCAAATGGTAGGCTGTCCTGAAGAGGGTCATTGAGCATACGCCTTAGATCTTCTTCCGACATTGAAATTCCGAGCTTGTTGATGAAGCTACACATTTCATCAACGCTCACCATTCCATTTGCGTTTTCGTCCACAATGTCATATATTCTCCGAATTTCATCCAAATCGGCCATTTTAGTTCTTAGAATGGCAGAAGCAGCTTCCGTGATGGTGAAGATTGCAATAAAAGAGAAAAATAGAAACGGAGGAGAAATGTAAAGCGTAGGAGGATAGTTGCGATTGCCTGCATTACCATGTCTGGTTTAAATAGGAGAAAGGACGGTTCAGTCGGCATTGGGAAGGAAGGAGGAAAGATCTTTCAGTCGTCATTGGGATGATGAAATGATGATTCCAAAACGTGTAGAACTATTTAATCTGTCAGACGGTTGTTGGGGGCGGCTGTATAGTCGGCATCTGGATGGATACCTAAAATAAATGTTAACATCATCAATTTTTACACATACAACCTAAACTTTTCAACATTATAATAGAATACACACACATGGGAGATGCACTTTTTACCATTTCTTTCTGAAGTCGGGACAAACGTGTCACGTCGTATTGTCTTCGCTTCCAAAATTAAAATAGAACTTTGATTATTCGGAAATTGGGATTCGCAAATTACGTCTGATGCGCTCAGATCCGAACAAGTCGCCTGTCGGCCACGGTTGAATAAAGAAATTTTAATACGATTTCTATTTCTTGAGTTTTCCATTTCTTAAGGGATAAATGATGACCAGGTGGAAGATGCTTACGACGCAACATGAACACGTCTTCCAATGTGGACGCACAAGCTATCGCTTCTTCACGTTTTCTACTATCGATCGTTTCTTCTTCCTTACAATATCTTCGATCCTTCTTTTTTCTCCTCTGATAATTACGAATAAGTTCTTCTCACACATAAATTGTATCTATCATATTCACTTCTTTTAGATCTACAATCCTCACATGCTCTTCTCCTAGGTAGTGTGTGAGTGCATAGTCATCCAACAAGTATGGCCTAGGAGAACCTATTTGACACCGGAGGAATTTCTATACTTTCTTACTCACTATTCCTATGAGCTAATATTACATAATTAAATTCTTTCTTCCTAACTTTTCACATGACATTAGATCTTAGTTTCTTATATTTTCTTTTATCAATTATACATGCATCTATTTTCCATTTATATTAGAACATAAAATTTAAAGTCATGTCAATGGACTCTTGGTCTGCTGGTGAAGTTGAATGGCTCACATCAAGCCTACCAGGGATCAAGTCTTGCCGAGTGCAAGGCTCTGACATCATAAGGGATGAGGCTAGGATCATGCCCCAGGCGAATTTGGCAGCGTGGATGCTCCTCAGTCCATGGATCTAAGCCGAAGAGGTTTCAGGCATGAGTGGGCCCGTATCGGGTTCCTAAAATATCTAGGTGGCCTTCGCTGGTTAGTAGCTCACAGGCTTCGTGCTCGCTGGGTTGCCTCGCAGATCTGAACCCTCCAACAAAAACAAAAATAAAAATAAAAATTTAAAGTCATTCTAATTCAACTATTACATTGTAGAAAAAGATTTTATTATAAAAATTATATAATTTAATTTTTTTTGCCCTTCTCATACGCATAATTCTTTGTTCTAATTTTTCTTTATTGAAAGTATCATGATTCATATTGAAGAAAAATTCCTCTTACTAATATTTATTATCTATGTTTAGTGTCCAAATATATTGATTACATGTTGAAACAAAAACACTTCTCATTGTATTTTTCATATAGATTTTCAAAAGTGAACATTCTCAAAATACTTATTCAGCTCTATTATAAAGTATATAATAATAACAAAATTCTAGACCTCTTTATATTCTCTTGACTAGATCTTACCCCATATCTTTGAGACTAATTTATATCTAGGCAATTTTGCGTACATGTTTATTCACTTCTTTCTTGTTTATATCATACGATGCTAGGTTATTCTACACATAAATGAAAAATTAGTCATATGTTTGATAACTAGTATATTCTAAACATTCAGATAATTGTCCTTATGCTTCTATTCTCACTCCTTCCTTGGTATCTAGGCCCTTTCCCCCAAACATAAATTCACTTCATTGTGCTTATAAGCATAATCTTTCATTTGAACTATCTTTCATCATTTTGCATCTTACATCTTATCCTCACTATGACTTATTATTCTCCTTCCCATGAGATACCTTATCTAGCTTTCTGTTCTAATGTTATATCCCCTTTACACATGTGTTCATTTATATTCTTTTCCTACTAATACATGTGAGCTTCTAATCGAAATGATGCTTATGCCTCTCATGCTCCTAAATGAACAATTTATGATAAATTTAAGGATAATTTTTTTTTCCGCTTGTATAGTCTTATTTCTCCTCTTAGTCATCATATGATTCTATAGGCACTAAAATTAGCTTATACCCAAACACATTTTATCCCATCTTATTCTAGCCAAAAATTTAATATATAGCTATTATTTATTATATTAATTTTTCTTTCACCATTGTCCCCCATCTTAATTGACACAGTCATGGTTGGAGAGTCCCCATAGGAGATGTTTAAACAATGTATTTCTAGAAATCTATTTGTATTACAATTCATTTTTGTGTCATTCAAGATTGACTTGGTTTCACAGTGAGAGAAGGAAAAAATGACTTAAAGTTTAAACAATCAAGTTTATATTTAAATTTTTACTTTTCTTTTTTACACTATAAGAGTAGATATGAAACGTATTCATATAATCCGATGCAACACTTGATATTTAACAAATTCAATGTGTTATTAATACATATTAATTTTTTAGAATAAAAAGCAACATTAAGAATATGTTTGATATTGCAAAGAAAAGAATTATATTTTTGTATAATCAATTTTCATGTTAGTGAAATCTTTCTTTAATATTTCTTGTCATTCTTTATCCAAATCACTCACATGGTTGACCTAAATGAATACAATCAATTATGAAGTTGACAACTTCCCCAATAACTTCCCTAAATATCACTTCCACATAGGTAGTTTGAAGAAGACTAATGTAATCTCAAGTTTACAAAAATGTATTAAATCAAACCTTTTTCATGTGATATGATTTGATTCTACATGCCTGATTGAGTATCCACTATTCAAGATCAACATCTTAGTATTGATGATTGAGCCACACAAAGATCTAACACTACAATAACCTCAACATATTCATTAGATTGAGGACAATAACAAAAAATGGAAATAAATTCAATAACCAATAAAATTATTAATAAATTTAAAATTTTAATATTAAAATTTTGAAATTAAAATTTTCATTAGAAAAAATATCTTAACAAAAATTCATTCATAAATTTAATCTAAACTAATAAATAGTGATAGAATTGAAAGAAAATAATCTAATTTATGAATGTGTTATTAGAAATCAAATTTTATTGAGTGTAATGTGTATCCTTTCTTAAATGACTTTTGAAATTTAAAAGATATCCCTCAATTCTTAACTTCGAAAGAAAGAAATTTCACCTTAAGTCTCATACTTCAATATCAAATAGCTATACAATTTTATAAATTTTCATACAAAACTATCTGAAAGCGTATTCTTGAAAAAAAATTCTTATTGTCCTACTAAAAAAATGAGCTAATTAATAATATAGATTCTGATTGCGTTGGTTCATGAATGATATTAGAATCTACAATTGGTTATGTTTTTCACTTTGTTTTAGAATTGTCTCTTGAAATACTAACTATTATAGATTTTACAATAACAACAACAACAATACGTTTATTATATTATTGAATTATAGTTACTATTATCTTATTATTATATTATCTTTATTGTAATATATATATTCTAGAACAAATCTTGGGGTTAGGGTTATATTGGACTCAACCAAGTTGATTACCACTTTACACATTTTATTTTATATTAACCACTTACAGTTCATTTTTGGGACTAACCTCCTCAAACGTATCTCTAAAAAGTCTCAAATTAGAAATTTGTGCCTTTGTGTTTTCTTGAGAAGTCCATTTCCCTATGCATGTGACTATAATGTGTATAAGTGGACTCCATATCAAATCCTTCCATCCATTCCATGAGAACCCTATGTAGGCCTTTACTTCCTCTTTCAACGCATTCACCTTGACATAACGATTGTAAAAGTTATGAACTTACAAAATTCTAGAGTACCTAATTTGATGCCCTTATCTACAAAGTTCTTGAAATAAGGAGAGCATGTAACATAGACCAGAATACTATTGGAAAAGAAAAAATTGCTAAAGGCATCCTTCTCATCTCAACCTAAAAATTAGGCATGTTCGTAACCAAATTTACTTTATTTTCTTAAAAATATAGAATTGTGGGAAATTTGGAGCTAGAAAACCACCTATAAGTTTTAAGGAATATATTGGCATAAGTTCAAGTGGAGTTAAGAAATCTCCTTGAGAAATTATGATAAATTTGGCCTTTTGATCAAGTGTGAACTCCTCACAAACTCCAACCCTTTTATCAATAATATATAGGAAATTTGTAACTTTGTAACATTGTCATGCCAAGTAATAGACCAAGCATTCACTTTAAAACCAAACTTTTGAATCTAATTCGAATTGTAAACCTAGCACTAACCTTGAATCAATTCTAACTATAACCCTAAACTTAATCCTATCCAAACCTTTAACTCTAATTTTATCTTTGACCTTATCCCGAAGTCTAACTCTAATTCTATATCTAAGCATAAACCTAATTCTAACAAATAAGACATATCAATAAACATTAATTAAATCTATTAACTTTTTTATAAAATTTTTTGTTTAAAATCTATTCACTATAATCTATGTCATAAGTTGATTATTTTCTTATATTGTAAAAAAATTACAACATATGATAAAAAATCCTAATACTAATTATATATTATAAAAACTGCATTTTATAGCTTTTAGTCTTTCATATGCATAATAATCTTATACAGTTTTCTTTATAGATTTGGTGTTTGTTCATGCATGGACATATATAGCATATAATCTTTCTTTTTTTGCTGTATATGAAAGTAATTGGGTTATAAATTATGGCACGGGCTAAGCTCCCTACACAAAGCACTAAAGACAAAAAAAATGTTAAACATTTTTTTTTTCAGATTTACGGAAACACAGTGATTTTTTTGCAATTTTTTTTGTGGTTTCTACCACAAAATATGAAGATCATGATGAACACATGCTGAAAATTTGACGAAAATCTGTTGTATTTTCTGATTTTTAAAATTTGGTCAATAGCATATTTTGTAAAAAGCTTAGCCACTTCCAAAAATTATTATCTTTCAAATTTGACCTCAAACGTTTGAACAACAAACAAATAACCCTTTTACATAAACCCTTTTTTTTTCATTTTTTTCCTGTTTATTTATGTCCTTTTAGGAGGCCCGTGGCGTTTCTTCGCATAATATTATGAGCTTCTTTACAAAAATGAATAATTATATATTACTCAATAATTTTTTTTCTGGACGGTAAATATTGTTACACGTGAAGTTTGAACAGAGATCCGCTCGTTCATCGGGCAGAAAGCGCAGACGACATCATCTTTTGGAATTCAGAGAAATCCAAAAGTCCATTGCCGTCCGAATCAAATCTGCATATCATTTTCTGGCATTCTAGAATATCTTCTCCCTGCGGAATTAATCCCATCGTGGACAGCACGTTCTGAAGTTCGTTACAAGAAATGTACCCATCTTTGTTCTGATCGAAAACCCTGAATGCCTCCATCAATTCTGCCGACATGTCATTTTCTTTATCATCGGGATTGTTGAGGATTGAGTGATAAAAATCAACAAATTCCTCAAATGGCAGGTCGTCATGAAGAGGGTCGTTAAGCATACATCTCACATCTTCTTTCGACATTGATATTCCGAGCTTGTTAATGAAGCCACTCATTTCGTCCACGCTCACCATTCCATCTCCGTTTTCGTCGACCATGTCATATATTCTCCGAATTTCATCCAGATCTGCCATCATAATTCTTGGAATTGCATAAGCAGGTTTCGTGAATATGAAGATTGCGATGAAAAAAGAAAAGTAAGATAAATGAAGGCGACATGTAAAGCATAGATTACCACGTCTGGCTTATGTAGGACAAAACGGCGGTTCGGAGGTGATTTGAGAAGGGAGGAGGAAAGATCCTCCAACACCGCCGTCTTTCATATGACGTCAGTAGAATTGCTTGCAGACGAAGAAATTGATTTCAAAACGCGTACAAAATAAGGCGGTATCTTATCTGTTAACAAGGTCATTCGGCGACCGTATACATTAACCTGTTAAAACGGTTGTGGGTGGCGGCTGTACGGTCACACGTATATATATATATATATATATCTATATATATATATATATCTATATATATATATATATCTATATATATATATATATCTCAAATTCTTTTATTTATTTTATTTTATTGATTTTATTTTATTTCAATTTTAAAAATAAAATATCTCAAATTCTTTTATTTTATTGATAAAAACATAATAATATACATATCCTTTCAAAAATATAGTTTTATTCAATAGATTCAATTTATTAATCGACTTTTTCTATGAAAGAAGTGGTGAGGAGCAAAGAAGGGCACATGAACAAATATTTGCACGACAACTAGAGGCAGGCATAGGAGTAGGATATGTGTGAGGAGAAATGGAAGAAGAATGACAATTGGAATAGCAGGAACTTGTCAACACGTTCGGGGGATGAGATGGAAAAGGAAATACCCATGGAGATTATGAGGGATAGAGCTAGTCATGGATGGTCTGTCAATACGGGCCTAGAAGTAGAATATGGCATTTATGGGTGCCAAGATGGCTTTTCTGAAGTGTACATACCATAATGGGTATTTGAATGGGGTCTTTGGAAATACAAAACTCATCCATTCTTCCAAAATGGATGTGATAGAGGGGACACATGGTCAAATGCAACAAGGGGAAGAGGTACATAGACCTTTTATAAACTGATAATTCAAGGTACACGAGGTCAGAAGGATTTTCTTTGACTCAAACTGAAATTACAATGGAAAGCTAAGAAATAGTATCCTCTATGGAGAGATAAAAAGGAAAGAAGAGGGGTGAGGAGAATTTGACATAATCAGAGTTTTCGAAAGGCTAAGAATGGGTGGTTCAGGAAAATGTCAACTATAGATTCTACAATCATCTAGATATAAAAAATCCCAGAGGGTATGGGAAAAGACTCATACATAATCCAGGTGGTAATCAAATGGGCAAGGGAATCATGGCATATGACGCAAGCCAGTCGATGCCAAATAAGGATCCAGATGGTAGGTCCTCTCCTGATCAAAAGTTTGCATTACATTTGGAGGCAAATACTATTAAACATTATAGGGAATTATTAGCTGGTAAATGGTTTTTCATAAAATGGGGTGGGAACCACATAAAAAAACCAAAGGAAATCTATGATTGATGTCACCAACAATGGGGGGATTTAAAATAGTAACTAGGTTGATGCCAAATAATTTTGATTTGATCACCTTCCCGTCACAAGTTGAGAAATAAAAAGCATGGAAGTAAGGTACACATTTTAGACAAATCACAGATGCATCTCATTTAATGTAATCCCCAACTTCGATCCATGGAACCACCTAATAGATGAAAGTCTTCTTTGGACCCACCTTTACATATAAAACATTCAAAGGTTTAATCATACCTAATCTTGTTGGTCCCTAGAATAAGGATCATACTGCTTCAAAAAGAAAAAAACATGGCTCGACAGAGGACTGGGGAGGGGTGGGTTAAGAGATCACTTTTGATGGCGCTTCCATTAGAAATCTGGAGATGGAAGGGATTGCATGTGTGGCCTGCAACTCTTCAGGGGAGGTCATTGGAAAACATTCAAAATTTATTAGGTGTGCTACAAACAACATCGCAGAGTTTAGAGTAGCATAATGTGGTCTTGAACTATGTGTGAGAGTTGGTGTAGAAAGGGTTCACCTAGAAGGTGATTCTTTTATCACAATCAATTCCATCAATAACAAATAAACCCCTAATTGGATGCTCAATAGATGGTTGGATGCTATTATCAACATCATTATCTAGCTAAGGGAATAAAAAAATAGTCATATATACTGAGAAGGAAATGGATGAGATGATGAATTGGTTAAGGAGGTGGTGGCTAGCAACTTGACCCATTAACCTTAGGTTGAGTGAAGAATAGCTGGGACCGGTGCTCAAATGCTGACCCTGTTAGATGTCTAGTGGTCTCTTTATACATATATCTACTAAGTTTTCTTGTATGTGGTCTGTAGCCACATTAATTGGATAGGAAGACATTGCAGAATGTCATATTGTTGATTTTCCTATTGTGGCCAGTAAGGCAGAGATGGAAGCACCTTGGTCATCAAAGGTTGAATAACCTTGTCTTATTTTTTGTTATCTAGTGGTGACTTTTATTTTAAGGGTTTCGTAGATAGGTGGTTTTTAACTATCACGTGTGTCCTTTTGTTTGGGTTTCCTCATGGTGCCCTTTCTGTAAAAGTTTGGTGTGTGTGTGTGTGTGTTTGTCCTATTATGCTCCTTCGACATTTTTGCTTTAGTTGTTAACAGGGCAATGGAGGATAGTATAACTATGTATTGTGCCTCATCTTCATATCTATAATAGCAACAACAAGAATCCTTTTGTTTCAGAGGAATACTACTAAAACTCTATCAAATGTACAAATGATATTTTTGAAACTAATAGAAGGGTGCTGGCTCTACCAACTATTTAATGAAAAAAAAAAAATACATATATATTTTCATATCATCCTTTATACAATGGAATACAACGATTTAATAACATTTACCTAAACTACTAGTCTCATTTAGCTAAACAACATGTGTAGGGGGGTCTAGTCCATCGAATTCACCCAATGGTCAAACATGACTCAAAGGTGTTTTCAAGGGTTTGAACCCTCGTGGATAGTTGTTTGAATTAGAAATGATCTTGTTTGTTGACTTAGGACAAAGTGGGAGCGCTGAAATTTTAAATTAAAATGATTGTAAATTGAGCCTTCTGATGTGCACACCTACTTGTTAGGAGCCTCCAAAAGTGAGCAACAACTAGTAAATGCAATTTAGACTTTAGAGAATGAAATTGCCAATTGACTCTTGGCGTGCGACAAACATTGCAGCCCCAACAATCAAATTATTTATTGTTGGTAGGTGATCTCCAATTTGAATATTTTGACTGAGAATATGAATGGACAACACAAGATAAAAAAAGATATGAATATCTTTCTATAGTAATTAGTTTGTGTTGAGTTATTCCCTTTGTATGTGCAACAAGTAGAAAGTTTTTCTGAAATAATTAAAAAAAATAGTTTTGTGTTGATTTGTTGAGCAATGATTGCTCCAGATCTTTGTAGCTCCAAGTGAGCAGATTGCAAGAGCTCAAAGAAGTTTCAGGTGTTTGGATGCAATTCCAGAATGCTGCTAGTAGTTTGTATTCAGTAGATTCGTCATAGTTTAAATGTTTTAGTCTATAGTTAGTTTTATTTGTAAAAGTTATTTTCAAATGTAATAGAAAATAAGAATCAATCTTGCATATCTCCCGTTGTGGGTATTGTCTCCATTCATTTTTGTAATCTACTTTGCATTCTAAATGACTAAGAAATTAGAGTTTGTCAATAGTGTATCTCTACCTTGTTTTGAAGATTTTAATTTCTTTACATATTGATGAAGTGAAAACAAATAAAGGTGAGGATCAACATTAATTATAGAATCAAAACCTAAAATCTAATATGAAAAAATCAATTATACATAAAATAAAAATAAATCTATACCTTAATTAAATAAATTATAAATACATAAAATAAATATAATTAAAAAATAAATGTAAAACTAATAAATAAATATATTTTTAAAATAAAATCCCATAATATAAATATCTTAGTTAATTAAATAAATAAAATAATAAATAAACTAGATACGTAGGGCAACCGTACATTACAATTCCAATCAAAACACGTCTTTTTTTTGTATGCGCGGCTATGGAACATTCGATCCACACACAAAGCATTCGGATTCCACGCACAAACACCATAGCGTTGAATACTATTTCAATTTCTTTGTTTTAACATTTTAATACGGAATACGGAAGATGTGTACGAACCAACGTTAACGCGTCTTTAGTTGTGCGCTTCTTAACGTTTTCTACCGTCAATCCGTGCTTCTTCCTACAATGCTCCTCAACGATCTTTTCTCCTTCTTATAAATACGGAGTAATCCTTGCAAGCAGACAGGAGATCGTATATCATATTCACGGTGTATACATATCTATTGCTTTTTACGCTTAGGGATCGATTTACTTGTTTGTTTTTTATATATTTGAAGATCATATCCGCGGCTCTTTCTCTCTCTTGCAATGGCTGATCTGAATGAAATTCAAAGAGTATATCAACTACTCGAGAAAAATGCTGATGGAGCCGTTACAGTCCATGAAATATGTCGATTCACCAACAAACTCGGAATAGTAATGTCAGAAGAAGATTTGAGATTAATGGTGAGAAGCAAAGGTGCGGATGATTATAGCGATGCTCTTCAATTCGAAGAGTTTGTTGATTTATATAACTTCATCTTCAACCGCGAAGAAGGCGAAGGAGAAAATGAGTCGGACGATTTGTTGGAGGCATTCAAAGTTTTTGATGAGAATAAAGATGGATATATATCTTGTGAAGAACTGCAGACAGTGCTGTCCAGGCTGGGATTAATTCCACATTCACAAAAACCAGAAGAGTGCCAGAAAATGATATGCAGATTCGATTCAGACTGCAATGGAGTCTTAGATTTTATCGAATTCAAAAATATGATGTGTCCTGCAGTCTCTCCATGATTCTTGTATACAACTCTGTAGACGACATACATTGTCTGTTAATATCACATTATTTTGTATTCTTGAAAAGGACTTCACTTTTTCATTTATGACGAGAGGCATTTAGGGTCTGTTTGGCGCATGGAATTAATTTATCAAGAATATGCCTATTTTAGAATAAGTACTCTATTCTCGGATTAATTCTCAAAACGAAAGCTGTAATAATCTATTATGCTTTTGGATCCCATAATGTGAAATTAGAATAAGAATTATTTTTCATTTTTTTAATTTTAATTTTTGAACTTATCATTTTCGTTGCTGGGTTTTTAATTAAAATATATATGTATTTTTAACTTATATATTTTTAAATTAAAATATGTATTATTAACTTAAAAAAATAAAATTATAAAAAAAATTGTTAAAAGAAAATTTATTAAAAAAAAATTATAAAAAATTTAAATTATAAAAAAAATTGTAAAAAAAACAAGATTATAAAAACATAAGATTATAATTTTCCTAACCGTTCATGCTCAGACCCGAAAAACTTATACATTTTAATGTAATTTCGAATCCATGAAAAGCTGATTAATAAATTTAATTCCACCTTTTTTCGGAATTAACTAATGCAAGCATTTTTGCCCAAAATGGGAATTAGTTTTCTAATTTGAGAATTCAAAAAACGGCCACAAACAGCAAATTAGTTTATTCTTGCATTCAATAATGCCTATTCGCGAAACAGGCCATCGTATAAAGGATCGTATAAAGGGTAGTGGAAATTCTGTGGACATAAAAGCTTCTCCGATCTCTATCGTTCTCCTCTGGAATTTTGGTTTTCGTGCATTAAAACATTTTGCGCACACTAATTATTGCCATATAGAAGAGCATTCTAATTAAAATAGAGCCAAAACAGAAGGGAGAAAGGCATTGTACACAGTTATCATGTCATTTTATATCTGAGGTGGGTGCGGCTATTGAGCATGCTACAGATCGACGTTGTTCTCTTTCATCCGCTACCACGGCATTGCAATTAGTGCATTGCATTTGACACGCTAAAATCTCATATCTGCCAGCCAAGTCATTCACAATTGAATTGCACAATTTTGATACCGTTAAA
This sequence comes from Chamaecyparis obtusa, assembly GCA_027943335.1. Lineage (NCBI taxonomy): Eukaryota > Viridiplantae > Streptophyta > Pinopsida > Cupressales > Cupressaceae > Chamaecyparis > Chamaecyparis obtusa. The sequence goes on from BSBK01005295.1 coordinate 1,704,317, forward strand.
TGGAGTACGATCCAGGATGAATGGTATACTTTATTTTTCCGTTTTCAAGAGAAATAATTTTGAAACGTGATGGTGTCGATGATGTGTATGAAGCAACGTTAACGCGTTTATAAATTCTGACAGAGAAGTCGCGCGCTGATTCACGTTTTCGACCCTGGCTTCTTCTTCGGCCTCGCAATGACAACAGTGATCTGACAACAGTGTTTGATGAGTAAAGTATGGTTTAGAGTATAGACGTACGTAAAAATATGTGAAGGATCCAAAAAGATATACAATTACCTATCATATTTTTTATAAGATTTCAACAGAAGCGATGTAAATAACTAATTAGATCTTTTAACTTGAATTTGTTGGAAAAGAGTAAATGTTTTAGAGGAATGGGACAACTTATTTATTTTTTCTAAATCTTATATGTATTTCCCATTCATATGCTAACTCCAGGGAGTAGTTAAGGCATGCAAAGTAGGTATATTACTAAGGAGTATTTAAATCTCCAATTTTATTATGAAATTATTATGAAATCAAAACCAACAAAATTACAATAGTATGACTTTTAGACATGAGTAATGCTAATACTTCGCGATCCTAAAGACCTAAAGGAAGTCGTTGATTATATATTTATAGACATTCAACTTCAAATTCTTATTACTCACCCAAAAGTAGAAGGAAAATTAAAATTAAAAAAAAGTTGAGTTCTACCTGGTCTTACGACATAATCCTACATCGAACATATTAAAAATAACTAAATTAGAACTTCCAATTGCTACTACATAGAAAACCGCTGCAAATTTCCAATATGTAAAGTCCACCGTGTAGATATTCCGGAGAGCTTCGACTGCATTGCATACAATTGGTATGACATTTACATCGAATGAACGCTGTGTACAATATTTTAAGCAATATTCAAATAACAAATAAAATTTCCCTATTGAAGTCTTCCCTTGGTTCTGCAAATTTACTCGCAAACAACTATATTTGTAAATTTTTTATCTGTACATACAACGACCCCTAATTAATCAGGAAGAAAGTTGAGAAGACAACATAGTTTTGAATTCAGAGAAATCTAAGACTCCATTGCAGTCCAAGTCAAATCTTCGAATCATTTCCTCGCATTGTTGAGGATGTTGGGTTTGTGGGATTAATCCCATCGTCGACAACACTTTTTGCAGCTCTTCACAAGAAATGTATCCGTCTCCATTCTGATAAAAAATAATCTTGAATGCTTCCATCAAATCGTCTGCCTCATGTTCTCCGTCATCTCCATCGTGGTTGAAGATGAAGTGATATAAATCAACAAACTCTTCAAATTGAAGAATATCACTACAATCATCTTGACCTTTGCTTCTCAGTATTAATCTCAAACCTTCTCCTGACATTGGTATTCCAAGCTTGTTAATAAAGTCGCAGATTTCATCCACTGTAAGGGCTCCAACTGCATTTTTGTCCAGCATTTCATAGACTTTTTTAATTTCATTCAGATCGGCCATTTTAACAATAAAAACGCATAGAAAACTTATAAATATATTAAAGCAGACCTAGAAATCGATACTCTTCGCAATGTAATTGAAGAAAAAATGTGAATATGGCAGACAATTGAAGTGCCGAATGCAAGGATGAATCCAAATTTATAAGAGGAAGAAAGGAAGTTTCAAGAGCATGAGAAGGAAAGAGGGAAGGATTTGCGGCAGCCTACCACTTAAGACAATTGTTAAAGACTAGATGAATGTGCTGCCGTTTTTATAGACCATCTTTCCTCATTCATCATCAATGAAACTTTCGGTTACGTCATCCTCCCTTTCTTCAGTGACATGATGATGTCGTCCATGAGGCGTGGAATTTAAGAGTTTCAAATATGCTCCCCCATAAATACGCAACTTTTTAATTAAATATTTAAAAGTTATTTATTTCGTTAATATTATAAGAAAGCTCAGATTTATTAATTTAATATTAAAGATTTATTTAATTAATTTTAGAGTAATAATTTTTAATATATCTAGTATTTATTTAATTAATTTTAAAATTATGTAATGAGATTGATATAGTTGGGTTAAGGAAACAACATAGAAATATGTTTTGCGGGTCTCTAATTTGTTCCTCAATAATATGGTGTTGGGGCTATAAGAAACAATGCAATTTCAAAGAATATAGGTGTAGGATCTTAGTGGAATCTTAGTGGGATAAAACTAATAATGGCAGCACTCTAGTTGTTTAGAAAAATGAGGGTTATGACATAGCTCACAAATGTTTCTTCAAGACAAAAGTAGGTAGATAAGAATTAGGTGGTCTCTTGAGATTAAAAAAGAAAAAAAAGGTCACAAGGAATGATGAATGGATGGACATAAAACATAGAAAACATACAAGTCGAGAATAAAAATAATAAGATGAAGATGATTATGATAGTAATGAGTATTAGAATGTTGATAAATTCTATGAGAATTTGTTTGAATCTACATAAATCTATAGGTTGAAAAGTGGCAAGAAACAAAGATTTATTAGATTTTTTGAATAATACATTGAATGTAAATTTAGAGTCACATTTTTCTTAAAAGAGTTTCTACTTGGATGATATACCATTTGTTATTTATTTAGCATTATTTTTTTACCTCTATTGTGTTTAAAAGATTAAAATTTGCAGAATAGTTTTGACCAAATTATTAGTGTAAAAAATATTTCTATGTACCCTACTTCTTTTTAGTTTTCATACTAGCTACTTAAGCTTACATATCTATTATATAATTTTTATATCTCAAGTTATATGCACTCTAAGATTAATTTCATATGTAAATATAAGCTTCCTAGCATGGTTTTGCATGAATCTAAGACCCCTTCCCACCTACCCTAGGTTCCCATGAGAGGAACTATAAATATTAAGTTTTAACCATCCCTAGGCATAGGGATTAAGAAATTATAGTCTTATAGTGAATTTTATACTATCAACATTGCATAAGAGATCCTTTATATCACAATTTTTTGCAATTTGTATTTCTAACTTAATTGAGTTTTTATATGGCTGCTTCAGAGTAGTCTTTTTGACGTTTTCTTTAATAGAAAGTTGTCAATTGACTCTGGTAACATATTTTGTGACATATTTAATCATGAATTTGGGGTTATTAATGTTCTAAAAAGTATTTATTTTAATAAATAAATTACTACATGTTCACTTGAGGCCTTTGAATACATATCATTTTAATGTTCCATGGAAGAAATATTAGTATGAAAAATTTATATTTTATTCATTTTATTATAACATTATTCATTATGACATAAATATTATTTATTAAATTTATTTGTTGCAATAAAATAAAAATAAAAAGTGAGGCAAGAAAATTCAAAATTTATTTGTAAATTTTTAAATTATATATCACAAAAAATTCTCATAAAATCAATCATTTGCATCATCTTCAAAGTGTTGGTAAGTTAGTTGTTATACATGTCTGAAATTGAAGATCTAGTGAAAATTGTTGACTTCACAATTCTAATTTAATAAAAAAGTAGGACTCATTATTATATTTTGACAAGAAGTAGTAAACCACATTATGAAGAATATTTACCATATTTAAATACCTCATTAATTAAGATTAACTTTATAAGATACATAAAAAACATGGTGTACATATGTGAAAAGGAATAAATGATAAGGGAAGATTTAGGCACATCACTATAGTGATAAATTTTGTCCACACTAAAAATACAACGTCACAACATCGAAGGAACTAACCAAACTCATTAAAATAAGGGTTTTGTCTAGAGAGGATGAGTTGCAATACACAAAAATATATAACATCATCAGTTGAGGATGTACTTGAAAATAGAAAATAAATGAAATAATATAAAGAATTAATTACAACTTTCGACAAATATTTCAAATAAAATAACATATTAATAAAAATAAAATATATACGAAAAAGAAATCAAAATATAGTACAGGAGAAATTTTCTAAAAAGTATTCATTCTAATTTCAAAATAAACAAATAAACATTATCCTCAGAGATAACTTTAGTGGCGAATCTTCGCCTTTTGGCGATCCCGTCTGACGGGTCAATCGTCATTTGGCGAATAGAGCACGCAACGCAGGTCAACTACATCACTGGATATTTATTAGATTTGGGTCCAACGCCCGGGGTAGTCGCCCATTAGTTATCACATGATTGGTCAAAACTATCGGTGCAATCGGCAATGCAATATACATTTTGGATACATTTATTTTAAACATATCGCCAGCTTTTGCATGCTGTTTCTTATTGGCCCACGTTCTTTCGCCATTACTACAACCAAATAATTTTCCCTTGGGTTGGGCATCGCCAACCATTTTTCGGACGTGTGTCGACCACCAGCCCCGTTTAGCCAACTGTTTCCTACTGTGGGCTTGCATAGGAAGGTGCGTTTCGCCTGCATTTGAAATTCCCGCTTGTTAATCCCGCCTAATTCACCAACCTAGATTGGACTATAAAATATTATTATTCTACACAGTTCGCTCTTTTCTGGTCTGGAGACTAGCATTTCTTATTGCTGCCGAACTTTCAGAGTGCTGAGTGCATTGGCCATTGACTCGTGGACCCTGGTTTTTTTAAAAGGCAAGTGTTTTTTAATTTATTTTTTATGTCAACAGTGGTACTGGACCACTGGTACAGTGGTACTGGTTATTTTTTTAGTTTTACTGTCCAGTGTAATGCTAAGATAGCCTATAGGTTTGCGAATTATATTGGCCCTTGGGTAGTACCGTAGACTGTAGTACCGTAGCAGTAGAACCCATTTTTTGAGAATGAATCATATTATTGTTATTATATGTAGTCTAAGTAGTTGAGTCTTTTGTTCAACAACTAAGTTGATATATTTTTTGCAGCCTTTATCGGTTTGCCATGTCAAATAAGAGGGGTAACAGGGGTTCCGGTAGGATCCCTGAATGCCAAGAGAAGCCACCATTACCAAAACGCAGAACCATAGCAACATATTTTGGTGGTGGAAATGTTGGCAAGCTACAAGATTCACAAGTTAGATCTCCAGTTGAAAAAGGAGATTCATCACAAGTTGGACCCTCAGACCATATTGAAGTTCAAGTTGGTGAACTTGATATCTCAGTCGAGGATGAACTTGAACATGATTTGGAGGCACTTCCCCTGAGTAGGGAGTCACAAACTGAGATTATAGAGTTGGAGTCGGTCCTGGACCAGTCGGGTGAGAAAACCAAAACTGATTCCATAAATCATGCTCATGCACAAAAGGGGAAAAGAAAATTGGGATCGACGAAAGATCGATCTCGCTGGGATCTGTCCCAAAGGAGTTTTCAGTTAGAATGGGTGGAAAAGTACTGGTTCATTGAACCAGTGCCCAATCCAATTGATGGTGCGCCTCCTACTGAATGCAGATGTAACATTTGCACAGAGATAACAAAGAAGGAGAAGAGGTTGCAGCTTAAAATTGATACCATAGAAAAGCATGTCGGTAAAGTTTACAAGAAGGAAATTATAGATGGAGTTGAAAAATCTGTGCTAACTTGGAAAACAAAGGACAACTGTCTGCATATCAGGAATGCTGAAATATACGAGTTACACCAGCAATTACGGGATAAGCGTTCTGCAGTAAAAGGTTCCATTGAAGATTTCATTGGGAAAGCAACGGAAGTGCAAAATATGGGAAAAGTAGTTCAATTAAGTGTGGTCTTTTATTTATTGAGTAGAGGACGTCCTATGATAGACTACCCTTCAATTCTTGCCTTATTGCACTTTTTGAAAACTCAAAACTATCCGAACAGTCACTGGTCAGTAAACAGCGGATGGGAATGGGCTAGATGTCTTGCACAGGTTGAAAAAGAAGATATGAAGGAAAAAATAAAAGACTCAAATTTCATTGCATTGTCTCTAGATGAAGTTACAGCAATTGATAATACTTCCTGGGTGTGCATGCATGTTTATACTGTAAACAATCTTTGTCGTCAACCATTTATACTATCTGTTGCTAAATTGAATTGTAGTGCGATAGCTGAAAATTTATATGAATTATTAAAGACTACTCTAATTGAATCTGGAGGTTTGGATAGCATGGAGATTGCCAAAAAGTTGGTGTGTGTTGGAGCAGATGGAGCTTCGGTTATGCAAGGTCATAAAGGTGGTCTTTGCAAAAAGATCAAGGATGATTTGGCACCCTACGCTATTCCCATTCATTGCATGGCCCATCGAATGAATCTAGCTTTTGGAATTGTTAGCAATTTTGGTTGTGTAAGTAAAGTGGAATCTCTAATCAAAGAGATTTACCAATACTTCTGTCGAAGTCCAAAATGAGTTCGGGAATTTCAACACTTTTCTCAAGGACTTACTGATGGGAAGAAGCTTCTTAAAGACAATGATACCAGATGGATCTCTTTGGATGGACCGGCACATCGAGTAATGTCTGAATACCCGTCATTGCTTGGACTAATCCACTCTGTGCGAGACAGATTCCCTCGGCTATATTCAAGCCTAACTAATGTTAAGGTACTCTTAACTTTAGCAGCTATTCTCCCCATGCTACAGGACATGAGAAATATTATAAAAAAGGTTCAACAAAGAGGTATGTACATTGCAGAATATAATAAGCTGCGTAAAATGACATGTAGTAGCCTGGATACTTTGTATCGATTACTACCATTAGATGAATCAAAGTTTGCAAAGTGGATAGAAATCACAGATTTGAACAATCCTGGGAACTTTTTACATATTGGTGCAAACAATGAGGTATATGCCAGGGTACGTGGAGTTGACATACCAATGCAGTACTATGCCCGCGTCAACCCCGACGAAGCAGGAAGTGAAGTTGAATCAGAACCAGAGAAGGTACTTTCACGTGTTACAAGTGAAGACTTCAAGAAGATCAAAGACTCTGTGCTTGACTCTGTCAAGCGAGTTTGCTACAATCTTTCATCAGAAATCAGAGACAGATTCCCTCCAGAGGAACTGCTCGAAGCAATGTCAATTGTTTTTCCACAATATTGGTCTCTAAACTGTCCGACTGATTTTCGAAGAAGGATGACGACTCTGATTCAGCATTTTTGCAAACCTAAAGTAATCAATGGAATCACTATAAATGGAATTTTAGATGAATCTCGATTGAGAGATCAATCATATTCTTTTGCAAACATAATGAGGGAACAATATGCTCTTATGGAGAACCCAAATGAAGAGGGAGCGGTAACAAAGCTTTGGAAAAACCTTGGTGAGAGCAATCAGTTGAGAGAGGCAATACCAGAATATTTCAAGCTTACTGATTTATGTTTGACAATGATATTGGGTTCAGTGGAGGATGAGAGAGTTTTCAGTACTTTGGGCTTCTTGAAGTCAAAGGTTAGAAACAAATTAGACAAAAATTTGGATAATTGTCTGAGGCTCTATAATTCTAGGTATAAGGTAGAAAATTTCCCTTATGACAGGGCTGTCAGCATTTGGAGAAAACGATGTCAAAGAAGAGGGATTGCCAACATTTCAAACCCAAGTGGCAGTGGTAGTGGTGGTGGCAATGGTAGTGGCAGTGGTTCATATCCTGATATTGGAAGCAATGAAGATGATGTTGACTTTGGCATGCATAGTGAGTCTGACGCTGACAGTGAATCTGAAGAAAACACAACGAACAATCAAATGTTGTATGCAATAAATGAGGAGGATTCTGATGATAGTGATGCTGAGCCGGTCCAGGCGGAATGGCAACTATAGCAGCTTCTCAACCTCAAGTTCTAACTTCTGTGAGTCAAGTAGTAGGCTAGAAGTAGTAGCTCTGATCTAAGACTCTATCTACTAATTTATTATGTTTGTAGAAGTCAATTTATAGCCTTCATTCACAGTTTCACTGTCCTTTTATAGATGCTTAAATGTTTTTTTTGAACATGTTGATAATACAAACTTACATGTTGAGATTTTCATTGATTGTATTTTTGTAACATGTTGAGATTTTCATTGATTCTAGTTTCTTTAAGAAATTGTAACATAATGCATTTAACAGAATAAGCTTTATTTAAAAAAAATTGTATTATAATTTATAATTATAAGTCAGCCTGTAACATAATACATTTAACAATTGTCAATTACAAACAATTACAACCCTTTGCAAATGACTCAATGTCAAATTGAAATGACCCTGAATTCCCTTTTGCAGATATAAGGGAGCAACAATAGCTGTAGGTCGGTTTGTAATTGTATATATAATCAGATTATTACTACATAATACATTATGTGTGTACAATCACATTGCCAATTGTTCAATTTTTTCTAGTAGGGAAATTTTTTCCATCTGCTGTGTAGTAATAGTATGCCAGTGCCTGGCTGCCCAACTATCCTGATATGCTGGCTCTTGATTCCTGTAACAATTAACATTAAACAAAGTTGAAATTAAATCCAAAATTTGAAATTAAAGAGAAACAAGTAACAAAACGATTATAGTACTATCACTTATTGAGTTGTTACTTCTTAGTGCTATCAGCTATGAGTCATGACTGCCAATGATAGCAACAGTAACAGCTTCAGTTTCAGAAGATGACCCAGCTTCTAAGAATTTCTTTAGGGCACTCCATTCTGCATCATTTGGTGGCTCCATTTGTTTGAGGTTGTAGCTAAATAGTTGTAACCTCGTCAACAATAAATACTTCTGAGAGATATTTTTAAATGAATCGAGGAATTTATCTACAACTTCATTCATTGTTGACAGTGGTTTGATGCAACTTGCAATTCCTTCTGGAGTGGTATCCTCAGGCAAGTTGCCTAAATCATGATTCATGCTCTCCTGCAACCTTTTCATGTAATTTTCATTTCCAATGAATCTGGCATTTGAGTCAGCTGGATTTGGTAATCCAGCATTCAGCAAGTTCAGTATGATGTTATTCATCTTCTTCAATTCTTTGGAAACAGATTTGAGAGCTTCACCCATTTCCGTTAGTTGTTCACAATGGTGACCGACATCAATGGTCATTACAGAGGCATCCAAGCGGCTGTTTATTCCATGCTTTGCCAAATCCCTATCACTGGATATCTTTACTTTACTCAAAATTTGGTCAGAAACATTTTTTAAGGATTTGGTGAAGATTTGTCTTTTACCAAAAAAATCACTTTTTACATTTTCAAAGAGAAGTCTGATATTGCTATTTAAATCAAGCCATTCAAACAAACTATCAGTGTTCTTCATTATTTTGTCCCAATTTTCTTGTTTGATAAGCTTAACCATGTTTATTATAGTATCCTTCACATGATGGTCTTCGGAAGAGGTCGCTCTATTTTCTGCCATTACATTCTCCATCTTTTTCTTCATTTGAGACATCTTTTTTTCACTCTTTTTATGTATTTCCTCTACTTGCCCTTGCAAATTAGTTGCTCTCTTCCTCTCATCCTCCAATTTCTTCTTCAAATCTTGGATTGTATTTGCAGCAGTTACCTCTTTTTTCTTCTCATCCCCGAGTTCCCTTTTCAAATCATGGATTGCCTTTGCAGTGGACTCCTCCTTTTTCTTCGCATTGTCCAATTCCTTCTTCAAATCATGGAGTCTTTGAGTAGAGTCAGTAGACTCCTCTTTCTTCGTGTTCTCCAATTCCTTTCTCAAATTGAAGATTTTCTTTGCAGCTGACTCTTCTTTTTTCTTTGCATTCTCCAATTCCCTCCTCATTTGGTGGATTATGTTAGTGTTTGCAGTAGCACTAGACTCTGTTTTCTTCACATTCTCTAATTCCTTCTCCAAATTACTGATAGTTTTTGCAGTTGACTCCTCTTTTTGTTTCATGTTCTCCAATTGCTTATTCAAATTGTTGATTGTTTTTGCACTAGACTCCTCTTTTTTCTTCTCATTCCCCAATTCCTTTTGCAAATTAAAAATCATATTTGCCCTAGACATCGACTGTTTCTTTTCATTCTCCAATTCAGTCTTCAAAATATTATTTCCCTTGACAGCATAGTCCAGGTCAGTTTTCAATTTATTGTTGACCTGTGCACTACTCTCTAAAGACTTGAACAACTGTGCACTAGAGGCTTGTTCATCCTGAAGTCTTTTTTGGCACTCATCCAATTCTTTAGTCAATTTTTCCACTTTTTCATTCATCTTTTCTTGCTGGACAATTGCCTCTGTAGGAGAAGATTTCTTTATCCTATTTTGCAAATCTTTGAACCTATTGTCTGCTGCTTTCTCCTTCGCCTTCACATTATCAAGGTCTGCCTGTAACTTTTCTATTTGCTTTGTAAGCCTTTTATTTTCCCTCTCCGCTTTCAGAAGTGTAGAGTAGACCATTTTGTTGCTCTCTTTGGATATATTGATTTAGTCAATATTTTTCACTTTTGACAAATCCATTTGAAGACTGGTAACTTGTATATCGTTAGGATTTATTACATTTTGTGGTGGAATATTATCTCTACCCAGGGGCATAACAGCCATGAAGTTCATCATTTCATTGTTTGGATCATATGTTGAAAATATTCTGTTAGTAGATCCCTGACATTTAGCAACTGCATCACTTTTCAAAGTCTTCATAATTTGCCTATTTCTTTCGCTTGTCTGTTCAAACTTTGATGCAAATTCATTCAAACTAAAATCTGGGTTTGCTGACAGAATTGAGTGTTTGAAAGGTGAATTATCAGTTGTATCCTTGTGTGCTCCTCCAACTCCAGTTAAACTTACTCCACCTACAATTGTATTTTGAGGATTGCCAATAGACTGAAGATGGCCCATTCCAAATCCTGGCATTTTAGGACTGTTTTCTGGGTTTTGTACAGAAGCTACTGGTGCATACATTGGTGAAGTAACCGCTGACATTGTTGGCAGTGTAATTGTCATAACTTTTTGCTTTTTTGCACAAGGTTCATCCATGCTAGTGCTAGTGCCAGTGCCAGTGCCAGTGGGATCAACTACAACTGGATTCGAAGATTTAACAAATAATGTTTTGGGATGACCTTCAGAAGCAGAGACATAATGTTTTTTGCCCTTTCTAGATGAATCATCTTCATTGTCAGAGAGTCCAATGATTGGTTTACATCCTCTTTTGGGTGGCTCTGGTACTGGAAGTGGATTCCAAATCCCTTCACCACTTGCACCAATGGGCCCTAGACCTGCATAACCCATTTTTTGTATCATAGTTGCCCCTCTACTATACGTTTGTTTAACAGAATCACTCATTTGAAGTGTAACAATATCTCTGCCCCTGGTTGACTCGGAATCCTGAATACCTTGAATGTCAGCATCAGATTGGAGGTCCTTCTACCTTTCATTATCACTGTCACTGCCAAAATCATATAGTACAGTTGGATGCTCTTTATTCCAATAATTGCTGAAAATTTCATCCTCCTCAATTTCATCAAAAACAGCTGATGTCTTTGGTTCACCCAAATTTTGCCTCATTTTCCAGAAATTAGTCATCTTGGTTTGACACCACATTTCAGCTTTGCATGCCTCTTTAATTTCTTTAGGCATAGACCTCGTAGAAGGTTGAGATGCTTTCTTGTAGAAATTTAAGTATGTCAGAGGCTCTGATTTGTGCAATGTCATAATTTGGGATGACAATTCTTGCATTGAAATATTATTCTCTGTTGCATGTTTCTCCATCTCTTTCTTAACCTCATCCCATGAATCCTTGTTTTTAAACTTTTCTATCAATGGCATCTCCTGATGTTGATATTTGCTCGCAGAGTTCCCATTGGCAATAAGTCTCGTTTGAATTATGTTTAGTGGATCATAATTCCAGTGACTGACAAAATCAAAGCCAAAAAAAGTTACCAATTCATTTGCCAGTTTGAAAGCCTTTCTCTCAAATGTGAGGCCTCCAATTGCGAAAGGCAAGGAAGGAAATATCATTTTCTTTTGTTGTCCACTGAAAAGTTCATCTGCGCTCTCCATCTGCCGTACATATTCCAGTGTAAAAACCCTTTCTGTAACATGCATTGGAAGTTTGCAGGGTTCAACCGCTGAACCGTAAAACCTTAAGAGAGTGTACTCTTCCATAAAGAACCAGTCAGCCAATTGAATCTGACTTCCCAGTTGAATGCAATCTTTACAAGACACAAGAAATCTAGGCATCGAAGTGCCTATGATTTTTTGGTAAATAGGTGCCAAAAAGAAGTCTACAAAATGGTTGTAGTTTTTATTTGTAGCAGTCATCCTCATCTTATGTGTCCACTCATATACTGGACTTGGAGTCTCTGATTTCTTCTGGGTTCTCTCATCAAACTTATAGACCTCAATACCAAGCTTGTTGTTCTCTGTCTCAAATATTGGGTGATGCTTTGCTAAAAGAAGGTAGCACAAGTAACTTGTGAACCTAAATGTCTTGGTCTTGCCTGTAGTTGTACTTTGTTTAATCATCAGTAATTGTTGTTGCATAGATTCAACAATGTGCTGAACAAAATTATATCTTACATCTACCTGCTCAACTGACTGCCCTCGAAAATGGATATTATAAATCATTTCAAGAACACTGGCCCCCACTTCCTTGTTACTATCCAATCCCAGACAAAATGATAACAAAGAAATAGTATTCTGAACCCATGGCACAAAAATATCATACTGATAAGGAGGCTTATGGTCTTTGTCCAATGTAACACTAGTAGTGGACTCTGAGGGTATTAAACCCTTAATATATGAATCTTGAAAAGATCTTTCTAGCTTGTCATAAGCCTGAGCTAGTTTATCCAAGTCAATGCGCTCCTTAAAGCTTTCTGTTCTAAACCCTAACCCTAGGTCTAATAGAGTCAGAAATTCACTCTCAGTTATTGATAAAATTTCCTCCTGAGTGTTTTGGTTTACAATTGCCTTTCTATTTTCATCATAATTCTGAGCGCATAGCATTACAATTTCAGGGCAAGGGAATACTTCGGGTACAACGAGGTTTGCTAATCCAGTAACCACATCAGCTAGTTTATTTGTATATGCCCCAATACTGCTGTTATATTTGTAATAAATTCTCCCCTTCTGTGGATCTTTCCACTTACTAAACAATGAATGTCTAATTGCCATGATTTCAGAATCTCCATGGATAACAGGATCAAAAATATCATGACACTCATCGGTGAAACCTGGGGTTTGTAGCACTCGTCTGAGTTCTATAATGGTGTTCTTTTCCTTTATGGGTGCACTCATTTGGGAGGTTTTTGACTTTGTTTTGCCCATGCCTGGCGCAACTGGTTATTAGACTTCAGGCCCTATTCAAAATAATTTTAAAGTGCAAACCTAAGACAATTAAAATCAAGATTTCTATTGCTGCAAATTGCAATGGAATTTTTTTGAAAAAAATTAAATACCTGGAATTGAGATTGGATAATTGGTGTTGTCGGCTGATAACAAAGTTTCACAGTGTCACACTTTCAGACTTCAGTCTTCAGAAATCAGAACACAAAATGGAATTCTGCCAGTCTTTGAAAATTTAAAATTTGAAAACCCTATGGCTATCGTATCGGACTCTCGTAAATACTTGAAGTTTAATAGTTAAAATGAAAGTAATAAGTAATTAATGGTTTTAACTTTAATGTAGAATGTACATCTAACAGTAATAAATTGTCAAGACTCAATAATGTACATAAGTTACACGTGTCACGATTTCAGATGAATATTGGCAGATGGGAAAGCATTCCCCAAATCGGCCCAAAATTCATCTTGGGCCGTCGATCTATAGACTATCAAATGTTTATTAAATTTATTATTATTATTATTATTATATTTTATTATTTAATATTATAAATAATATTAAATAATACAATATAATAATAATAATCATAACCTATAATATAATATAATATAATTATAATTTATAACCATATAATATAATATAATATAATATAATATAATATTAAATAATATTAAATAATACAACATAATAATAATAATAATCATAACCTATAATATAATAATTATTATTATTATATTATTATTATATTGTATTATTTAATATTATTTATGTAATATTACATTATGATTATTATTATATTATATTATTTAATATTATTTATATGTAATATATTATTACATATAAATAATATTAAATAATATAATATAATAATAATTATTACATAAATAATATATTATTTATGTAATATATATTTACATAAATAATATAATATAATAATAACATTATTATTATTATATTATATTACATAAATAATATAATATATTAAATAATACATAAATAATATAATATAATAATAATAATAATAATAATCATAAGTTCATAACCATATAATATAATATAATATAATACAATCTGAAGACTGATAGATCGACGGCCCGGGATGAATTTCGGGCCGATTTGGGGAATCTTTTCCCATCTGCCCAGTTTCATCCGGAATCGTGACACGTGTCACGATTCCGGATGAAACTGGGCAGATGGGAAAAGATTCCCCAAATCGGCCCAAAATTCATCCCGGGCCGTCGATGACTCAGACTCGATGGTCATTATTATTATTATTATTATTAATTATTATTATATTATATAAATATTATATGGTTATAATTATATTATATTATATGGTTATGATTATATCAATGTATCATATGGTTGTAATTATATTATATTATATTATAGTATAAATAATTATATCATATGTTCTATTATTTTTAATTAAATTATTAAATTATTATTGTTTTTAAATATTTTTAATTTTTTTTAATGTAACTGCATTGGTTTATATTTTATATTTTAATAATGTATTTTTTATAAATTATAATATGTTTTTTTGGCATTCAATTAAAAATAATATTACTTATATTATGTAATCATTTAAGATTTATTATTATTATAAAAATAATATTATTTTTATTTATAATTATTTATTATATAATAGAACATATAATATAATTATTTATACTATAATATAATTATAGCCATATGATATAATCATAACCATATAATTATTAATAAAATATAAATATAACCATGTAACAGTAATACAATCTGATAGATCGACGACCCGTCACCAGATTTATTATTATTATAAAAATAATATTATTTTTATTTATAATTATTTATTATATAATAGAACATATAATATAATTATTTATACTATAATATAATTATAGCCATATGATATAATCATAGCCATATAATTATTAATAAAATATAAATATAAACATGTAACAATAATACAATCTGATAGATCGACGGCCCGGGATGAATTTCGGGCCGATTTGGGGAATCTTTTCCCATCTGCCCAGATTAAACAATTTTTCAGTTTACCACTGAAGATTAGCCAAGACCATTATTATTCATTTTCCTACAAAACAAGTAATTCGCCTCTGAAATTATTAATTC
The DNA here is from genome assembly GCA_027943335.1 of Chamaecyparis obtusa. Lineage (NCBI taxonomy): Eukaryota > Viridiplantae > Streptophyta > Pinopsida > Cupressales > Cupressaceae > Chamaecyparis > Chamaecyparis obtusa. Next base: position 1,719,553 of record BSBK01005295.1, read on the forward strand.
ATTTTTGGCAAGGGAAAAAATAGCCATCATTTATATATCCGTCAGTGAAAAAAAACATTAATTCGCCACATTTAAAATGATTTTTGCTAGGGCAAGAAAAAAATCGCCAACATATAATATTTTATTTCCCTATATGGAACAAAAAAATTGCCCTCGATATTAAAATTTTCCTGCCCACAAGATGTTGGATTCGCCAGCATTTTAGGCTTTTTTTTCGGGAGGGGTTTCTTAAAGTTATCCCTGATTATCCTATAACATAAGAGGGGAGTAATAGTCCCAATTCTAGTGAAGTTAGAGAGAAATCTAAAAAAGGAAGATGTTGGAATCATAAAGAGAAGAAAGACATTTGAAAGTCTATCAAATATATGGATGAATCAAAATTATATTGAAATAAATTTTGTAAATATGAGAAATGAATGAAACATATTATGGGGATTAAGATCTAAAGAAATGAGATGTTAAGATAGAAAGTTAATTTTTAAGAACCTTTCCAAGATTTTTCAAAGAACCTATTTTGATGTCAAAATGTCCATTGTATTATAGGAAAAAATTTCAAGAACCTTTCCAAGATTTTTCAAAGAATCTATTTTGCTTGGAATCTGAGAATCTATTTTGCTTGGAATCCAATTCTTTGTTTAAGACTTTGAAATCAACTATTTTGGATAGTAAATGATTCTTATATAGTAATAATCTATATTACAAGTTGTATAAATGACAAGTATATTGTAATCTATTAATAATTTTTTAAAAATATATTGGATGGCTATTGGAGTGGGGTTTTTCTCTCAAAGGGTTTACCCCATGTAAATCATTATATAGTATGGTATGCACATTTTTTATTAAGGTTCAAATAGATTTTTAAGGTTCAAAAATGTTGTGATATGTATGTTTTTATTTATTTTTGTTAATTTTTTATGACTGATGTAAAGACCTAAGAAATTTCTTACATAACCCTCCTCTCAAGATTAGTGTAGAAAATTAATTTGATACCTTAGCTTACTTACAAAATAGACTTTTCTATTAGTACTTTGAGTCATTCTACAATTCTTTCTCCTCTATTTAACTTCACATGTTTAATAAAATTAGGGTAGTTAAATCTTGGTAGAAAGATTAGAAATGATATCCAAATGCACCATTTGAAATTAAAAACTATATGAAAGATACACTTCTAGCTCTTTGTACACATTCGTATGGTTTTCAAATAGAATTAAAAATCAATTATTTAATCTTCTCGAGGTTCCTCACTCTAAATTTTTTATATAATTGGTCATCCTTAAGCTAAGGCTTGTTTATTTTGTATGGTGTATTATTTTTCAAATCTTTCTTATTTGTAATAGGATGACTTAGTTTGATATTTTTTATCTTCATTATTCATTATATTGATATTGATAGGAATAGATCTCTAAGTACCTTTCCAAGATTATTCAAAGAATATATTTTACTTAGAATCTTATTCATTTTTTTTAAAGACTTTTCATTCAAGTATTTTGGATAGTAAATGATTCTTATATGAGAATAACCTATATATCTAGCTAATTTTACCTGGATTTTCCATATTTTAATAGTGGAAACAATTTTAGTATTTAAGAAATATATAAATTTAGTAACACTCTTTAGTTGTTATATTAATGTTTGCATCTTACTAAGGTTATGATTTATTAAAATATATTGTTACTATAAAAGAAAAAGTTAAACCTAATTAATTTATAAGGGCTTTAAGATTCTTTGGATAGTAACTTGTGTATGATCGACGTAATTCCACTAAGCCCATCTCTTAATAGGAGCACCACCTTCCTTATCACTAGTAATATGGACAATTAAATTATCGATTGACATTCTATATAACATATTTCGCAATCCCCTTAAATAATTACTGAGGACTAAGTTGTTTTCTACTAGCATTAACCATCCAACATGTTATAAATGACTGAATTTTTATTTTTCTCCTCCAATATATTGGTTAAGACTTTGAACTATGAAATTTAAGAGATGATCGATTAAGACTTTGTACTATAATATTTGATTAATATTATAATAGAAAATCAATCATTAGTTATTAGGATTTAATTGTTAAAATTCAACAACATGATACCCCACAAAACCACAAATTCGCGTTCCAACTGAAAATTACCCAAAATTTTTTCCGTTAATAGTTATATGACAATTTTTTCATCGAAAAGCGCAAGTAATTTCAGAGCATTAAATTGTCAAAGAAACATAGAAACTTGTGGTTCCGAAAATTGTCCAATTTTTTCCATGAAAAGGTTACAAAGCAATCTTTGCAACGAGAAATGCAAGCCATTACAGAGCATTAAAATTGTCAAAGAAAATTAGAAAATTCAGTGGGCTCTCCGTACAAAGAAAAAAAAGAATAAAATTGGAAATAGTACCAACGGGAGGAATTGGAATCCATGTGCATTGCATTTTGCTTACACATAAACACGACACTGAACCATTTGTCATGGAGAGGGCTTAGAAGACATCATATTTTTGAACTCGTCGAAATCCAAGACTCCATTTTGGTCCAAATCAAAGCGGCATATCATTAGCTCGCAGTGTTGCAGGTCTTGCCCACACGGAATCAATCCCATGCTGGATAGCACATTTTGCAGTTCCCCTGAAGTTATGTAGCCATCTTTATTCTCATCAAACACACCGAATACTTCCATTAAATCCTCCGATTCATCTTTCTCCTTATCGTCTTTATTGCTGTTTAGGATGAATTGATATACCTCAACAAATTCTTCAAATTCTAGGCCAATACAATCATCCTCTTCAAGAGAAGTGCTGAGCACAAATCTCACATCTTCTTTCGAGATTGGTATTTTGAGCTTGTTCGTGAACCCACATATCTCATTCACACTCACCATTCCATCTGCATTTTCATCCACCATCTCATACACTCTACGAATTTCATTAAGATCAGCCATTTCTTTCGACGCTGTGGACACCGTTCAATTGAGGTTCAAAAATGATATAAATGGGCCTGCAGATCAAAACAACAAGTAAGGTGTAAAACGAGTCGAAGATCTCAAAGAGCTCAGAAGACGAAAAGGCAGGTCTCATCTAATTGATTATCCAACAAGCATAATTAACTATTTATAAGATGAAATGGAAGGTAACGGGGTCCTTTGCGCGTAAGAGTTTGGATTGGAATTTGGAAAGGAGGAGAAAAGATCCCTCTCCGACAATAGAAATACCAAACATTAACTCTTTCTACAGTTACGTGACGTGGCAAAATCAAACGAATGGTGAACCGAAGCATAATGCAGGAGAGAGCGAGAGAAATCTGAAAAATGGGACAAATCGGACATAGTCCATAACCTGGGGTAGGATTCCATTAGGAAAAACAGTTCATGTTTCGAATCTTTTCAACGCGTTTCCAAAACGGTCTTACCAGGTTTTAGCGAAATAATCGACCATATTTATGTCGGTACATTCGAAAACATAAAACGGATTGCTAGTCAAGTCAAAGCTATATTTCTAAGGGCAAGAATAGGAAATTTAGTTAACACGTGTAAAGATATTGTTGCTTATTTGATACCGAGGAAAGCACAATACAAAAAATGCATTCTCCCTTCAGTGTTTCAGTAAATATTAAATTGTAGAAGTGGTATTTTGGAGTTCAGTGTTTACGATCTTTTCTCAATATTTTTATCGTCTTATTTATGTTTCAATGTGATAAATAATTGCTGCATTAAAAAAAAATCATTAAATATATTGATATTAAAAAATAAACTTCATATTAAAAGTGAGATATACAAGTTTATTTTAGGTTTTTTTTTATTACAAGAATTTCATATTAAATTTAAAAATATTAAAGTTAATTAGGTTTAATATTGTGCTAAAATTAAAGTTTTAACATAAGAATTAAGTGATCAGTAGGAGATTTCACTTGAAAACTAAAAAGTTGAATTTTGATATCAATTTTATAATCATTTATGTTATTGTTGTCATTTTTTCCTAGTTTGTGGTCTAATTTTGGTTGTGGGATTCAATTTTCTAATGAAAACAATGTTATGAAATATATTTACTAAAATAATTTTTTAAATATTAAATATATTAAGATCTTATAATTTAAATTTATTTTAAATAAAGGAATCTAGTTGATCTACATCTTATGGAAATGATTTCAATGTTCAATGATCTATAAATGAATGAAAAAGTTAGTCATACAATGCAATAATGATAATGTGGAGCATGCATTGAAAACCACTTTTGATGATCCTATAATCTCATTGAACAACTTTGTGTTACCCCCGCTAAGATCTTACTATGGGATTTGCTTCAAACTGCTCTAGTTTATCAAGGTATGCTTCAAGAAGCTCTTTAGAAAATCTTGTTGCCTTTTTCTACTAGGACTATGGATGTGAATGCATTGATAGATCATATTCGACTGGATTCCCTAAATATCATATTTTGCCCACAAGAATTCCCATAGGTCCAGAAGAGAGGATCTTAGAGGATCCATCAATGATAATCATTAATGTTAATGCCATTAACATTAGATAGACTCTTATTGATACCAGTTTAGCTCTCAATGATTGTAGTTTGGGAATATTACCTAAAATCAAGGTGGATTCAAACTCTCTTGCTGCATATTCTTTATTTATTTGGGGTTTTGATAACACCAACAAAACTACTTTGGGTAGTATTATCTTTCCCTTAAGGATTAGACTGACTACCATCCCAACCCTGGTATATGCTATGCCAAGACCTATATCTTATAACCTTCTTTTGGGTAGACCTTAGCTTCATGGTTTGGGAGTTGTCTCATCTACTCATCATGTATCTGTTAAGTATTTTTTCCAACAATAAGTTGGTTACAATCAAGGCTGATCCTTACGTCTTACATTTGTGTCAAATGAAAATAGCTAGTCATGCCTTGGTTACACCTACCATCAAGAACTATATTTCATCATTATATTACAACATGTCAATGCCAAATCATGTGGTATCTCGTAAAATGGAATCCTAGGAGAAAGTTGTCTAAAAATAGGAGTCTCCTAAGAAATAGCATCCTCCTAAAAAGGACCCTCCAAATGCAGATACCCCTAAAGAAGAAGGTTTGAAGGACCTAGTTCTACTCAACTAACTTCTACTTCATATCCCTTTGAACTAAATGCATGCTTAGCTGACGAATGGGGAAATTTGAATTTCACTCAATCATATATTGGTGAATAAAATGAAGATGTTATTTTCCTTGATTACTTGAAGGATGATTATGCATCTATAAAACCAAGTTATACTTATCATGGTTGTCAATGTTTCTATACTAATCCACTGAGATCCCATGAGTTACACTTAATGAGCTGAGCTATGATCTTAATTCTTGCTATGGCCACTAAGCTAGGGGTTGTGGACCTAATGGGAAAGTTATTTGAATCCCTTTAGAGGGTGAATTTTTTTTGTAAAATTAGAGTAAAATAGGTTATAAAGGGACACCAAAACCATTTACAAAAAAGAACTGCTAGTACCAAAGGAAAACCATATGCAAAACAATAGCTGGCCATTAGAAAGAGAAAGGGACCAAAAAGGGCCAACATAATTGTAAGCTTGCTGAAGATTTTTAACATTTTAGTTTCTTTACATTGTTTCAAATCACTCCTTCATTAATTTTCATAACATCATGGACAATATCGACTTGATCAATCTTACTAATTCAATACTCTAATATTGGAATTGGGTATCGCACCACATCCTCCAAGGAAAAAAATGGTAAAAAATATTAATATGATTTCTACCAAACCTCTCCCTCTTAAAGTGGTTCATCCTAAATATGGTCAAAGTATTGTAAACTTTAGTGAAGTTCATTTCAATATTTTTAACTTTAAAGGAATCTCTAGAGGAATTCATGGGTGTCTATTCTGATCTTCGTCCTTATCTTCATAAGGAATGATTTCTTTATTGATTGAATACTCAAGCATATTTTGGAGAATCTTTTATGATTTCCTATGGGAAAGATTCCCTATCTCATGATGGTGAAAGGATGTCCCACATCCACACCACATCTTGAGGACTGTAGAATACTCCTTAAAGGAGATACTATTGACATCATCATGGAATCTAAATCTTTTGAGAAGGTAATTAAAATGGGGAAGTGCCTTTCCTTAGAAGAATCTAAATCACATTATAGTCTCTTACATAATTTATTTTAATATATTTACTTGGTCATATGAGGATGTGCCTAGTATTAATGAATTTTTGGTGGTTCATAATGTCGTTCTTCCTTCTAATCCTAATCCTTTTACAAAAAGATCCATAAGATGAATCCTATGGTTATTTTTTCTTTTGAGAAAGAGACAGAAAAGATCTTAAAAGAAGGTTTTATCTATCCTATTAATTACTCACATTGGATATTAGATATTATTGTTGTCAACAAGCTTAAAAACCATATTGATGTTTGCGTTGGTTTTTTCATTCCTAATAAGAATTCACTTAAGGATGATTAACACTTCTTAATATTGATATGATTGTTGATTCAACTAGAGGTTGTGCCTTACTCTCATTCATGGATGGATTCTCAGGTTACAATCAAATCCTTATTAACCTAGAAGATCAATATAAGATAGCCTTTACAACCCACTAAGGTACTTTCTATTATGAATTGATGTAGTGTGAGCTGAAGAATGCTAGAAAAAACCTATCCATGTGTGATGAATCTTATCTTTCATGATATTTTAAGATTATATTGATGATATAATTTCTAATTCTATCACTTATAAAGCTCACATCAAGAATAGTTGCCTTATCTTCAAGAGACTTCAAATTATTCTAAAAGATGAGGGTAAACCCCCTTAATTTGTTTTTTTATTGTGAATTCCAATAAATTTCCAGGGTTTATTATCTCTCACAATGTAATTGAAGTTGATGTGAATAAGAGGCAATCCATAGATTTGTGTTACAATTGACTAATTATACCTTTCCATTCACATATTTGTTGAAGAATGATGTATATTTCCATCGGAATGGTGAGTGCCAAAATCATACATTTGACACTGTGAAAGTTTATTTGCTGAATTCCTCTATTCTAATTCTAACTATGCAAGATAGATTCTTCCTACTTTATATCTCGATGTTACCAAATTCTTTGGCTGCATTATAGGCTCTATACGAGGATGATGGTGGTGGTGGTGGTGGTGGTGGTGATGATGATGATGATGATGATGATGATGATGATGATGATGACAATGACGATGACGAGGATGGTGGTGGTGATGATGATGATGATGATGATAGAGGGGAAGTCTAATTACATTAGCCTTGTTCTTGTTTATTACCAATTTGAAAAAAATAAATTAAAATACATAAATTCTACTTAGCCATATAACACATCCCAATATTGAAAAAAACTAAAAAAATGTTTAAAAAACTAAATTGCACTTCCAATTGGTGTTACGTGGGAATGTGGAAAAAATTTCCAAACATGTAAGTTACATTGTGAAAACATCTAGAGAACTTGGATCCCATTCCATAGAGTTTGAATCACATTTACATTAAATGGACGTAGCATACAATATTTTAAACAATAATCAAATAAAAAAATAAATTATTCTTGTTAAAATCATCCCTTGGTTATGCAATTTTGAAACTTTGTAGTTAAAAGTACTTGAGGTGGAGTAGTACTAGGATGGGTGACCTTCTGAGAAGTCTTGATGCTTCACCTCTATGAGCATTACCTAGATGCAATGAGTGTTAAGTGTTCCATTCATTCTCATGAGACATGGGTTCTTGTGAACCACTACTCATGAAACATGGGTCAATGAGTTTGACTCAAAAAATTACACAATTGAATCCTGATAGCAATATCATAATCTGACTTGTTGAGAGAAATATCTCCTACTTAGCAATTGGTGAGATCAAGGGGCTTTCTAATGAATGGCTCATAAGGCACAACACTTACTGAAGGTTTTGCAAATGGGATTGCAAGAAAAGTGGGATTAACCATGGAGCAAACTCTGTAGTTAAGCACGCTCGAGCTAGAGTAGTACTGGGATGGGTGACCTCGCAAGAAGTCCCAATGTTCACCTCTATGATCATCACCTAATGTAACAAGTTCTAAGTGTTCCATTCATTCTTATGAGACTTGTGAAACACTACTCATAAAACATGCATCAATGAGTTTGAATAAAAAAGCTACACATTTGAAACTGATAGCAATATCAAACCTTCGTATTATTACCGAAAAAAATTGTGAATAATAGTATTTTATAAGGAAAAACATATTAAAAAAAAATGACTCTATACTCTAGATATTTTCAACATTTTTTTAGAGTAAAATCAAATCTACTACCAACTCATTGTTATATATTATATATAAACCAGCCTTAAAAAAAGATAAACAGAAATACCCATAGTGTTCGAGATATTCTATGGACACTTTCACATCTGTTACAATCAACGTATAAAAGCGTGAGTAAACTGACACTGTTTTCGATTCTCAAATCTGTACAAACGACACACACTAATGTCTATCATGGAATACTTTTCTGATCGTTTCAAATCTGTTAACACGTGGCCTAGCAGATTCATAAAATAACACGCATATTGTCGGTTGCTACCATATGATTGTACACACCACATGGGTGTTATGATTGTTAAAGTGGATATTCTCCGAGCACTACCGACTCATTGTTCAACTCTATTAAATTCCAAGAGGTAGAAAAGCTATCAATTCAATGTACGTCGACCGGAAAAAGTCGACAAACTGATAAAATAGCTGTCAATTCAATGTACGTCGACGCAGCTAGATAACCATGTAAGTGGAAAGAGAATTTGGGAACTTTTCCATTTATTCGTCAAACACGGCACCGGCTACGGTGCAACATATTTGCACCTCTCGAATGCCGGGCCTTATGTCGCATCCGATGCCCATGCCATCCCATGTTTCTGTCACACGCTGCCGTACCTGTCAGTAGTTATTAACTCTCACGCCTTACTCTGTTCGTTTATATAGTCTTATGTAGGTTGGTATATTTTTATAAGTCCATGTAAATTTCTTTGTTAGCCATATTATCTTTATTTGTTAAGTGTGTAATTTAAAGTAGGTATATTCGATAATGATTTTTATTTGTTAAATGTAATTTAATGTATAGTGTAGATTTTATAATATAATTTAATAATATATTTTTGGGATAAGTAATACAATTTAATAATATAGTATTATTTCAAATTTAAATAATTATTTTTATATAATATTATTATTATTAATTTAAATAATTAATTTTATATTATATTATTAAACTATTTAGAAATATTATTTATAATATTTAAACATTAAAAAATATAAATTATTATTTTTTAAATAAAGATTTCTTAATTTTTTCACTTAAATACAAATTAACTTGATAATGTATAATATATGTATTAATATATAAATAGAATTTATTATAGTATATTATTTACATTAATTATTTTAATTAACTATAATGTTATATTGTGGAAAATTATTTTACATAAATAATTTTATCACATTAATCAATATTACAATTTAGTATATATTATTATTAGCACGATAAGGCATAGTACTATTGTAATGAATTTTGAATTCACTACTTAACTAGTTATTAAAAATAGTCATATCAACCAATGGTAAGTAAGTCATTTTTTTTATTTTGCAAATTTATTTTGTCATTCTAAAGTTTATTTGAGGTGTTATACATGGATTTTTAGAATGATTGTAGAATATTAACCAACCCATAATTGTTTTCAATATAAATATTGAAAAATATTATTTTTTAAACTATTTGATATATTTTTAAAAAATAAAAGAATAGAAGGGTATGTTATATTGTATTTTAGTTTATTTTAATTTATTTTTTATAAATTAACTATAATTTTTATATTATAATTATATTAATTTTCTTATTAATTTTTTTTTTTTTTTTAATAAACTAACTATAATTTTTATATTATCATTATATTAATTTTCTTATTAAATTTTTATTATTATTAAAATACTAGTTAATGTCAAATTATATGTTATTATTTTTAATTTTTATATTTTAATATCAAATATATAAAATTAAGTCAATTATATTATAAAAAATAAAGCATTTACTATAGTAATATTTTTAAGTTTATAATTAAAATAATATTATTAATTGATTTTTTGTTATTTTTATGTCATATGGATAATTAAATTATGTAAAATATGTTTTTAATAGCATTAAACCCATATAAAATATATAATATTACAATACAATCTAATATATAATATAATAATCTATCATATATATAATTTTATTTTAATCATATATAATTATTAAATATATTTAAAAATAAAATTAAGATTAAGAAATAATACAAATAAAATTTATATTAGTATTAAGATTATGATTAAAAGGAACATTACATTTTTTTAAGTATAAAAAGTTTACTTCTATTATAACTATATAAAACATAATAATTAAAAAATAAATATACTAAATTACTTATACTTTAGTTTTTACTAGCATTTGTTAAAGTTTGAAGTAGACAAATTTTTATTTGAATTAGAAGGTGCTTTATTTTCAAATATTCATGTATATATGTTAATGTATTTATATTTTTTAATTTTAAATATTATAAGTAATATTTAAACTATAATTATAATAAAATTAAATAATTGAATAATATAATATAAAATTAATTAAATTAATTAGATTTCTATAATTTATTTGAATATTAAATAAATAGATTTCTAGATTTTATTGCAATGAAATTAATTATTTAAATTAAAAATAATATAATATAAAACTAATTATTTGAATTTGAAATAATAATATATTTTGTCCACAGTTAAATTTATGGTATAATATAAAGACTGAACACAAAATAATAACATATTTTGCCAAGGTGTCCAATCACATTAATAATTATTAGGGAAGATTTAAATTAAATATAATAATATTATATAAAAATGATTATTTAAATTTGAAATAATACTATATTATTAAATTGTATTATTTATCCCAAAAATATATTATTAAATTATATTATAAAATCTACACTATACATTAAATTACATTTAACAAATAAAAATCATTATTACATGGACTTATAAAAATATACCAACCTACATAAGACTATATAAACGGACAGAGTAAGGCGTGAGAGTTAATAACTACTGACAGGTACGGCAGCGTGTGACAGAAACATGGGATGGCATGGGCATCGGATAAGACATAGGGCCCGGCATTCGAGAGGTGCAAATATGTTGCACCGTAGCCGGTGCCGTCAAACACAGAGGGGAATTCAATATTTTTCCGTTATAAATTCCGTGAATGAATTGAACTGAACTCAGTGGCAACAGATTGCGAGGGAAAATTGGGAGTTTCGAAGTAGGAGAGCACACATCCCGTGAGCTATTTTCATTATCATATCATTGTTTTAGTTTGTTTGTGTCGAGTTTAGGAGGGTTGAGAGTGCAATGGATTATGATTTGGATGAGTGGAAGATGATACTCGCTCCATCTGCCCTTATAATATTTATTTTATGGGACATTGTGTTCTACGTAGCCAAGGATTACCTGAATGCAAAAGTTCGTTCATGGGTTCCAAGCAATCTATTCGTTTTAAGCGCCCTCACTATCCAAATTCTTAGTTACGTTGATATTCAGAAAGTGAATATTTTCGGGCCATCAGATGAGAACGACATGGAAGTGTTGGTTGACAACCAACTGAGAATGGATTTGGCGAGGCTCACCATGTGTGTTTTCGTGGGATGCCTTCTGCCTGCAATGGCCACGGTGGGCACCGTGGGGAAATGGAGCAATGTAGCGGCTTTGTTTGTAAGTTTGTCTTTCCACATCGCTACAGAGATTTATGCATTACAGTATGTTCATAACTATGAAGTCCAAAGTGAAGCAGGCCCCTGGTTCATGGCATCCGGCGTGCTTCTCCTGGTGGGAGCCTCTTCTCTCCTCCTTTTGCTAGGGGAAGTCATCTTGTTTGGAAAATACCTGCGAGATGTTATCCGTCCCGATGATATGGATGTTGAAATTCAAGGCAGCTATAAGTGGAAGATGTTGGGAAGTGAGGTGATGAAGTCATGGGTTGTAGCTCGTGCATGGAAGACACGCTACTTTATAGCCAGTTCAATGTTCAATCCAGGGGCTGGAATGATCATCACAATTTGTGTTGCCATCATGGGCGCTAAACTGAGTTTTCGCTCATCTCTTCTTCATCATAATCATGCAGGAGGTAATCTGACATTTTATCTTCAGTGCATTTTCATTTTCGTAGGATGGATCCTCATGGTCTGCAGATGGTTCAAGGCGGCGTTTGATTGTCAAAGTTTGAACACCATTGTAAATTTTAGCGACATCGTAAGGGTCTTCCTTATGCCATCTGCCATTGTAGTACGTCAGTTAAACCGTAGGCTGGCATATTTTCTCTTACATCCGGGAGCTTTTTCAATTCTGGAATTTAAAAAGAGGAACATTTTAATTTCCATTTCCTGTGGTCTACCACTCCTTCCATTGGGTTTTTTGGTTCTAGCAATCACTTTAGTGCTGTTTTTCTGCTTTATCTCTTGGTATTTGTCGGATCTGGTATTTGGCAGCACCTTTGTTAAGAAACTCTTCAAACATGATAAGAATGCTGCTTCAGTAAAGGAAGAATATCGCTCAATACTGAATGCCACAAACATGGACGAAGATGCCCAACGAGCTTTCTGGATGATGAATGCGAAATCTTTTGTCAGAGTGAAGCAGAGGATGGTAGTAGCCAGTGAAAATGCACAAAGCTGCGAAAAGCTTCATTCAGTACTGGGGAACAGTAAACTGGATCAAAATGCGTCTTTGTAAAGTAGATAGCAAGCAGAGCTGGATGCGAGCAATATCCAGCATATTCACTCATATCGTTCAACTGAAGATTGGCGTGGATATGCAGGATGCGATTGATGCATACTGGGAGACAAATGATGTGTTAAAGTTTGTGGACTGTCCAGACAATATTGTTGTGGACTTCTTCAACATCTTTGGCACATTGAATGTCACGGGCTTCATGAACAGTATAAATTGTGAAGGAGGAATGCTGATTGCGGAGAGAGAGTTGAAGGAGGGTTTGGGCACATCTCCGGAGGAAAAGCGAGAGAGAGAACGTGACCTTAAACCGGAAGAACGGCCCAAAGTAGACGCGATGCTGGATGAGATTAGGAAGAAATTGGAAGCGTATGATGGCTCAGCGTCGAATAATCTCTTGATCAAACTTGATAATTGGTCTTATAACAACATAGAAGGGTTGGGTGAAATGCTACGCACTTTGGTGGGCCATGTCATTGTTTCTGCCCTGTTAGAAGCTTCAGATTGGATAGTAAAATACACAAAGCAATGGGCAAAAAATTTAGATGAAGGAAAAATTGAAAGAGCCGTTGAACTTGCAGGAAAGGTGAGTGGGCTCTTAGAAAAGCTGGTTAAAGAGGATGAAGACATAGAGGCCGGTGCTTGATAACAGTGTTCATTTCAAATTCAGATTTCTTTTCCCAAGTGGAAATGTAAATTTTAAGTTGTATTAAATGTCCATTAAAGTGTAGGTTTTTTAAGCCTTTTTTTTTGGTTAGCTCCTTCTAAAGCAAGTTACTATTGTGGTTTTTTTTTTCAAATAGAGTTAAATTATGCATCAATTGTATATTTTATTTTTAGTATTTACAATTTTTTGTTTAATATTATAGTTTCACAAATTTAAAATATATATAATTTTTTATTTACTTTTGAAATCATTTTATTATTATATTTTTAATTGATAAAATAATAATTTATACAAATAAAAATAATAAATTTTTAAATTTTATTATTATTTGATATTAGTTATATGAATAGTAATTATGTTGTACATTATTTTCTATATGATACATTTAATACTATAATAATAAAATTTTAATGTGAAAATTTGAAGAGGAATGTCTAACTTATGATAACATTTCTTTTTTTATTACGTGTGCTTCTTCCTTCTAACAACAATCCTTAATGTTTTCATCCATACCTATCTTAGTTATCTTTTCCTTGCATGTTTTCATCACTCCAAATTACCTTGAGGAAAACATAAAAAACTAAGAGTCATAACTCCTATTCCTCATTTATCCTCAATGTTTTCATCCATACCTTGCAAATATTTTTTTTCAATTTTCTATCTTACTTGTCTTAGACGACATATACCTTCTAATTATTATGAAATTTTACATTCAAACTTGTACATCGAACACAAATTGGGCTAAAATTGGTTGTGGCTATATAAGGGTTTGACTTACTGACAGATTTTGGTGTTTCCATCTCTATGGATTGCTTATTTCGATCTAAGATGAAAGTGTGTGCTTTGAATCTTAAGAGTGTCTAAGATTGTGGTGAGAGATATTGTACATAAATATAAAAAGAGACATACTCAAGTGTATCAGTGTGAACCCTAGATGAGGAAATCAAAAGGTTTCTTACAAGCCAATTGAAGAACATGTGAACTATTTAAATAACATTAAATTAATGATAAAGATAGGATTTGAAGTTAAAACTTAGAAATGCAAGAAAGACATGAAATCATACCAAAGTCCTTTCAAAAAGTACAAGCTAATCATCAATTAGTAACTCCCAATTATCCTCTCATGTGTCATGAAGCGTTCATTATGTTTGTAATTTACCTAAATTAAAATTTATAAAGACATGATGAAGTTTGGATGTTGTTGATTGTTTGCTTGATTTTCAAGCATGTGAGATCAATTCGTTATAGATTTGCTATCACTATGATTTAATATTCTTGAATATTCAAATGAGTAAAGTGGATTTCTTCTATATGAGCCATAGTTATAATTTTTGATTAAAAAAAACAACATAAAATGATCATAAATAAAAATTGAGACTAGATTCCTTAATGTCAAAGCTAACACTTAAAATATTTATAATTTTGAGAAATTTTGGTGGGCCAACTATGCTAATTGGCATAGAGCCAGGAAAATAGCTTCTTTAAAAGTGAGATGTGAGATTTTGGGCATGTGATATTAGGTTTAATCTTAATTTTTCATTTTCAGGATGATTAAATGACAAATATGATAATTAGTTTTTGAAGTAGGACAGGGAATGTCTCCTTAAGTTGTGGGGTTTAATTCAAAAGGCTATAAGTGGTCCTAAAATTGTATAGGTTAAAGGAACGTAAATAAAACTCTAAGATAAGTGTCAAACTAGACTCACAATAAATGAGTATAATTTATGCACAATATTTAGTCCTATTTATATGGTGGTCTATTTGGGATTTAAAATGGCTAGAGATAAAGGATTGACAAAGGTCTAGATTGAAAGATCAATTCCCTAAATATTATTAATTATATCAAGGGAATTTTACCCCCTAGCTAAACCATTGGAACTATTATCAAGGATAGCATGGAGTTGCTGGAAGGGTTTTAATATTTTAGATATCTCACATGTATCGTGAGGGGAACCATGTCATAGATAACCTTGCCAACATGGGAGTTAATTTTCACCATAGATTCAATTGGAATTAAAATGATCATATCCCAATGAGTCTGATTTTGAACATATTTAATGATGGAAATGGATGGTGATTTGATACTTTCTTTGATAATGATGTGCTTATTTGTGTGAATAAACTGAGACAGGCAAGCCTCTTTAATTCCTCTTTGGATGATTTTTTTTTTTCATTTTATGTTTACATCCGAGATCTTGTTTGTAGGTTTTGTCTTTTGGTGCTATGAGGGGGATAAAAATAAGATGATGTTAAATGTGTATACGAGAGATGACAAAATATGGAGGCAGTCTAGAGTGTTATCTCTGTAGGAGGTTTAACTGGTTATATTGAGAGGCTTCATGGAGCTAATACCATGATTATAGATACTATTGTTGAGGGATGGAAGGATGGCGTTTTGCATGTGTATGGGTTAGAGTTGATGATAAACACAGAGCTTGTTGCCCAGGTGTCCAACTCCTAGATTGAGAGTGGAAAATTTTACTTGGAGAAAAAATCTACTACTTAAGTGGTGGATTTCTTTTTCTTTCCTAGTGAATGAGAGATGAATCATAAGAGAACACATAGTTGTTTAAAATGAAATTCCCTTCCTAAGACATGGTCAGATATCACTAAGGTAATCATATGATATTTAACTTTAGATGGAAAATTTGGAAGTATCTTTAGCTATCATTTGTAATATTAAACCATTTCTACTATGATAAGTTCATTTTGATTCCATTTTATCTAGTTTCATCCTTAAATCATAGCATTGTGGCACATCTAAAGAAACCTCGTATTTTACATGAGGGACCTATTTTTCTTATTATGGAACATGTGAAAGCCCTTCATATTGAAATTTTTCTCCCCTAAAAACTAGGATAGTGTTAGGCCAATTTTCTGTCAGTGCAAAATTCTTTGAAAATGGCCTCTTCCCTGCAAATGTTTTTGTAAAAGTGTCCTGCCCTGTGTTCTTCATTGTGTCACCTTGCTCCATTTCAAATTGCACGTGCTGAATTGCAAAATCCAGAAAGATATTCAAATTCTGAGGTCTGTAGGAAACATAATTTAAAAATCTGCCTATGTGTCGAAAACCCACAGTATTTTTGAAAATCCATGATGTTTTCGACCTATGTGTTATTTTCGACCCTGTGCTTCCTGCTTTTGTGCGCTTATCCTTTTGCGTCGAAAACTCTGTGTGTTTTCGGTCTTTCTCTGTGTCAAAAACTTTGTGTGTTTTCGACCTCGGTCTTAACTGTGCAGGTGCGATGGATGGTGGGGCCCAGTCTTTGCAGGGTGTTAGTTGCGCTTTCTCCAAATCTCCAGGTGGTTACATCTTTTATTCAGCGATCTAGCAACTGTGCTGTCGTGAGATCTCTTCATGCTTGGCGGTTGGCGCTTAACCTTCAGTGACCTGGCGGGCGGTCTATTTCTCTTTAGTCGCGTGATCTCCAAATATCTGGCAATTATCTGCTAGCATCTCACGATCACGCGGGTAGTTTGTTGCATAGTCGCTAAATGCATGGTAGTCATGTGGCGGTCTTTGTTCTTCATGCTTTAGCATGGTTAAAGTTTAGAGAGGATCGGCAGTTGTCATATGTTCGCGTGGTGAAGTTGTGCGATGTTTATCCTTCACGCTCTTGCGACAGCCGTTGGATTTTTCTTGCATGGTAGAGATGTGGGTCCTGGTCTACGCATGTTCTTATTGGTTGTCGCATGGCTGCATGTCAAAGTTTCCTGACATGCGATCATGTGACCGCTTGCCACTTGTCTGCGTGGGTCCCAGTTCTTCCTGTTGTTCAACTTGCCTGGCGGTTAATTTCTCATTTCGTGACTTGGCGACTAACTGTTATCTCCTTGTCGCTTGATTCTGGCAGTTAAGCCCTTAGCATCTGGCGACTTGGTTGGCAATTTTCTATGCTTTAGTCATGATGTCACATAATGGTGGCGGTCTTATGGCCTTGTCGCATGATCGCAAGGGCCATTTTCACGGCTTGCGATCATGCGACAAGGTTCTTCCTTGCTAAGGCCCGGTGGTAGGTGGTGATGTGGCAGTTCATCAGTGGGCTCATTTTTCAGAGACCTTTCAATCCTACGGTTGCCGCATGATTGCAAGAAATATTCTTTCCCCTTGCGATCATGCGACAACCGTCCGATCTGGCAGTGTTTAAAAGAGTTGACGGGCGCTGGATCCATTTGCCAAGTGAGATGATGTGCATGATTTTCATTGGCCGACAGGTGCTGAGGTGGATACATGAGGTGGGCCTGATACTTAGGGGTAGGTAGCAGTTGCAGTGTTGGCAGGTTGTCGCATGATCACGTAGCCCGTCTCCATGCTATGCGATCATGCGACAACTATTGAGATATCGCAGTTGCGGAGTTAGCCCGAGGTGTCTGGATGATTTTAAAACATAAAGCCCGTGAAGGGAGATTGATTGGACAGCGGGGATATAAAGTTGGTAAAGGTTTAAATGATGACCGCCGATGTGCTGGGTGCCAAAGTTGTAGCTGTTTGATTTTGAATTCAAATCTTCTGAGGATTTGCAATGACAGGAAGGACTGATTTTAAATGTTTTAGCAGCCTGATTGGATTTGTTTGGTGTTGCGATGTGGTCTAGGTCTATGCGGTTGATTGCAGAGGTTGATTTGGTACCTGGTGAAGGACTTTCTTGGCTTGAGGTGTATTTGTGGTAAATTTTGTGACCGTTTCCAACAGGTTGGGTGGGTGAAACCCTATCCCTAGCTATCCGTAGCTTGTTGCAACCTATTTTGGGTTTCCAAGGCAGCTAGGGGTATATGTAGTCAAGTTTTTGACTTTGTAAGGGTTCCTTCTTCTGCAAATTTTTGAGGAGAATTATTTCCAATGAAGGGTCTTTTTCCTATAGATTTCTCCTTTTCTCTGCATATAGAGTGTTCTTCTCTCCTTGCTGGTTCTAAGAACATAATGCATATTGTAACAGATTTGTCTTATGTATGAGAAGTGAATATATTCTTACTGTTACTGAGCTATCTCCATTCAAATTCTGAGTCCATTAATCATACATCAAGGGTGTTTAATTTTTCTATTTGCATTGCCTAAGTGTTTGCAAGTGGAGTTATCTTCGCAGAGGTAATTGGTTCAGGGTTAGTGTTTATGCATGTATGAGCTGAGATATCAAAGATAGGTCATGCTTGTCTTCCAGTGGATGCTGGTTAATGTATTATCCTTTCATAGGTCTCTTCTAAGGGGAGGGTTAAAATCCTTTGATGGATAATAACATGCTTGAATGCACAGGTGGGTACTAAGTTGAGGTTTGGTCATGGTGTGTGATTGATGTCAGGCATCAACACATTGAGCATATTGTGTTCTTGTTTCATAGCTGTCTCTTGCAGTAGGGTATTTGACTCTATGGCACATTGGACAAGGCACTGGTCTATCAGAGACTTAGGGTTTCTCAGGGGCCCCTTCAAACTCATTTTCAAATCATTTCCTTTCAGTTCCACCCTTTCCCTTTCATGTTGTTAGGATAGGTTTCTGGCTTTCAATCTCATTCCATGCAAGTAGGGCTATTGCATGAGACTTTCTATCATTGGGGAATAGGATACCTATAGGAGATTGATTGCTATTCCACATTAATTTGTCTGCAGGCCTTTGGTTTTATCATGAGGTGTCTTGAATGTGTAGATAAGGCAATACCCGCATGAGTGAATGTGGAGCTCAAAGAAGAAGGAGGATTTCTCTCTATCCTTATCAATTGGTTTGTTTTTCTTGTCAAGCTTGAGTGCCTAACCTGTGTCTAAGCCCAACTATTTGATTCAAGCTTGGTCCTGGAAGGAGAAGAGCCAACAAAATGGTGACTCTGCTGGGGAAGAAGTAAATGATAGCAATCTTCCTTGCTTGGCTGGATCATCCCAAAGTCTTGTTGTTTTCAGTTTGGGGAAGAGTCTCATATGCCTTCCAATCTGAGAATTGCTTTTCAGATTTGTAGTGTGTTACCTGGATTTACTAATGGGATTACATGTGGCTTTGCTATAGGAGTGCTCAGAGTCTATTGAAGTTTCAAGATAGATCAGTAAGTTTGTGTCCTCTGAAGAGAGGTGGTGACTCTATGCTAAAGAACCTGAGTTGTGCAGTTTTGTTGGGATTGCACCTAGTTGAGAAGAAGGCAGTAGCATTCAGGAGGTGTTCCAGGTATTTCTCCTTTTTCTAAGTGTGTAGTGGTTTCAAAGGAGTTTTCAAATTAAGTTTCAAGAATTTCAATGGTAAATGGTTTTACTCCTTTGAAAAGATTTGTTAAGTCATGGGTATTAAAGGAAATTTTTTCTTAAGAGGTTACCCGGCTGTGAATTTTGTTGGTATACCTGGTTACCCAAACTCCATTCCCTTAAATGTTATAAAAGTTTTACCGAAGTTCAGTGGGGAAAACTTTGAGTCTGCCTATCAACATGCTATAAATTTTTCAGATTTGATGTGTGACTATGGTGTTGAGCATGAAGATGTGATAATGAGATTATTCATTCGGTCACTGATAGAAGATGCAAGGGATTAGCTCTCATGTTTGCCTGATAATGACATCTCTTCATGGAATGATTTAGTTGCAAGTTTCTTAGTCTGATTTGTTGAAAGGGTGAATGACTTTGACATGCTTAAGGCCCTTGTGGATATACAAATGGAGGAAGATGAATTGGTTCCTAGTTTCAATGCCAGATTTATCAAGACATGGGAAAATATCCTTGGGAAGTGCATGCCAAGTGATGATATCTGTTTGATCATCTACTTGAATACTTTTGATAAGAATTTGAATTTTGACTTAAGGGATAAGGAACCACTAACTTTGTATCAGGCTTTTCAGTTTGCAATGGATATTGAATCTAATTGGAGATATCATGTTGTAAGAAGACCACATGTTGTTGCTGATTTTCATTCTCAGAATGTGGTAGATAATAGGAAAAGGGATGCACTAAAAGGTTTAGAGCCATATAGGCATATTCTTGTCCCTGTTAGTGATGTGCCTTAGTTTTCTAGGCAGGATATGATTCATGATCATGTAGAGGAAAGTAACTTATAGCCACATCTTGCATCACTTGAAGAAGAAGATTGCATTGTAACTGAAGCTTGTGTGGATGATGAACTTATTGCTGATGAATATCCAGCTGAAACTCAATATGATGAACGATTGTATGCATGGCGCTTGCAGAAAATTGAAGAACTGGAGTTAGCTCTTGCCATTAATGGTAAGAAACTTGAAGAACTAGAGGTGTGTAGAGCCATGGACAGAGAGCTTGCTCAGTCCAATGAATGTGTACCTTCAAATTATGACAATGAACCAGATAGCTGTCTATTAGAAGAGGGTTATGCTGAAAGTGTATCAGATGAAGGTATGATTAGTAATGTTTGTAATCATTCTTTTGTTGATGATGAATGTTCATCTGATGAAGTGGGTAGTTCTGGTTCGGATGATGATAGCCAGGTAGCAGTTTTGCATGAATTGAATGAAGATAGGTGGTATCAATGTGAGTATGATTCTTTTGATACCAATCATGACTCTACAAGTGTGATGAATTTGAACCAGCAAGGGTTTGTTGATAAACATCACTCAAGTTGTGAATCTGAAGGTAAGTTTCTTTTTGAAGATAAGAACATGTATGGAGATGTTAGTATGATCCCACTTTTAGATTTATATGTGCCAGTGATTGAAGGTTTTTCAGTGGAGACCTATGGAGATATGGAAGAAGAAATCAATATTTTGTTTTAGCCATATTTGGAAACAGTGAGGAGTTATGATGTTTTGAAAATGCACTGCACTATGTTTCCAGAGCTATTTCAGCCGGAATATCTCTGTTTCCAACAGGATTTGGCTAGTGATGAGATGGATGTCTGTGATAGTTTGCTAGTTTCCAATGAGCTTGAAGACATGCCTTGCTATGAAAGTTTTTCTTTTCATAGTTGCTGCAGTAAGTATTTGCAAAGTGCTGATTATGTTTTTGAGTTGGATGAATGTGAGTATGAAGATTTTAGTTTTGAATTGAGTTCAAGTGCTGAACATGGTGATAAAGATGATGTTAATTCTCAGCTGGTAAGTGTACTCACATTTCATGATGATCAGCATTACATTAGCTTGCAAGATGTAATGGGAAAAGGTTACAATTCTTTGCTGCAAACTAATTTTACTCTTGATTTTGATGAGTGTATGTGTGAGGCAGTCTGGTATGACAAGATAGATTTTGATCCTCATACACTTGGCAAAGATGAATACACTTATTACATTCTTGTGGATTTTCCTGTCAAGAGTTTTCATGAGTTTGACCATGTGCATGAAAGGGAAAATTCCAGGGTCATCTCTATGCAAAGGGATGAGGACCAAGTGTTTGATAGAGGTAAATGATTGGCATGGTTTAGCAGTTTTAGTTGTGTAAATGTTTGTACAGTTGCTTTGCTTCAGCAGTAGTGTTCGTTGGAATAAAGAGCCATCTTTCAAGAGCCTTGGAGTTTTGAGTTTTGAGAATTTTTGGAGTGATAAGGATTGTGAATATGGATTGGTCTACTTCTTCCCAGATATCTGGATCCTTCCTATGCCTGCAGGAGGCATACATCCCCAACTAGAGCCACTGTTAGGCCAATTTTCTGTCAGCGCAAAATTCTTTGAAAATGGCCTCTTCCCTACAAATTTTTTTGTAAAAGTGTCATGCCCTGTGTTCTTCATTGTGTCACCTTGCTCCATTTCAAATTGCATGTGCTGAATTGAAAAATCTAGAAAGATATTCAAGTTCTAAGGTCTGCAGGAAACATAATTTTAAAATCTGCCTATGTGTTGAAAACCCATAGTATTTTTGAAAATCCATGATGTTTTTGACCTGTGTTGTTTTCGACCCTGTGCTTCCTGCTTTTGTGCACTTATCCTTTTGTGTCAAAAAATCTGTGTGTTTTCAGTCTTTCTCTGTGTCAAAAACTTTATGTTTTCAACCTCGATCTTAACTGCGTAGGTGCGATGGATGGTGGGGCCCAGTCTTTGCAGGGTGTTAGTCGCTCTTTCTCCAAGTCTCCAAGCGGTTACACCTTTTATTCAGTGATCTGGCAACTGTGCTGTCATGAGATGTCTTCATGCTTGGCGGTTGGTGCTTAACCTTCAGCGACCTGGCGAGCGGTCTATTTCTCTTTAGTTGCATGATCTCCAAATATCTGGCGGTTATCTGCTAGCATCTCACGATCACACGAGTGGTTTGTCGCGTAGTCACTGAATGCCTGGTAGTCATGTGGTGGTCTTTGTTCTTCATGCTTCAGCACAGTTAAAGTTTAGAGAGGATTGGAGGTTGTTGTATGTTCGCATGGTGAAGTTGTACAATGTTTATCCTTCACATTCTTGTGACAGCTGTTGGATTTTTCTTGCATGGTAGAGATGTGGGTCCTGGTCTACGCATGTTCTTATTGGTTGTCGCATGGCTACATGTCAGAGTTTCTTGACATGCGATCATGCGACCACTTGCCACTTGTCTGAGTGGGTCCTAGTTCTTCCTATTGTTCAACTTGCCTGGCGGTTAATTTCTCATTCTGCAACCTGGAGACTAACTGTTATCTCCTTGTCACTTGATTCTAGCGGTTAAGGCCTTAGCATCTGGCGACTTGGCTGGTGGTTTTCTATGCTTCAGTCAAAATGTCATGTAATGGTGGTGGTCTTATGGCCTTGTCGCATGATCGCAAGGGCCATTTTCACGGCTTGCGATCATGTGACAAGGTTCTTCCTTGCTAAGGCCCAGTGGCAGGTGGTGATGTGGTAGTTCATCAGTGGGCCGGGTTGTCAGAGACCTTTCAATCCTACGGTTGCCACATGACCACAAGGAATATTCTTTCCCCTTGCAATCATGCGACAACTGTCCGATCTGGCAGTGTTTAAAAGAGTTGACGGGTGGTGGATCCATTTGCCAAGTGAGGTGATGTGCATGATTTTCATTGGCCGGTAGGTGCTGAGGTGGATATAGGAGGTGGGCCTGATACTTAGGGGCAGGCAGTGGTTACAATGTTGGTGGGTTGTCGCATGATCGCGTAGCCCATCTCCATGCTATGCGATCATGCGACAACTATTGAGATATCACAGTTGCGGAGTTAGTTCGAGGTGTCTGGATGGTTTTAAAACATAAAGCCCACAAAGGGAGATTGATCAGACGGTGGGGATATAAAGTTGGTAAAGGTTTAAATGATGATCGCCGATGTGTTGGGTGCCAAAGTTGTAGCCGTTTAATTTCGAATTCAAATCTTCTGAGGGTTTGCAACGACAGGAAGGATTGATTTTAAATGTTTTAGCGGCCTGATTGGATTTGTTTGGTGTTGCGATGTGGTCCAAGGTCTATGTGGTTGATTGCAGAGGTTGATTTGGTACCTGGTGAAGGACTTTCTTGGCTTGAGGTGTATTTGCAATAAATTTTGTGACCGTTTCCAACAGGTTGGGTGGGTGAAACTCTATCCTTGGCTGCCCGTAGCTTGTTGCAACCTATTTTGGGTTTCCAAGGCAGCTAGGGGTATATGTAGTCAAGTTTTTGACTTTGTAAGGGTTCCTTCTTCTGCAAATTTTTGAGGAGAATTGTTTCCAATGAAGGGTCTTTTGCCTATAGATTTCTCCTTTTCTCTACATATAGAGTGTTCTTCTCTCCTTGCTGGTTTTGAGAACATAATGCATATTGTAACAGATTTGTCTTATGTATGAGAAGTGAATATATTCTTACTGTTACTGAGCTATCTCCATTTGAATTCTGAGTCCATTAATCATACATCAAGGGTGTTTGATTTTTATATTTGCATTGCCTAAGTGTTTGCAAGTGGAGTTATCTTCGCAGAGGTAACTGGTTCAGGGTTAGTGTTTATGCATGTATGAGCTGAGATATCAAAGATAGGTCATGCTTGTCTTCCAGTGGATGCTGGTTAATGTATTATCCTTTCATAGGTCTCTTCTAAGGGGAGGGTTAAAATCTTTTGATGGATAATAACATGCTTGAATGCACAGGTGGGTACTAAGTTGAGGTTTGGTCATGGTGTGTGATTGATGTCAGGCATCAACACATTGAGCATATTGTGTTCTTGTTTCATAGCTGTCTCTTGCAGTAGGGTATTTGACTCTGTGGCCCATTGGACAAGGCACTGGTCTATCAGAGACTTAGGGTTTCTCAGGGGTCCCTTCAAACTCATTTTCAAATCATTTCCTTTCATTTCCACCCTTTCCCTTTCATGTTGTTAGGATAGGTTTCTGGCTTTCAATCTCATTCCATGCAAGTAGGGCTATTGCATGAGACTTTCTATCATTGGGTTATAGGATACCTATAGGAGATTGATTTCTATTCCACATTAATCTATCTACAGGCCTTTGGTTTTGTCATGAGGTGTCTTGAATGTGCAGATAAGGCAATACCTGCCTGAGTGAATGTGGAGCTCAAAGAAGGAGGATTTCTCTTTATCCTTATCAATTGGTTTGTTTTTCTTGTCAAGCTTGAGTGCCTAACTTGTGTCTAAGCCCAACTATTTGATTCAAGCTTGGTCCTGCAAGGAGAAGAGCCAACAGATAGAATACAAGAAAAATGTAAAGGTTCATTATGTAGACATAGATTCAGAGCATGTGGATATAGACTCAAACAATGACAAGGTGTTTCACATTTATGAAATCAACAAAAGTCAACCCTCTTTCCTACAACCTCCATCTCCTCCTCTTCTTGGAGGAACAAAGTGGTATCCTTAGATGATGA
Source organism: Chamaecyparis obtusa (assembly GCA_027943335.1). Lineage (NCBI taxonomy): Eukaryota > Viridiplantae > Streptophyta > Pinopsida > Cupressales > Cupressaceae > Chamaecyparis > Chamaecyparis obtusa. The sequence continues at coordinate 1,744,689 of BSBK01005295.1, forward strand.
TGATTTTGACTATTCTCCCTCAGAGGATATTATTCCTAGTTCCTTGGAACTCAATGTGGGTAAGTACAAAGGGAAAGTGAAATACAGTGAGACCAAGAAAGTATCCAAAGCTAGGGCTTTTGGTCTCCCTCTAAAATTATTAATTCCCCTTTCCGGATAAAAGCCTCACTACCTTCTAAATAGTTTTCTCCTATTTTGTAAAATTTAGGTGTGAAAGATAAGGGGGTAAATGTGGAGATTCCAATGGATTTGGGAAAGGATATTCCAAATGAAAAAGGGTCTTTTATTTGGGATAATTCATCTGTTAATACTAGGGTTAAAAGTCTTATGTAGGATTAGGAAGCCTTGTTCGACTAGATTGTCTTTCAGATTAATTCCCTAAAGAATACCTCTCCCTCAATTTAGAAATTGGATGATATCTTGGCCAACACTAGGTCCTTGGCTAAAGGGATTTGTGAGCTCAAGCATGATCATGAGAAATAAATTGGAAAACTTGAGGCAACTATTAGAGAAATGTAGGAAAAATTGAATGTGGTGATGACTATGAGTAAGATAGAAATGAATGATGCAAGTGAGGGTTTGAGGAAGTTAAAAAAGAAATATGAGGTTATCCATTTCATTTCCAAAGATAATTCTCTAGAAAATAGTTCCAAAGGAAAAATGTGTAACATGGAGGAAACATGACTAAAGAAAGGGAGTAGACCCATGGATGTCGAGAAGGTTTTTGATGTGGAGGTAGGAAATATTTCTTCCATGTCAAGCCCTACTAAAATAATTAGGAGAAAGAGTAAGGGCATGATCCATCTAGATAGTATAGTTAGAAAAGTTAAGAATATTACGAAAAATATCATTAGGGAAAATGATAATTTGGTAAAGATTTTGTAGTTTAGATCAGGTTTGTTTCCCCCCCCCCCCCTTATTTTTCATCTTAGTCCTTCCTGGTTATAACCTTCTAATATTTTGACACATAATGGTTGTTTTATATGTATAGCTTGGGTTTTTGTTCCTTGTAAAACCATTTTTCCTGTAATAAAAAATATTTAGACCAATTCGAGAATTCATATGATACTACATGAATATGAAACTAAAAGTAAACATAAAAGTAAGTATTCATGAAATGAAAATACTCATAAGGATGTTGAATGATGCCACAAATGTAGCCATATTTGGAATACAACATTATTAAGCACATAATAAAAAATTAATTTATCAGAATAATAAAAATCAACTAGAATGTTTAAGTTAAAAGTGATAAAATATGAGTATAGATATATGTCCCCTATTTTTTCTTTCTATTTATGTAGGTAGAAATAGGGTATCATTTATAACATATCAAACTATTGAAAGAGTCAATGACAAATGCCTTTAATAGGGTTATTTATTAAAACAAAAGCATGTGTCAAGAGCTTTTTGTATGAAAGAGAACTTGCACACACCATACCAACACAATAAAATACATTTGAATCAATTCTCTCTATCTAAACTTAGATTAAAATTGATGAAGTATGCTTAGTTAGGATTTAGAGAGAACTTATCTTAAATATTGAAATATTTATTTTTTCTACTACTCAATTGTCTTAGTTTTTTCATTGTTGTAAAGTAGTCTACACAAGTGTGAGAGACAATAAGAAGAATATTAACTACCAAAACTTGAGATTTTGAGGTGACATGTTGTAGAGGGCATCTAGACCCATCAGGTAGACCAAACTAATTTTTCCATGGAGTATTATTTAGATAATACATGATCGAAATGACCAAGGCTAGGATTGTGGAGCCACTTTTTAGGTGCCACAGTATATAGATGCCATAGTCCAATTCAGGCCCCATGGTTCAATCTGGGAATCTTTATCTTATTTAACTTAGCAAAAATTCTTAATGGTTTTGTATGAAACTTGATGAAATTAATAGGATTTTTTTGGTGTGATGAAATGACTATTAAAATATCTTCCATACTTTTCCTAACATATTTGATGATGTAAGAACACTCTAGTGGTTACAATACAAATTATTAGGTGACTAGTCATGATCCATATTAGGAGAGGTGCAATTATATCAACTATAGTGGGACTAAACCATGACCACTGTGAGTCACCGTGATGTGATGTTGATAGAAATGATGAAGTGATAGGATACTAACACCTAGGTGAACCCACAATAGTGGGTTACACTTTTTTCCTAAACAGACACTAAACTCTACATTTAAAAAAAAACTTTCAGATTCAAATGCATATTGTCGTTAAACCATTTGAAATCAAAAGATGAAGTAAATTAGAGTTTTTTAGGATATTTTGTCTAGATTTTAAATATATTTTTTATTTTTATTTTTGAATTGATTTGAATGGTTTTTCTTTCTCCCATGAAAACTGGTATGTTGTTGAAAATGACATTTTCAAAGAGTTATATTATTTTCATAGAGCATAACTTTTTTTATATAATAGATATCAACATGATTCTTTTGAATTTAGTTTTATAACCTCCATACAAAGGGCATGCAATTGGTTTTATGACAAATGGTAAAAGCACAATCAGGTGTCACCTTTTAGGCTAACTTATCAGCACAGTTAAATTTTAGTATTTCTAACTAAAAATTAATTTTGGTCAAACATATGGTCTAGCTAGATTCATTCTAGCTAAGTTAGATAAGTTATTTAATTTTTCCAATTAGAAATATCTATTAAATGCATGTTTTATACCACTTCGGGTCCAATTATCATAAAAATAAAATTAATTCAGAAAAGTGGTGTTTCAATAAATCCTAATCTTTTTAATGATATTTAAAAAATAATAAAAAGATACCCTTTTGTAGAGATCAGAGTCAAGAATATCCTCATATAGATTTTATAGTGTTTTAATTGGATATAGTTTATTGTAATTAAAAAATATTGCAAGTAGGTATTTTAATAATCAAGGAGATGTTGATTCAGAGATAGAAAAAAATAGTAAATCATATTAAATAAATTTAAAAAATATATGGTACACTAGAGGAGAGAGCCATCTTCAATAATATATATATATATATTTTTGATTGGGATACATCTGTTATGAAAAATATGTTGCGAGATGAAAACTATCGATTTCATTGAGTTGGAATTTGAATTGTTATAAAAGAGAAAATATAGGTCACAAACCAATTTTTATTTCTTCATGCACTAGCTATATATGTCATCTATGACATATTTTGAAATTAGAGGAAAAAATGTTTATATACATATAATTTTTTGGTGGGAACTAGACCCCTATTTTAAAGCATTTTTTAGCAACTGAAAAATCATCTTTAAAAATTAAAAAAACATATCAAATCTTATTCAAAAAAATTATTAAAAATATTAATCATAAACTTCATCCATTTTATCACATTTAATTAGTTTGCATCATCTTCAAATTCCAAACATAAATGTCATTTTTATACTATTGAAGTTGAACAACGTTAATTTTGCTAGTCTTTTCCTTTGTAAAAGGGTGACAACTTATTGTGCTTTTACGGGCCATTATCATAATTATTGCATATTTTATTAATTTTTAAAGTTTAATAAACCATAATTATGTGTGTGAATTTTGTACCTGTTCTGTAGACACAACACTTCAGTAAAACATTAGAGGTTAGCAAAAATGAAATTGTGCAATGAATTGAAAGCTAAACTAACCAGACGATTTACTACCTTCTAATAGGTGCGAGTATGATGTTCTTAGATTGTTATCGAGATCAGTGACCTTGACGACACCTAAACGAAAGATTTGAATGCAAAACTGATATGAAATATGAATGCAATTAATCTATTTTTTTGATTTTCTATTCAATGATATGATGAAAACTTGATATGAATCTATGCTAGATGAAATTGATATGCTATGAATTGATCTAAAAAATGAAAACTAATATGATATGAAAAAATATACAATATTGATCTCACAAAGCTTGGATTTGCCAAGATGATGCTCCAGCCTCCAATTCAGCAGCGTGATTATGCAATTCTTGTGGATTTGAGAGATGATTTGTGAAGAGATAAAGCCTTAATTTATAGAAATCTAGGGCTTTGAGGATGCATGAAAGAAAGCCATAAATCACTCAAATAACTCAGCTTGATTTTGAGTTATCTGATTATAAAGATAATTTAATTCACAAAAACATGCAAATCATGCAAAAACAACTTTTTAACTCAAATTAGAAGTTTAGATCAACTTTAAAACTCAAAAATGATGTTGAGTTCCAAAAAGTCAATAACTTGCATTGATTTTCTGATTTGGAGTTTAACTGCTCTTTGATTGTGCACATGGATAATTATGAATTAATAAATAAATAAAGTGATTTATTCTCAACTTAACTGATTTTTGAAATAAAACAATTGATTTATGGGTTAATCAATCATTTAATCAAACTTTTATTCAAAAATAATATCATCAAATATGACAACTTGCTTTAATTAATTAAATAAGAATTTAATCAATTAATGATAGAAATTTTGATTTATTGTCAAATTTAAATAATAATACTTAGGAATAAATATAATTAAATTCAATTAAATAATTAAGTGGCAGTATTAAATCTAATTAATTAAATATTGAGAATATTCAATTAATCAAACTTTAGGATAAATAGGATTTATCACCAAATAATCATTAAATTAAAGATAATTAGGATAATTAGGAATATTACTAGGAATATTCTCCGATGTAGAATTTAAGATAATCAATTAGAATTTGATGATGTTTAGATGTGCCTTAGGTTAGGACTTTGATGTTGATTTCATTCGATGTGATGATATAGGAGGTTAATGAACCTATAGCCCATTTTTGGAGTATTACATTTTGCCCCTCTTTGAATTACTGTGCGAAGCGTAGTGGTTCAAAGATAGTCTATGTACGATAAAGATATGAAACTGATATGAAAGATATGATGATATTAGGCCCTGAATGACCAAAGATAATGTTAACTATAGCAATAATGAACCAATGAAAGAAAAGCATCAAAATACCTGATTTCAAACCTTATGATTGCGAAGAAGTGAGTGACTGATTCTAGACTCGATTGTCCTTAGAAAAATCACATAGGTATCACATCTGAACCCTTCAGTTACCGAAGAATCAAGGAAATAACACAATTGAACCGATAGTTGCAAAAATTGATACCATTTACAAGATTAAGAGAATACTAGATTGATATGGATCTCGATGAATCTAATATGCCCTGAGCGATGATTGATTTGCCCCAAGCAATGAGGACTTTTGATGAATCAGTAACTAGATGTGGTTGTTGTCTTGATTATTGATGAAAGATATGATATCAAAATTAGATTACAGACTTTGAATGATATGCAATACCATGCCCCCTTCGGGATTAAAATCAAAATCTAACAAGAGAAGTCAACGTTAATAGTTCAGAAGCATGTTAATTGATTTGAGAAGTGGTTATACATGTTCGAGAATGCATTCTGCATCGTTTGGAGAACCTAAAGACCAAGTTTGACTAGGTTTGACCATGGTTGACCAAGTTGAAATTTTGATAGTTTGATGTAAGATAATCAGTTAGGTTGAATTCTAGATTTCTGTGATGATCGAAGGTTGAATATGCAAGCAATAGACCGTCCTGGGTCCAAAAATTTTAAATCGCAATTTTGACGTAGGAAATGATCTCAAATTTTGATTTTGATCTCGAAAATGGATTCAGAATGTCAAAATTAGCCAGGGGTGCAATTTTCATGGAAAACGGAGCACTTTTGAAAATTAGGTCAAAAGCTATATAAAGGCCAGAAGGGTCATTTTCAAATCATTTCAACCATTTGACTTTGGAGATCTTGTGGAGCCCTCTGAGCAAGAAAATGGCAGAACAACGAGAACCAAAGGTACCTGTGAGTTTGCATCGATTTGAGCGCAGCCGGAGACATGATAGACCTCAATAGTATGGACATCCGGTATGTGGACCTCTGTGCTCTCTTGAAAATTCAAATTTTTCATGTTTTATAGCATTTTAGAATTTTTTTGTATGCGTTTTGCTTTTTGAATTTTGTATGTAGGAAAACTCGTACGAGTCCCAACCTAGACTCGTATGATATTCCATTTGCATTTTCTTTGTCGTTTCATGCATTACCCAGTGTCGTATGAAGGGGACCCGTGTGTTGTACGACATTTCATCGGGTCCTTGGAAACTCATATGATACTGAATCCAGTGTCGTATGACCATGGATTGTCATATGGTCTATTGTGGAGTGTCATACGACTTTCGGTGCCAGTCTGGACTGTCGTATGAAAAATAATGAACTTAAAACTGATATTTAGGGCCAAGTTTTGACTTGTTTGATTTCTGATGCTGATAGCTAACCTCTTAACCTACCTTCTGAAGTACCCAACTGTCCAATTTCTATACTATTAGCCTATTATTGAACCCAATTTCTGATAGAATTTCCTATTTTTGTATGATATAGGTCACATATCCAGATGTTCATGTCCGTCATTCATACCCAGCGACCCAAAGATTATGTGTCTCACTTCCTGACCCTATGAGGGTTCATCTTGCTGCGTGTGGGTTCGAGTATTTGATCCATTTACCCGATATTAGGGTAAACCATGGCCTATTGACTGCACTGATCGAGAGATTCCACTCTGAGACACAGAGGTTTCATTTACCGACTGGAGAGATGACTGTGACTCCAGAGGATATTTATAGAATGCTACGCATTCCATTCCATAGCAGTTGGCATCCTGAGTATGTGAGTTTCAGCCAGATTGGTTTTCATGCCTTTAGGCATCTGTTTGGGGACAATACACAGTTGACAGGGTCCATTTCTTGGGAGACCCTTGTATAGAGATATGGTCAGATGCACCGTTTAGAGTGCATTATTACTGGGATGATCGGGGAGCTCATCATGCCAGATCGTTAGCAGAATGACTTTTTGATGGGATGGGCTCCGATGGTAGCCCTTCTTATGGCCACTCCCACTAAGCTTGCCTGGGGTCAGTGCCTGTTGCCCCACATGTTTTCAGAGATGCATGAGGTCGTATATCAGGATTGCAAGAGCTTCACTTCTAGAGCTCTTGTATTGAAAATATGGGCCTGGGAGCATATCCCAGTGTTGAGACCAGTTTTCCAAACATAGTGGCAGCCACAGGAGCCAGTGATATATAGGTATGCTGGTTATGTCACACAGATCTGCATGGGTCATACTGAGCATTTCAGACAATGTTTGGATGATATGACATTTGTGCATTGGAGACCCTACTTGTAGATAGAGGCATGGCCCATGACGAGGGAGCAGTACAACTTTCTTTTGTAGAGTCAGGTACTCATTGGTCGTTCTCCGACCATTTTGGAGAGATTCCTCATTACTAGAGTGTGGTGTCAGTATGGACGTAGACAGAATGTCCCATAGGAGTATATTTCATATGCTCGCATTGTTTGTGAGATTGGGCTCGGATGGACATAGAGGCTCATTTATTCTCTATGTTCAGTGGAGTATAGTAGGATCATTGGTAGAGATTGGGACTACCATCCACATGTAGTTGATGCAGGGGTCACAGATGGATACATCACTTGGCTTGCAGACCACCCTATCCATAGATTCTCGAATCCCACTGAGTTGATACCCTCCATAGAGGAGGTGATGGATGTTACAGGTGCTCCCGTGATACAGGGTCTGAGACCTTAGACAGTGCATCCTACACCACCCAAATAGAGAGTGATGGTTCCACTTCAGAGACCATCAGGACATATGAGGCCCCCTCGTCCTTCTACTTCTTCAACAGGTACATCCACAGGTTCACAGAGACAAACCAGGGGTGAGAGGGGTGCTTTAGGTGGTGTTGGTTCTACAGATGATGTCATAGCAGTTGAGTAGTTTGTAGGTGGTGATGGAGATCCCTTATAGGCAGATACCACTTTTGATCTAGGAGCTGAGGTTAGATGCCGCAAGGCACATAGAGCAGATACCACTGATCAGTAGCCAGAGAAGCCAGTATAGGACACAGAGATGCCAGCAATTGAGGCAGATCCTACTATTCCTCTCACTTCATCAGAGACTATCAGACGTCTTAGAGCTCAAGTCTAGGACCTGAAGGTACAGATTGCTATGGGAGGAGAGTTATCTAGAGGCAGATAGGCAGTGCACAGAGCTTCATGCAGAGTTTCACTCAGAGGTTCGAAGATTACAGATAAAGGTGACCCATCATACCTCTCGGGCTTTGTATTATGTGTCTGCATATTATGCTGTTGTCCCTACTGCACAGAGAGTACCCACGCATTCAGATTAAATGGCAGCCTCAGAGGGAGCTAGGGCACCAAGAGCAGAGACTATACCAGATGCACCACTCCCTCCTCCAGTAGATATCGAGGAGCATGCCGATAGTTGATTCCTGTTCTTATGTTTTGATATAATCTGTTCTTTTTGATCACTGATATACTGTTCTGATTCTGATGGCTCTCTGAGGCTCATTTTTTTGTACACTATGCCAGTAGTGCACCCCTGACACATTTCAAGTTTATGATATATATGAGATCGATGTTTTTGGTTGTGACTTCATTTGTACTTGTCATGTGTTTTGATTTATGATGATATCATGTGATGTTTATGCTATGAGTAGTGTAGAATGTATGTATGGATCAATGCAATGCAATGATTTCTTTCATATGTATGGATGTTATGCAAATGTAACTGATTATGAAAAGATGTATGTATGCTTTATGTTTATGCATTGGATGTAATGTAATGCAACAAATGGTAATGATATGAGATGTAAATGCAACGATACACATGATATGTTTTTGCAGGTTGATGAAGACAAGCACTCAGTCTTATGTCAAAAGGATATTTAACCCAGAAGAGTTACTACTTGCGGTTCAGTGAAGAGACCTTCGAGTGAGACTCAGCTCTTGTTAGATGTGAAGAAATGATATGAAGATTTGTTTAAGCTTTGAAGTGTTTCCAAACATTTGTGAGATCATGTAGACATGCAAAAATGCAAAGAGACATGTAGAATGAAATGCAACCTAAGACCTAGGACCTAGTCACTTGATCATGTGTCGATTTGTTATCATCATTGAACTTTTAGGTAACCAGATAAATCAATACAATGCCCACTAGCTATGAAACCATAGACATATGAATATCAATTTGTATGTGCAAGAATCAATACAACATCCACTAGTCAATCAACCATAGATATATGAATATTGATTTTATTTTTGGAATGTCAAATTAGATATAAGCATCAAAGCACAAACGCCAGGATGACTTGAATATCATGTCCATTTTGATATAGCAATTTGTATAAGCATCAAAACATAAACTTCATGATGACCTGAATATGCCTTGTGGTACAAACACATCAAACAGTCAAGAGATCATTTTAAATCCAATGTGAATTACCTGTAGTGACCCTTTATCGTTCATATCCTTAGGCAAGATCACGTTTCATAGTAGGAGAAAGAACTTACTCAAAAAGACAATAGTTAGATCAAACTTCTTTGGATTTCCTGGGTATCAATGGTTGAGGTATGCATGGCCATCCAATTCAAGATAGAGGCTCTTATAGTCGGACACCATTTTAATCCAAAATTTCCAAAGTTGTTAGATTTTCACATACAAGCAGAAGACAAAGAAAAGATTATGCCCCTAGTCATTACTCTCTAAATCTTGTAAAGGACATCATCGAAGAGCTCGAAGGGACACAATATGCAAAATCTCAATGTGAATCAGTAAGCATACAAGGAGATAAAAGCATGTAAAAGCATAGATTGTTTTCAAAAATGTGTGTGTGAATTTTGTACCTGTTCTATAGACACAACACTTTAGTAAAACATTAGAGGTTAGCAAAAATAAAATCGTGCAATGAATTGAAAGCTAAACTAACCAGGTGATTTACTGCCTTCTAATAGGTGCGAGTATGATGTTCTCAGATTGTTATCAAGATCAGTGACCTTGATGACACCTAAACGAAGGATTTGAATGCAAAACTGATATGAAATATGAATGCAATTAATCTATTTTTTTGATTTTCTATGCAATGATATGATGAAAACTTGATATGAATCTATGCTAGATGAAATTGATATGCTATGAATTGATCTAACAAATGAAAACTAATATGATATGAAAAACTATACAATATTGATCTCACAAAGCTTGGATTTGCAAAGATGATGCTTCAGTCTCCAATTCAGCAGCGTGATTATGCAATTCTTGTGGATTTGAGAGATGATTTGTGAAGAGATAAAGTCTTAATTTATAGAAATCTAGGGCTTTGAGGATGCATGAAAGAAAGCCATAAATCACTCAAATAACTCAGCTTGATTTTGAGTTATCTGATTATAAAGATAATTTAATTCACAAAAAACATGCAAATCATGCAAAAATAGCTTTTTAACTCAAATTAGAAGTTTAGATCAACTTTAAAACTCAAAAATGATGTTGAGTTCCAAAAAGTCAATAACTTGCATTGATTTTCTGATTTGGAGTTTAACTGCTCTTTGATTGTGCACATGGATAATTATGAATTAATAAATAAATAAAGTGATTTATTCTCAACTTAACTGATTTTTGAAATAAAACAATTGATTTATGGGTTAATCAATCATTTAATCAAACTTTTATTCCAAAATAATATCATCAAATATGACAACTTGCTTTAATTAATTAAATAAGAATTTAATCAATTAATGATAGGAATTTTGATTTATTGTCAAATTTAAATAATAATACTTAGGAATAAATACAATTAATTTCAATTAAATAATTAAGTGGCAGTATTAAATCTAATTAATTAAATATTGAGAATATTCAATTAATCAAACTTTAGGATAAATAGGATTTATCACCAAATAATCATTAAATTAAAGATAATTAGGATAATTAGGAATATTACTAAGAATATTCCCCGATGTAGAATTTAAGATAATCAATTAGAATTCGATGATGTTCAGATGTGCCTTAGGTTAGGAATTTGATGTCGATTTCATTCGATGTGATGATATAGGAGGTTAATGAACCTATAGCCCATTTTTGGGGTACTACAATAATTTTGACATACCTTAACTACATAGCTTATAACTTGTCATGTATTTGTATAATTTCTTTTTTATTTTTTTAATAGAAAGAGAACTTCAATACCTAGGGAATATATATTCTTTAGAATTTTTTTTCTCATAATATATATTAACATTATAATCATTGGTAATATTTTTCTTAGTATTACCTTACTACATAGATAGGTTTTTCAAATGGAATCATTTGATCTCCAAAAGATGAAGTCGAAGTGATTTTTTGTAAGCATTTTAATAGGTGCGAAAGAGAGTCCATTGTAGGTATGAATGAGGAGTATAGATGTTATATCAATAGTTTTTTTCTTTAAGATGCTTTGAACTAACCATTTATAATTAATTCCTTCAAGTGGAACCTCTCAAGGCTTAAATCATCATATTTTACTAAAACTATGTTATTTCAGCAAAAATCAGAATGTAACCCACTATTGTGGGGTCACCCACCTCCAGTTTCTATTTTATGACCAAGGATATGATAGTCACACAAGAGGATGTACATCCAAGTTGCATCATATTGTGCAAAGTTAGACCATGAGACTAGTAGGACCACATATGGCCAAAATAATCAGTTAGGGATAAAATTATTTGGTAGGGTAGACCATACCAGGAAATATAAGGGATCACATCTATCGGCACTATCATTTATTAAATGGTGTGAAAATTAATATCCTATGATGTAAGTTGATCATAATTATAGTTTCTCTTTTCATAGAAACTAATGGATGAAGCACACATCTAAATTGAGGCCTCATATACACTATCAAAGAAATATATGGGAGAAGGATCATCTATGTATGGGGATAGAATATGAAAGCACATGTCTATTAGGAACTCAACTAGTATGTACACTATGAGGGATATTGATGCAGGGGCATTCTAGGGTACTTGGTGAATCTGCATGGGAGGAGTGTGTTTGGCCAGTGATACTCGGTTGTAGCCTTGACCGACGGTCTTGGTCATTGAAGGAAGCTTGGTCGCTGAAGGAACTCGGTTATCTCTGGTGCTCAGTGAAAGTGTTACTCGGTGATGCATGTGGTTCTCGATCGACACTAGTGCTCGGTGATGCATGCTCGGTTATTTCACTGTTGCTCGGTAGTTCTAGTTTCTCGACTAGAGTTTTGTGTGATTTGTTGGGCTGAATTGGTGCATTTATTGTTGGTAGTTATTATTATAGGTCGACATGCTGAATTAAATATTTGTAAGGCTATTTTGAAGTCAACTTGTATTGCATTTAATAATTATTGAGGGGAGTTAATGGTTTCATCTAGCTGACTTGTGGCTGATGATTAGTATTTAAAGGGGTGTTTGGGTAGATGTTTAGGGATCAGCATGAGTGGCAAATGACTTGGAAGACTTAGCAAATTAGATCTAAGGTTTTGAAAGTTGGAGTTGGCAAAGTTGTCAAAAAAATCTTGCATGATCTTGTAGATCAGATTGTTATATGATAGTTTGTAGTTGCAGAGCTAGTGGTTTGCACACTTGGAGATAAGGATATTGCTTGGAGGCTTGCGAGTTCAAGTTTAGATCTGCCTTAGGGTTTCTATCAGTTGCTGATTGTTTCAGAGCTGAACTAGCTAAGTTTGTGTTGGATCTATGTAGATCTTGTAGAAATTGTTTCTATTGTAATTGGCCCTAACTTGGAAGGCCTTACAACTGGGCATGTTAATGAAAATTGTGTTGAAATATCTTGTTGTGTTGAGTTTTCCACTGTTTAATTCTAAAGCTGCAAGGATGGATTGTCCTTAATTGGATCATCCCTGCCTTGGTCTGCATTAGGTGGTATCAAAGTGAGAGTTGGTCTTGTGGAGCGAAGGTTGACCTAGCAAGGTTGATCTTGCGAAGTTGATCTTGTTGGGAAGAGATCTTATGATTTGGATTACAGATCTGGAGCACTGAACTTGTGGTTCTTGCCCTAGTTGTTTGTTCAAGGTGGGAGGTTGAGATCTGACTTGCATAAAACTTGGAGATTACCACAATGTGGTCAGTGTAGGGTTTGTTGCTGATGGTTTCTCTTATCTTTAAGGATGCCTCCAAGAAGATTAGACCCTAGAGTACTTATAGATCTCTGTGATACTGTTGAATCTAGGATTACAAAGAAGGTGAATTCAGATTTCAGATCTGAGATGGAGTTGATGAAGAATGACATGGTCACCGAGATCATGAGAGTTGTTGTTGGTGTACCTTAGAATGTTGGTACTGAAGATGGTTACAAGGAAGTTGTTGAAGACTTTGAACCTACTAGATCTAGAGGTGATGGTTGGAGGGATAGATCTGGTGAGGAGAGAACTACTCGGTTGCCTAGATCTGGAGCTTGGTTAAGTAGTAGTTACCAAATGGAAGTTTTTACTTTCTTTGGTACTTTGAAGCCCAAGAACTTGATTGATTGGATTGGTGAACTTGAAGATTTCTTTGAGCTGGAAGAAATTGAAGATCCTCTTCAGGTGAGATTAGCATAGACAAAGTTGAAAGGACATGCTTCTCTTTGGTGGAAAGAACTACAAAGAGATAGAGAAGATGAAGGTGAAATGAAGATCAATTGGTGGAGGTTGATGGTGACAAAGTTGAAAGATAAGTTTATACCTTCCTTGACTTGTTTAAGAAGTTGCAGAATCTGAAATAGAAGGATTTGTCTATTGAGGATTATATCGAGGAGTTCTACAAACTTACTATTCATTCTGGCTACTAAGAGCTTGGTAAGGAAAAGGTAGCTCGGTATGTGAATGGTCTAAGATTCAATATTCAGGATGAGCTTGGTATGCTGAAGATTGATTCTATTGAAGATACTCATCAGTATGCTTTGAAGGAAGAAGATAAGTTGAAGAGGAAACAACATAGTAATGCCCGAGGGAAAGAAAAGGTTGATCACTCGGTGAAGGATAAACCGACTGATGCAGAAGATGAACAAAAACTTGTGGAACTGAAGAAGAAGATAGATAGAGTTATCTTTAAGGGTACTTGCTATAACTATAAAGAGGAAGGACATCATTGTTTTGAGTGTACATAGAAGAAGCTTGGTGACCGATGAACTTCTATGGTGAATGAGAATGAGCCTGACTTTGAGAACTTGTTGCTTCGATGAACATTGCTTGGTACAAAGGAGTAACCTTGTGAGAGGAGTAACTTGTTTAGGACCCGATGAAAGTCTGGAGGTAAACTCTATGATGTTATTGTTGATAGTGGTAGTACTACTAATCTTGATGCTAAGGACATGGTTCAGAGACTTGGGTTGAATAGAATGAAGAATTCTTGTCCTTATAGGATTGGCTAGTTACAAGATGTTCATGCTCTAGAAGTAAGAGAACAATGCTTTATTGATGTTCGGATTGGTCAGTATAAGGATCTTGTGTTATGTGACATTATGAAGATGAATAGTTGTGATATATTGCTTAGTAGATCTTGGCAATATGATTGTAGAGCTATGTATGACTATGTTAGAAATGTGTTTATTGTTGAGAAGGATGACATAAACTTTTCCCTGATGTCTTTGCTGGATACAATGCTCGGTAGGAGAAGCCTGAGTATTGGTAGCCAAGTTGAGTTGGTAAATCTAGAGAAAATGAATGATTAGTATGGAGGACAGACCTGTGTGTTGTCGAGGAAAGACTGGAAAAGACAGAGAAAGCTTAAATAGAAGAGTATGCAAACTGAAAAGGTGGAGGACTTGTATGTGAAGAACCAGTTTGGGGTTTATGTGCTGAATCTTAGAAGATGTTCTTCTCACATATGAACATCTTTTAGAACCTAGGGTGTCTGATGCAGGGGCATTCTAGGGTACTCAGTGAATCTGCATGGGAGGAGTGTGTTTGGCCGGTGTTACTCAGTTGCAGCCTTAACCAACAGTCTCGGTCATTGAAGGAAGCTCGATCGCTAAAGGAAATCGGTAATCTCTGGCACTTGGTGAAAGTGTTACTCGACTATGCTTGCGGTGCTCAGTTGACACTGATGCTCAGTGATGCCTGGCATGCTTGGTTATTTCACTGTTGCTCGGTAGTTCTAATTTATCGACTAGAGTTCTATTTGATTTGTTGGGCCGACTTGGTGCATTTATTGTTGGTAGCTATTGTTACAGGCTAACATGTTGAATTAAATGACCTGCATGGCTCATGTCTATTATTTTAGCTACTGCTCTTCATTTTAAGTACTCTAGTTTAATCCTTTTGATCAGTACTATGATTTATGTTTTTGATAGGGGTAGATTAGACTTGGTGATTCTGTTATTAAATTATTTTATCTGCTTTGACTAGTGCCATTAATGTTCTATTAATGTGCTTCTAGTCCCTTTGTTCTATGGGCCAGCACCCACTTGCTGCTTTTTCTATCAAAAACAAGTTCGTATGTGGTGTATTCAGAAGATGGACACATGGAAGTTGACATATGTAGGAAAGAGTGTTTGATGTTCTTATGGGAGAATAATAAAGTCAAGAGGCTTCCTATAGTGCAAGGAAAATTATTGGTCAACATTTATCTTTTTGAATGAATTTGATGTCTACGTGCATTTACAAGAAAAAATATTAAAAAGTGGTAACTTACAATTCTAGGATAGTGAAATCGATCATTCCAAGGTAGTGAAAGGGAACATAAATAACTAATGAATCTTGAGAATAAAATCCTCTCTTCATAAGTATACATATTATTCTTGTAGATATTATACACATGGCATCACAAGGCATAAATGAGCTTGACAAAAATGGAGCATTTCCTTCTAATGATGAAGATGAAATACAAAGCACCACATGAATGGAAGATATTCAAGAAAGTTATAGGATCCAATGGAACAACAACAATAAAATAAAATAAAAAATAGGACATATGGCCTTAAATGGTAAGGCATAGCAAGGGTCAATAGAAGGGTTCAAACATCTCCAATTATTTTGATCTCTCTAGTAGCAAACACGAACATGGCAATGTAGAGATATTGAAGGATGGGAGACATATTTTATACAAAACAAGAAAATTTTGATCTTGTCAAGAATAAATTTTTTTTCTTTATTTGTGACTGCATGAAAGTATTTAATTTTATTTCATGATATAAGAGATAGGATTTTACTTATGTTTGTTTTCTAAGGATTTTGGATCATGAAAAAATTGATATTGGAGAAATTTGGAATTTTGACCAACTCCTATGCAAACATATTAGCTCAAATTGTTTAGAAAGTCTCAAATATTTGTGTCTGAGGTATCTATCTATCAAAGAAAATGGTAGAAAATGTAATTCGATCAAAGAACAAGAAATTCTTAGATTTCCTTGGAATGAAGATAAGAAGAAGAAGGCATTGATCATAAGAGAGATTACAAAATAGGTCACTCAATGAATGATGGTGCAAGGAGCATAAGTGTGAGGTTTGAGGAGTAGAGGAGTAAAGGAATGAGGCATGGAGGTGCTCTGGACATAATGGTGAAAATCAGATCAAATGTTTGAGAGGTAGAATATTATCTAGCGATGGATGTAGTGCCCACACATACTTTTCTTTTCGGTTTATTTTTCCAAACTCTTTTAGGCCACTTTTATGTGTGTGTTGATTATTTTAGTGATATTTGGATTATTGATTTGATTTATTATGAGCCTTTGGATAATGTTTAATATCATGTGTTTATAGTTATATCAGTATGGTTATTCTCATGTCAATTTAAGTTCTTATGACGATGTATATGTTATGGTTATTTCATGATGCTAATATATATGTTAGGATGTTATTTATATTTCTAGTTTTATTGACCCCATACTTTCATGTGTATGGTTGATGTGTATGTTTTATATTTCTATTTGATGGGCCTGATGTGGTTGAGGGACGAAGTCATAGTTACTTTCTTTCTAGATCCACATGATTGGTCGATCCTTTCCATTGTCTATTATATATTTATTCATGTTTTTACATTCTCATCTTTTATGTAGGATTTTAGGTACTGGGCATCGACTTACCTCAATTGTCAAGATGAGTGTGTCCTATCACAATATCTCAATGGTAAGAGAGGGGAGATAACATACAAGTCCAATCCCAACCCAAGCCATTTATTGTCCTGAATTAAGGGACAAGTATCTGACTGAGTTTCCTATTTGAATTCATCAAGGAGACATAAATTCATGAACCATTTCCTTCAATATATTTTTTGTGTTCTTCATTTAGTCAGTTCTTTCTCATGTTGTTATATTATGTGGTTTAGTGTGATTTTTGTGTAATTTTTTATTATGTAAAATAGGTTTTACAAGGTACCTGGAATACAATACATAGTTAAAATATAGCAAAAAGGGTCCAAGTCTTAAGACAACATAAACTTAAAATGAAATAGGCCACTAGCAAGACCAAAAGAACAAACAAAACAAAGATAGAGAAAACAAAAAATAGAGATAGGAAGAGAACACCACTTTAAAAAGTTAGGAGAAATTCCTGACCATGGTAGCCGCATTAGACTCAAGGAGTTGCATCTTCTCAGCAACCTCCTTGATCTTGTGGATGTCCATGGATTCTTCATCTTCCTTGTTCTTCTTGGATTTGGCCCTAGTTCTCTTTCCTAGTCCATCTAGCTTCTACACTTTATCCTCTTTTATGATTTGCACTTGTTTCCCTTCAGGATTTTCTTCTATTTTCTCAATAAGCAGCATGATGTTCTCGTTAGAAGCCTTTGGGATTTTGAAGCTCTACTCTATGATGCCTTTGAGAGTATCCTCAAGACTCTGCATTTCCTCCTCCATCTTGATAACCCTAGTTTCCAGACATTGGTAATCCTTAGTAGCTCTGCTATCCTTAATGTTTTCAACCCCATACATTTTGTCCTTAAGATCCCCTAGTTCATGATAGAGCCATTTAATACACCTAAAATTATCTAGCATGTTGTTCTTGGCATTATTGACGAGGTTAAGCTCCATTTCTTTGGTGTTCTCACTGAGGACAACTAGAGCCGGATCAATCAATTCCTCCTTTTGAATCCCACCATCCTCACCCTCAAGAACTTTGGGATTAACATCTACCCTAATAATCCCCATCTTCATGGTGTTTACATTGAAATTATGCCAAACATTCTTCCCCTTGATAGAATCATTGCTGCGATTCTCCTCATTGATCTAGTCTTTATCTTCCACCGAGTAGTAGGGATTAGGAAACTAGGTAGAAGGGCCTTCCTAGTAATCTGCAGGCTCATCCAGATTAGAATCCTAGATCTTCTCATGGAAACCAGAAGGGGGAGTATTTCTTTCGCTCACAACCCTTTCCTCAGGAGACAACCATCCAGAGCTTTCGCCCCTAAACTTAATTTTTTTGTTCACCGTAGCTAGTTCCCTTTTCTTCTTGTCTTTTCCACTAGAAATTTCCTCCTCATCATCTGTCTTCATTCCTTCCTCATTGTCATTATAATCCTCTTCTGAGGAAATAACAATTATAGCCTATTTTTTGTAGGGTTTTTCTTTTTTAACAGAGCTAGCAGTTCTCTTCTTGGAGGACGACCCTTGCTTTTTATTTTTGGTCTCACCATACTCCTAGTCCTCTGAGTGCAAACCCACACTATCTTTAGTGTCTGAGGGGACATAATCAAAATAAAAAATATCCTCTCTATCCTCATTAACAACAATTTCCTTCCCCAAGATCTGGGCTTTGAAATATTCATAAATCAAAAGTAATAACCCCACATGAAAAGAAGGGTTAACACTATCCTTATCCCTATAGCCGTTAATGTTTTCATTAATAGAAGAATACAAGTAGAAAGGGATGGAGACCTTCATACCATGTTTAAGGTGATTCAACAGAATGAAATGATAGGTTCTTATCCTGTCAAACCTGGTGTCCAACGTCACATAATAGATAAGAGCTCTTAGGACAAATCTCCACTACATTTTAATCCATTTAGGTTGTTAGTAGGTACCCACTTTGATTATGGGTTTCTTCTCATCCTCATCCCTCACAAAATCATTGACCACATAGTCTCATATTTTTCAGTCCTTGTAAAATTTCTTATCGAGAATGGGGATGCTGGTGACATTCGAGATAACCTCCTCTATGACTATGAAATTCCTCCCATCTATCACCACACAACCCTCATTCCAGCTTTTCACAAACATTTTGGTCACCGTCAACTTTCTTCCATGTAACCTTTCAATGAATGTTAAAATTCCCCCATTTTCCAGAGAATTTCAAACCTTGGTTCTTCTCCTCCATTGCCCACTATCATTCATGGGCTCCCTTGTGTGTCTTTCACCTCCCATCTCACAAATTTTGTTCAAACTGGCTCTCTGATTTAATAAATTATAGCTCTATTGATTCTTTCTTGCCAAGGTATTCCAACTCTTTCTTTTGTTTTTCCTTAAAAGGTAGATTTTAGCCTTGGAATGAACACCCATAAAGCATGCGAGAGGGACGCATAGTAATTTCCCTTCCTACCAATCTAGTACTTTCCATTTATGGGATAGTACATCAAATAAGCAACAATAAGTTTCATTATTTCAATTTATGATTCCCTCATTTCCTTGATATCTATCCCTTTCAACTAAATCCTTCACATCATGAGGGAAATATCCATCGTGAAGCCATCTAATCATTGCGTCATTTTTAACAACCAAGCTGGAAAACTAGTCAGCAACTTGATTGGCTTCCCTGTACATGTGGGATATGTGTACCTTTTCAAATGAGTTTAAGAGAGCATGTATTTCTTCAATCATATTTCATATAGTTCATGAAGGGGAATGATTATATTTTAAATAATTTATGATATTCTTTGAATCTCCTTCAAGCCAAATATTTTTAACACCAATATCAAGGGCAAGTTTAGTTACTTGGAGGGTAGTGTTAGCGTCAACATAGTGGTTAGTTTGAGTACCAAGAGGGAGAGTGATGGTAGCAGTCCCAATACTATAGAAGTTTCTGATCACTCCACCACTTCTCACCTTTCCTAGATTTCCCTTGGCCACACCATCAAAGTTATCCTTAGACCAACCTTTTGGGGGAAAGCTCCAGGTACAGTTATATCTTTTATTTATACTCTTCTTAGGGTCAGTATTCTAGTCTTTTCCTACAAAAGGGTTGGTTGGGCCACAAAAAATAAAGCTTTATTTTAAAGCATGGTAGATCTTTTCAAATATAATTTTTGGAGGAAAACAACAATCACAAAAAATATGATTGTAATGCTCTTTCCACACTCCCCAACAGAGATGTGAGAGAACCCAAGAGCATAATTCAAGAGAATCAGAGTTTGAAAAAGGAAGGGTCCATTGAGAAAAAAAGGTCTTGAAAAGAAGAGGGAAAGCACCAGGACAACCCAAGAGAAGAAAGGATATACTACCAGATCTTTCTAACAAAAGGGAAATGGATAAAAAAGTGGTCTACAAACTCATCTTGGCATCTACATAGCATAGACGTGTTGGGGATCTAGAAACCTCTCTTCATAAGATTATCAACAGTGAGGATGTTGTTCTGAAGAAAAAGCCATAAGAAGACATTAATTTTGGGAACAAGGATAGGGAACTAGGGTTTAGCCCAAATAGGTATGGCTTCTTGATACATCTAAATAGAGTAGGTAGAAGCAATCAAAAAATCCCCATTGGGAGAGCCTTCCCAAATCAAAGCATTCTAAGATGGGGAAAGGGAAACTGCATTAAGGACAATTAGAAGAGGAGTCAGATCTTGAGAAAT
Organism: Chamaecyparis obtusa; assembly: GCA_027943335.1. Classification (NCBI taxonomy): domain Eukaryota; kingdom Viridiplantae; phylum Streptophyta; class Pinopsida; order Cupressales; family Cupressaceae; genus Chamaecyparis; species Chamaecyparis obtusa. Next base: position 1,765,332 of record BSBK01005295.1, read on the forward strand.
AGAGGAAAGGTTCACCCAGGCATTACCCAATCTATAATTACACACTCGAATACCATATTTTTGGATACACTCATCCATCCAAATATTGAAAGGCTCACAATTCCAAAAGTTAATAGATTGTCCATTCCCAATTTTCTATTTAGCCTTTGATTTAGCAATGTCCTTAGCATTGAGAAAGCCATTACAAATATAAGAACCTTTTAGAGTATCATTTGAGCTAAAGAAATGGTTAATGGAGTTGTTAAAAAGATACTTATCTTCAAAAGTGTCATGTCATTCCCCCTTGCTATTGAAAATGCACCATATTTGTTTTGCATGGAGAGATTTGTTGAAAGGTATGATCCTCCTAATCTCTAATACTATGACTCTTTTAGGAAGACAAACTTTGTCCCAAGAAATAAGAGGGAGTCTCTTATGATCTTTAGTCCCTGACCAGAGGAATCTTCTTTGAATTCTTTCCATCACCTTTGCTGCTTCAACTGGTATAGAGAAGAGACTTAAAGCATAGGTTGGAAGATTTTGTAGGGTAGAATTAACCAGATGGATTTTTCCTACCTGGCTAAGAGTAACCCCTTTCCAATGAGCCAACTTCATGTTGAATCTATTAATGAGTTTATTTCAGAAAGCCTCTAAGGGTTTAATGCCTAAAGAAAGGCCCAAATAATTTGAAGGAGAAGAATCAATGTAACAGCCTAGGATATCTACAATTCTCATCTCTCTCCTTAGGTGAGTTTATGAAGAAGATAGAGCTTTTATTCCAATTAATAGATTGACCTATAGCCCTAGTATAAGAGTCAAGAAAGTTCTTCACCACTCTAGCTTCACCCACCAAAGCCTCCCCTCCTAAAATGGTGTCATCCACAAACTGCTAGTGGGAAAAGACAGTGGTTTTAGAGGATGGCTTGATACTTTTCAAAACTCCAGAGCTCCTAGTGGTAGAGATAAGTCTCCCAAGGCATTCAACAAGAATAATGTAGAGAATGGGTGAAAGGGGGTCCCCTTGTCTCAAACCCCTACAAGATTTAAAAAAATCTGACAAGGATCCATTGACCAAAACTACCAGAGCAGTGGAAATTAGTTGATGAATGATCTTAGAAGAGTTTGAGTTGAAACCAAAGGCTCCAAGAAGTTTGAGTAGGAATAACCAGTCAACACGATCATAAGCCTTGGACAAGTCAAGCTTGAGAAAGAAACCTTCCCTTTTTTCAGCATCTATGGAATGGATCACTTCATGAACAACCATTATGGAATCAAGAATTTGTCTTCTAGGCATGAACCTAGACTGCTAGAGAGCAATAATTGAAGGTAGCACCTTAATAATTATGGCTGTGATGACTTTAGAGATTATCTTGTAGAAGGAGTTGCATAAAATAATAGGTCTGAAAAGCTCCATCGAGTCCGCCCTTGGGGCTTTAGGGATAAGAACAAGAAACATGGCATTAAATTCTTTGAGGAGGTTCTTTGATCCAAAGAATTCTTGCACCACTTTGACCACATCAAATTTAACCACTTCCCAAAAAATATAAAAGAAAAACATTGGGAAGTCATCTAGACTAGGGGCTTTGTCACCAGGGAGAGAGTCCAAAGCTTTTTTAACTTCATCCATGTTCTGAATAACACATAAAAAACTTTGTTTTGATCCTCAGGGATTATTTTAGGAATGTCATCTAGGAGACTATCCTAATCCCTCTCGGACAGCTCATGATCTTTGGACAGTAGAGAAGAAGAAAAAGTGATAGCTTCATTAGCTATATCCTTTTCCTCCTACAACAGCTGGTCTCCCCTCTTTATACTACTAATTGTGTTGGAAGCCCTATGTTTCAAAGTAGATAAGTGAAAGAACTGAGTGTTTTGATCTTCTTCCCTTAACCAAATTGATCTGGATCTCTACTTCCATAAAATCTCCTCCTTCCCTATAATATTATGAAACTCAGACAGTAGAGATTTCTTGTTAAGCAACCTATTCTCATCATACCCCTCTCTTTGGATTTCTTCTTGAATAAGGTTAAGATCAAAGATAGCCTTGTCTTTAGAAGAGAAGATATTACCAAATTCATCCTTGTTCCACTATTTGATATTCACTTTAATATATCTAATTTTTTAAGCCACCTTGAACATGGCTGAACCCTTAACATCTATGTTCCACCATTCTTTTATTTTATTTATCAGATTTAGATGGGTAGTCCAAATCTTCTCAAATCTAAATGGGAAACTCCTTTTCATAGCAATTAGATCTAGAGAAAGAGATATGAGAGAATGATCCAAGCCAATCCTCACCAAAGAAGATAAATTACAATTGTAAAAATTCAGCCATTCAATAATGATCAAAGCACGGTCCAGCCAGACTTGGATGCATTCTTTCCCAATTCTTCTATTGGACTAGGTGAAGCTAGCTCCTTGAAGGTCCACATCTAAGAGGGCTTGGTCATTAATGAAATCCATGAGATCTTTCATGCTTCCAAATCAAGGGAAATACCACCCTATTTTCCCCCTTCTTTGAGGGGGGTATTAAATTGCCCCATGATAATCCCCTTAGAAAGGTTACAACAAGAATTTTCCCAATAAGATCTTCTACCTTTTTTAAGGAGCATAAATATTCATAATATACTAGCTTTCATTATCCTTTAATCTAGTAAATTTCATGAAAAGCATATTACCTTCTTCATGGATGACTTCAGCCTTAAGTTGATAGGAGTTCCACATAGTCATTAGACCTCCTAAAGCACCTTCAGGGATAGAAGCACTTATCTCCATAGATTTACTAAATCTAATACCCTCAAGCTTATGCTTCTTCATCTTGGTTTCCTGGATTAACATAATATCAGGTCTATGATCCCTAATCATATTCCTTATAACATCCTATTTATGTGAGTCATTTAGCCCATGAATATTCCAAGAGATGATTTTCATTTCTTTTTAGATGTATAGCCTTCCTGGATGTTCTTTTGGGTTCCATCCACTATGTTCTTATTGGCTTCTTCTTACTGGACCTAGCTTACTTTCCTTCTCCCTGGAGTTTTTGATTTGGCCCCTACATCAGCTTTATTCCTACTTTTGGTTGCTTCTAAGGAGATCAGGGAAGGATCCCTACTGTTATATTTCTTCTTCTTCTGGACCTTAGTCCAATCTCCCTCCTCCCCTTCTTTATATTTTTCAAAGAGCTCTTCCATTTTTGTGAACTACCCCGAGGAGGCTAATTTTAGTAGTTCTTCTATCTTGAATACCTGTCCGAAAGGCACACACTCTAAGCTATGATTAGGGTTGGATTCTTGTGAAGATACACCTCTCTATATGTACTGCTTAGGAATAGATATCCCATCTTCCAAAGAAGGTTCAAGGGAATACGGGATGAAGGAAAGTTGGGCCATCCCTGGGCAAGAATCCCCACCTTTAGCCAATCTCATTTCTTCCCTTGCACTGACCTCTTCAGAGTCTTCTTGCAAGATATTAACTTCCATAACCTTATTAATCCCATCTAAGGGAAGAAACTCCTCCCTATCCACTAAACATTCATTCTATAGCTAGATGATCTCCCCAGAGTCTTTATTGTTATTTTCTACCATTTCCTCTTGGTTTCTTATTGGACTCACCATAGTTGAATCCTTTTTCTTCCAAACTCTTTGGACATTAGCCTTAAAACCCTCTTCAGGCTTCACATTTTTCTCCCTTGTTGGGCCCATCGATTCCTGATCCTTATTGTTTCTAGATTTCCTTAGGGCCATCCTAGTTTTCCCATCTTTCTCCAACACCAAGAGCACAGTGCACGATTTGGCATAGTGTCTAGCTTTATTGCAATGAAAACAAGCAAAGGGAACACTGTCATACATTCCAATTTTTACACTCTTTTACCCAGTTTTGAATGAATCTCTATGGTCTTTGGCATATCCTTACCCTCTTCCACACCTATATAGATCCTAGCATAAGTGAGGCACCTCCTTACCACCATCACAGGGTCTATCGATAGTAGTTATCCCAAAGACTTTTCTATTCCATCAAAGACATCTTCATACCACTATTCCAAGGGAAGTTATGGTAATCTTACCCACACAGGGGCTTGAACAAAGAAAGAGTCATTTAGATCTAGTTTAGGAGACCATTTTTGCAATGCCAAAGAGGATTTCCCTTGTTAGGAATAAGGTGTCTCAACCTTGGATAATTCCTATTCTTATTATTTGTTTTGTAAATGTATTTTTTGCAAATAATGTAATTAAATGTGAGTGTACATGTCTAGTTGGCATGTTGATGTGTCACTCCACTTGATGTGTCAGCATCTTGTGCATAAGGAGATCATGACTAAAATGGTCATGACGGATTCCTATGATGCGTAAGAACTATTTAAGAAATGTGCTATGATAGGTGTAAGAGCATCTTATGACTTGGGCCTATTTGGGCACCCAAGAAGAAGTGGTTGGTGTGTGTAAGAGAATATGTCAAAAATAGGTTGGTATGACAGATTCTCTTACACTTCTCTTGTGACCATTATTTTTGGTGGATTCTATGACAAGCTGTCATAGTCTATTCTAGGGATGGACACCTATTCTTGGGATTGCATGTAACAACTGTGTACATTTGGCTTTGTGCATGGATCTTGGTGGTTGTGCCCATTTTTGGGTCCAAAGGAGTCTATATATATGATGCTGCTCCTATGGGAGAGATATAATAGAAATTTAAGTCTTGTTGGCTTTGTCTCTCATTTCCTGAAAGAACTTGCATTGCAAGTGTATTGTAATCTTTGTGTTGAAGATAATACATTGTGCAGGTTTTGGAGTGCTCGGGTTTTTTACCGAAAGGTTTTCCCCAGGGTATATCATTATGTCATTCTCTATTTTTTTGTATGCATTGTATGTGGTTGCAATATCTTTGTTAAAGTAGTTAACGAATCTGAAATTGTAAGGATTTATAAGAATTTGCACAATACTCTCCTATAGAGATTAGCGTAGGAAGCTATTTCCGCACCTGAGTTTCCTTACATCCCTATGGTCCATGTTCCACCACATAAGATTTTGGCTAGATCCTCCTGGCAGGAAAACTCAAAAGACAAAAAACCATTTTCCATTGCTATGATTTGAATTTGACCCTTCAGGTCCCATCTTTTCTTAGCAAAAGCCCTTACAATGTCAATATTTGGCCTCGACCCAACAAATTTTCCAACTAGAGTGAGAGCCATGGTAGCAATGTTGTGGTCAACTAGTTTGTCAGGTATCACAATAGCGTATTTACCTTTTTCCTTATTAGATAGGTCCTTTATAATTGGGAAACAAGACTTGCCTGTGGGCTTAACCTGAAATAGTGTTGACCATCGACAGTTCAAGACATTCCCTTCCTATTCATGTGACTCGGTCCCTGTGACTGAGGCTAGATAGGGAAGAATGCTGGAAAGCCCTTCCACCCCACATCCCCTTTTTCAGGGTCTTTTTGTTTGTCACATGGGACCCCATCCTCTTTTCCTAGATCTTTCATGTCATGGTCCACCTAAAATCCATCGATACGGGTATCCCCTGAAGCACCCAGAGCCTGCAACCCAAGGTTCCTACCTGGTCCCGAATTCAAAAAACCTCCCAATTCCACTCCCGCTCCCACTCTTTCCTTGATTGGTTAAGTGATTTATGGGTTTGATTATGTGGATAAATAAATAAATCTGATTAAATATAGAGATATTAATATGAGGGTATTTAATTATTAAGAATTAATTAAATACATTTATAAATTAAAAGGGCTTAATTAAAAGGTCTAATTGTAGAAAGAAAAGATTAAATTAATTATTAAATAAACAATTTAAATTAAAAGCATAACTAATGAATTGATATTTAATTATCAATTTCATAATTATTAATATGTTGAAAAATAATAATTATTAATATGCAATTTAAGTTGCACATTTAGTTTAATAAAATGGAATTGGGAATTTAAGTTGAAGTTGAGTTAAGAGTTGATAATTGAAAAGTGCATATTTTATTATTAAAATTGTAATTAATCATGCAACAAAATTTGATAAAAACAAAGTTAGGAAGTTGAGTTCTAATTTTTGATTGGGAGTTGCATGTTAAATTCTGTCTGGTTAGTTTTCATTATTAGGATTCTTTTAGCCATTATTCTCAACATAGGTTTGGGGGAGACTAGGTTTTGGACAAAATTTATTAGATTGTTTAAGGAATTATTTTCAAAGCTTAAGAGTAATTTGGAATCTTCGAGTCTTCAATTTCACCATTGTTGTTTCAGATCTTCTTGTGAGTTTTTAGGTATGGTTTGAAAAACCCATGTTAATCATCTTTTGAAAAGATTGTCTACATTGCGTTTGGAATGTTTGTTGAATTATGATTTTGTTATTGCTTGATTTCCCATTATTTCGGTTTAATTTGGTTATTAAAACCTCATGTGAAAAATTCTCGATAAATCTAGATCTAGAATATTTTATGATTTAAAATTCAAGAAATTATGCCTAATGAAACCCTCTATTGTTCTTCGCAAAAATCTACATACTTTGGTCTTAGAAAATTATATTTATTATTAGTTTAATTTTAATTTTAAATATATATATATATATATATATATATATATATATATATATATATATATATATATATATATATATATATATATATCCATGAGAGATGTTTTGTGTAAACCCTAGGAATTTAGTTGGGAAAAACAACAAGAAAACTTAAAAGTGAATCAGTTAGGGTTTGATTAGAAATTTGCATGTAACCCTTGAAATTGAAATCAGATGGAAAAATCAATCAAATTGGGGGTTTGAATACAATTAGAAATTTAAGCTTCTATAATTACAAATAGGTTAAATTTGAAGTTATTAAATAATAATAATAATAATAATTGAATAAGGCATAGCATGCATACAATCCAAAATCAAATGAATGTTTTCTTGGTTAGGAGGCGTAGCAGGAAGAGTGGATAAAGCCTTCTGCAAAGCCTCATAATATGTCGGGGAAGTTTGAAGTAATTCCCATAGAGATATTTTAGCAGGAGTAGCACGTAATTGATCAACTAAGTTGTACTCCTTAAAGGTAGAAGGATACCTTGGTGCTTGGGGAAGCGTAGGTTGAGAAGGATGTAAAGAAATTGGAACAGTAGGCTGAGGATTATTCCATGTGCGATAAGCATGTGAAACAGAATCAGTGTTATCAAAGAAATCCAAGGGATCTCTAGGTTTACCCTCAACTATTATAGGAGGACATCCTTTTACTATCATCAAAGGTTTAGGAAATATCATTTTTGGTTTATCAATGTTGCAAACAATGGGACATGATGGTAACCATGCACACACCCTATGGAAAAGGTCAATTGGAGAGGTTGTGGAGGAGGGTGAAATAGGAATAGGATCCATGGAGACCATATTCAAACCATTTTCATCCTCACTACCATGTTCCTCATTAGGGATTCTATCCTCTTGTATAATAAAAGCATCATCAAAGTACTCAAAACAAGAATCATACATGTTGAATACTATTAGGCCATTTTCTAGTCAATGCAAAAATCCAATGAAAATGGCCTGTTCCCTGCAAATGTTTTGTAATGCTATCCTGCCATGCTTGCAATCATAATTTTAATTTGCGAAGAAAATCTATTTGGTTTTATGGTGTGCGCCCTTAGCCATAGGTAGCTCATGATGTCACCATGCTCCAGTTTAGATCACATCTCCTAAATTGTGAAACCCAGGGATATATTCAAGTTTTAAGGTCTGCAAGAAATAGTTCTGAATCTGCCTAAGTGTCGAAAACCCACAATGTTTTTGAAAACTCATGATGTTTTTCATCTCCCTGCTACCTTTTGATCTACATGAAAACCCTATGTGTTTTCAATCATTTGCTAAAAACTCTATGTGTTTTCGACCTCGCACTTCTTCCCTTTTGTCGGCACTCCTTGTCTGTCGGTCTTATTGCGCAAGTGTGATCGATTGGTGGGCTCCGATCTTCAAGGGTTTTAAAATGATTGGTTGCCGCATGATCGCATGTCAGAAATTTCTGACATGTGACCATGTGACCGGTTACTTCTTGTGCTGGGGCCCATTGGCAGGGAGGGCAGTGGTCCCACTGGTGATTATGTAGCATCCTGTGGTTGGCTGTCGCATGGTCACATGTCAGAGTTTTCTGACATACGATCATGTGACCGGTTGACACCTATTCCTAGGCCTGTTGGTGATGGAAGTGTTATGGTCCCACTGTCAAACAAGGAGGATAGCATGGTAGATCCAGTGGTTGGCACATGATCTCATGGGAGGTTTCAGACCCATGCGATCATGCACCCGCCGTTCAATTTTGAAGGCTTGTAAAGGTGAGTCCTATGGTAGAGATGACTCAATGGTTGCAGTGAGTGGTGGTGTGACATGTGGTGTTAGGCGGGCCCAAGTGTAAGGTGTGGTGATTGTTGGCAGGGCCAAGGCATGGTAAGTAGTGGTTAGTCGCATGTTCACATAGCCTTTTTCAAGGCTATGCGATCATGTGACTAACATTTTGTGTTAACTCATGGTAGTGGCGGTTATACTGCAAGGTAGAAGGGTGATGTGGAGGTGTGTCACATGTTTGCATAGCCCATTTCTTGGCTATGCAATCATGCGACAACTATTTTGATGTTTCCATTATGGAGTTAAGGCGGGTCCATGGTGCCAGTGTTGCCGAGTTGCTTGATTCTAGTTGGTTGCTAGCTGGTGATGTGGCCGAGGGCCTTCCAGGGTGTTTCTAATCACCGTTGTGCAGTTAAGTGTTTGTGATCATATGACCAAGCCCAAATTCTTGTTGCAGTTAATCTTGTCGATGCTCGAGAAAGTGAAGATCTGATGATGGGGACTTAAAGTTGGCCGAGATTTGAATATAGACCGCCGATTTAATTCTGGCGCCATGAATGTGACCATTTGAATTTACAGAAGGGTTTTTGTGATAGGAAGTACCAGAATTGATTGCTTTCATGGCCAGATTTGATTGGTTTGGTGGCGCTTGCTGTTGTAGTGTGGTCCAGGGTGTGCCGTGCTCATTTGCAGGGTTTGTACTGTGCATTTTTGAGCTCGAGAAGATTTTTGCAAGCAGTGATTTGTACTAGTTTTCATGGCTATCCCTGGTGTTCTGTACTAAATCTTGCAGATTTTCATGATTGAATACTTGTCTAAGATCTCTTTCTCCAGGTGGCTTCTTGTTCTTCCCCTACAGATTAAATTTTGATTTAAATTTGGTTGATTGGGTGGGTGAAATCCCTAACCCTGGTTACCCGTTGCTTGTTGCATCCTACTATTTGAGATTCCAAGGTAACCAGTGGTATAAATTGTAGGTTGTTTGATTTTGTAAGAGTTCCTTCTTCTACAAGATTTTTGAGGAGAACTGGTTCCAAGGGAAGGGTCCTTTTCCTATAGATATTTCCTTTTCTCTACATATAGGGTGTTCTTCTTTCCCTTGCTGGTTCAGAATAGAATAAAAATTGTAACAGATGTCTTATGTATGAGATTGCAATACATTTATACTTCTATCAGATTGTCTCCATTTGAGTTTTGAGTTTATTGATTAAAGCATCAAGGGTGTTGTAGTCTTTCTATTCGCATTTCCAGTGAGTGTTTGCAATAGAGTTGTTTTCACAGAAGCAACTAAATTGATGACTGGTTTTTAGATATGTATGAGCTGGGGAATCAAAGATGTCTCATGCTTGTCTTTTAGTGGATGTTGATCAATGTATTATCTATTTATAGGTCTCTTCTAAGGGGAGGGTTAAAATCCTTTAATAGGTGATAGCATATCTGGGTACACAGGTGGATAGTTGAAGTATGGTCTGATTAGTGGTATATGCTTGGTGTAAGGCACTAACATATTTGAATGTGTTTCCCTCTTGTTTCATAGCTTTGTTCAGTAAGGTATTTGACTCTGTGGCTCATTGGACAAGGCACTAGTCTATGAGAGACTTAGGGTATCTCAGAGGTCCCTTCAACCCATCTTTAAAATCATTTTCATTTTTTTCCACCCTTTCCCTTTCTTGTTGTTAGGATAGGTCTCTGGTTTTCATACTAATTCCATGCAAGTAGGGCTATTGCATGAGATATTGGTTTCATTGAGGTACATGATAACTATAAGAGTTTGAGAACCATTCCACAGTCAGTTACCTGCAGGCCTGTAGTGTGACACAAGTTGTATGAGTGTGCAGATGAGGTATACCCACTTGAGTGATGTGGAGCTCAAAGTGTAGAAGGATCTCTCTTTGATCCTTGTCAGTTGGTCTTTTTCCTTGTCAGATTTGGAGTGTTGAGTGTATGTGACATTAGCCCTGTCAATCCTTATGTCAATCTGACATTTGGGGAAAAAGAACACCAACAAGATGGTGACTCTGCTGGGGAAGGAGTAAAAGACAGCAAGCTTCCTTGCTTGGTTGGATCATCCCAGAGTCTGGTTAAAAGATCATAGAGTTAGAAATAAAAAACACACTTGTAATATTTTCTCACTAAGTGTTGAGTGGTGACTCTAAGTCTCTGTTTGGTCAATGTTTTGTGATAAGTGTGATATATCTACAGTCCTAACAAGCAGTTATCCTATGAGATTGTGTTGTGATTGTGGGTTTTGAAGAAGGTTCAGAGTTGGGAGAGATTCTCAGCTGATTCAAATTTGTCCTCTACAAAGAGGTGGCAGCTCTACCAAAGTTTAAAGGATGATTTGGGGCAGACTTTAGATCAATATTTTGTAGCATTCACAACATTTCTAGGTAATCTTATTTCATTAAGCAAGAACAATCCCTAATTAGGTGAACAAGTCATCATTGAAGAAGGGAAAATTGATGTTGAAAGTTTGATCATATTTTTGGATAGAAGCTTTGGTTGTTGTAAAGAGCATCAGGAATATGTTGAGGTATAATGAAGACATTGGTTACATTAGTTTGGATAAAGTGTTGTCATGAGAACAAGCTGCTTTGCTTTGTTAGTATAGTGAAATGGAGTTTCCAGCCTTGACAAATCAAGTTGATGTTTCTAGGTTTGAAAGTTCTCTGTCAGATTCTAGAAATGTTAATAGAGAAAGAGATATTTATTTGATGAGTTAAAAAATCTAGAAGACTTGCATAAAGATTCTAAGGTGTGCAATAGGAGAAAGAAAAGGTGAGTCATCCCATTCATACTATAGGAAATTTCTTATAGCTTGTGATGAGCTTTTTGTGGGTATTGAGCTTCAGGACTCACAATATGTTGAAATGTTTTTAGAGCTTGGTGTGCCTGATTCAATCAGTTGGTCTGCATCCTTTAGGAATGAAGCATTAGAAAATGTTAAAGAATGGATGGGTTCATTTGTGGAGGATGAATCTTGTGACACTGATGTTGATAATGAAATTTGTGAGACAGAAGATGAATCTGCAGATATGAGTTCCTATAGTGATGACTTGACACAAGATTTTTCAGCCCCTATCTCAGATGAGGAAGATATTTGTAGCATTTGCAGTGAGACCAATGAGATAGAGTGTGAAGTTCAATGCTTGCTAAGTAGTGAACAAATTTTAGAGCTTTTGGATGCAGAGTTTCAGAGATGTACCCCTGGGTATGTTTCCAAGATCCCATGCCTGGCAGATATTATTTTTGATGAAGAAAGAATGAGTGACGACATGGTGTGTGAAACTTCTATTGAAGTCCTTTCTCCCATTTTTGATATGCAAGTGGATGGTAGACATTATTGCAATGAATTTGATAATGTTAGTGATGATGAGTATGATGATATGTGTACCGGTGTGGATTTAGTCTTTCAAGAGCCTAATGTCTATGGTGTTGGTTGTTCCATTTGATCTTTAAAACTTGTAGATTTATACTTTGATGGATAACTATAATGAAACTTTGACTCTATCACCACTCCAAAGTCTACAAGGAAGAGGGCCAATTAACAAGGATCAAGGAGATCCTCCTACACTTTGAGCCTCAATGCTCAGGCGGGTGTACCCTTGACTCACTTCTTCAAAGGAGTCTCTAAACAATATACAACTATACCCTTTACTATCTAATTGAAATGTTTATCATTTAATTATGTCTATGTGATTGCTGATGATGGACTGCTTCCAGAGAATGGATCAGTGCCTTATCCCAGGGAAGAGAGTCACTTAACAACCTATATCACCCTAAAACCTTAACTCAAACACATATAGATTTAGAGTAAGTGCTTTGCCTATTACTCCCCTCACTCACATATCAGGACATCAAATCCTTATCTTGCCATGAACTCACGAGACTCACCTTAAAGACTTTAATCCTAACTTTGTTAGGAACTTGAAGATAACCCCAAAATACTCTTTGTTTACCATATGCTAACCCACTTTATGCAATCAACATATATGAGCTCAAGAGAAAAAACAAAAAGAAATACACCAATATGAGATTGGAATCCAGAAATATTCTCACTAAGACTCGCAGAATCAATACATTATCAAATGACAGAATGCACAAAGGAAAACAAACCCTAAGTCCAGGCTCTCCTTGTTCAGATTTTCACTATCAACAATTTGGGACCAAAACCAAAAGAATTGGAACCCCTGCAAACTCAAAAAGTCTACAACTTATACCCCCTAGTCATCTTAGAAATTTGCAACAAGCTACATATGACTAGGGGTAGGGTTTCAACCACCCAACCTACTAGAAACAATCATGAATTTAATTTAGGGGCGGGAAACACATCCAATCCAGGAAAGAGGAAGTTTTGAACTAATCCTTAATTAAGAAAATCTTCTTTGCAAGTACAGAGGATCACAAAACCAAGCTCAAAAGGACACCATGCAACATGCCTTGAGCCACAACTACAACGTACATGCTCTGCAAATGAGCACCAGACACCCTGGACCAGACTGCAAATGGCAAACCAATCGCTTCTCACCAAACAGGGTCATTTCTGCATTGAATTCCATAAAATGGTACCCTCTATCACTGGAAATTCTCAAAAATTTGAATTTGAAAAGCAACGGTTACTTCTTTGGTGCCTGCAGAGAGATGTCGGCCAAAATTTAAACCCTTACCAACTTTAAAATGCAGCCGTCCGATCAATCTCCCTTTGAAAACTTGGGCCCACCATTAACTCTACAACGGCGACATCCAAACAGTGGTTGCATGATCGCATAGCCAAAAGATGACCCTCACAATCATGTGACAAGGCCATGAGACTACCACCCTGTCACCCGCCAGCCAATCGGGAAAAGCCTCGTCACTGAAAACACCGGCCCCACCTATCTGGCGAACTGGCGATTGAAGAACTTTTTCCAGTTTGTGAGATACTTTACACCATTGCAAAATCACTTAGCGATCACACGACCATTGTTTGTTGAATCGCCCAATAAACTAGGGCATCGCCAAACATTATGCGAACTAGCGACAAGAAGGAAATTTTTTGGGCTGCCAAATACTTTGTCATAACTGCCAAAAAGCACCAAGAAATCACACTAGGCCCACGTAGGAAGATCCACGGCCATCACAAGATCGCAAAGACCTGACACACTTCATAAGCTTTTACGCCAACCCCTAATTTTATACGGATGTCAGGTCCCATTGCACATATCCAAAAACTAGGTCCCACTGACAGCAAGCCACTGTGCAAATACATAGATGAATAAAATAGCACCGACTGTGCATACGTGTCAATGGACCCACCTACCTTCCTTATGAGAATCAATGGTTGTCGCTATACTGTTGCATTAAAGGTTGAGCATGTTTCATTAATGGTATAACAATAGCCACAAGATTAAACCAAACTTTAATCTACTCGAACACCAAGAAGATCGGTCCCACCATTCCGCGATTGCGTGACTATAACAAAGTAACCGCCCGCTAGGTTGCTAGATGTTAAGGACTTAACCGCCAGAAATCAGTCACCGAGAGAAAACCACAAGTTGCCAGGTCGCTGAAAGAAAACTAACCACCAGGCAATCGAACACTATGAAGAACATGGACCCACGCGGATAGGTGGCAAGCGGTCGCATGATCGCATGTCAGAAAAGTCTGACATGCGGCCATGCGATAGCCAATCAGGAAGAGCCAGTAGACCCGGACCCACCAACCAATCGCACTTGTGCAATTAGGACCAAGGTCGAAAACACACAAATTTTTCAGCACCAAAAGATAAGCGCACAAAAGCTGGAAGGCACAAGGTCAAAAACAATGAAGGTTTTCACATAGACTGAAAACATCATGGATTTTAAAAAACACTATGGGTTTTCGACACTGAGGCAGATTTTAAAGTTTGTTTCCTGTAGACCTTAAAGCTTAGATAACTTGGGATTTGTGATTTAGGAGCTACGATCTAGACAAGAGCAAGGTGACACAATGAGGAACACAGGGCCAAGGGCGCACACCATGAAACATTGCAAGGAAATGGGCCATTTTCATAGGATTTTGCTATGACAGAAAAATGGCCTAACATATGACTCTTATTTATATTTTGATGCTGGAGATTGCGGCAATTCTGAAGGGGTTTTCTTAGATTTGCAAATGACCGATGAGTCATTAACTGACAGTGCTTGTTCCTTTCTAGAAGATGCTGATGTCATTTTTGATTAGCAAGTTGCTTCCAATTTCATGTAGTTAGATTTCTATCTTGAGAAGTTTTATGTCAGTTTGCAGAGCAGAGAGATAGAAAGGGTTTATTCTTCATTGAAAACTAATGGTCATCATGCTGATGCTTCTAGCCATGGTGTTAAGTTGGGGTGTTTCCTTTTTTAGCATGACAGTGAGAGTGAGGAGTTTGACATTTTGATGTCACAAAATGACCAACATCTATGGCAAATGGATGGCCCTATCTTGCTGAGTGATGGTGAGTGTGGTGATCATTTTTTATATATTGTGCTAAATATGGATCATAATGTTCTTGGAAGGGTGGATGAAAGTGGTAGTTTCAGCTTTCCTCTACTAAATGGAGATGAAAATTATTTGTTTGATAGAGGTAAACACTGATCATAAGTTTTGGGGCCCTGAGCTTTTTTGTAAATATTGTAAATCTTTGTACAGTTTCCCTTTCTTGTTGTGTGTTTCATTCCCTGGTTTGGTTGCCAGTTTTTGAGGTCCCTGCCTTTTTGTCATGTGGGTGGTCTACTTTAACTTGAGATTCTAAATTCTTGCATGGGCACAAGTTACCCATCATCCCCAGATAGAGCCACTGTTAGGCCATTTTTCAGTCAATGCAAAAATCCAATGAAAATGGCCTGTTCCCTACAAATGTTTTGTAATGCTATCCTGCCATGCTTGCAATCACAATTTTAATTTGTGAAGAAAATCTATTTGGTTTTATGGTGTGCACCCTTAGCCATAGGTAGTTCATGATGTCACCATGCTCCAGTTTAGATCGCATCTCCTAAATCATGAAACCCAAGGAGATATTCAAGTTTTAAGGTCTGCAAGAAATAGTTTTGAATCTGCATAAGTGTCGAAAACCCACAATGTTTTTGAAAACCCATGATGTTTTTAGTCTCCCTGCCACCTTTTGGTCTGCATGAAAACCCTATGTGTTTTTGATCTTTCACCGAAAACCCTATGTGTTTTCGACCTCACAATTCTTCCCTTTTGTCAGCACTCCTTGTTCATCGGTCTTATTGTGCAAGTGCGATCGGTTGGTGGGCTCGAGTCTTCAAGGGTTTTAAAATGATTGGTTGTCACATGATCGCATGTTAGAAATTTTTGACATGCGACCATGTGACCAGTTACTTCTTGTATTGGGGCCCATTGGCAGGGAGGGTAGTGGTCCCACTGGCGGTTATGTGGCATCTTATGGTTGGTTATCGCATGGTCGCATGCCAAAGTTTTTTGACATGCGATCATGCAACTGATTGACACCTGTTCCTGGGCCCATTGGTGATGGAAGTGTTGTGGTCCCGCTGTTAGATGAGGAGGATAGTGTGGCAGATTCAGTGGTTGGCGCATGATCTCATGGGAGGTTTCAGACCCATGCGATCATGTGACCGCCATTTGATTTTGAAGGCTTGTAAAGGTGAGTCCTGTGGCAGAGATGATTCGGCAGTTGCAGTGAGTGGTGGTGTGACATGTGACATTAGGCAGGCCCAAGTCTAAGGCTTGGTGATTGTTGGCAGGGCCGAGGCATGGTAAGCAGTGGTTAGTCGCATGTTCGCATAGCCTTTTTCAAGACTATGCGATCATGTGACTAACATTTTGTGTTAACTCACGGTAGCGGTGGTTATGCGGCAAGGTAGAAGGGTGACATGGAGGTGTGTCATGTGTTCGCATAGCCCATTTCCTAGATATGTGATCATGTGACAACTATTTTAATGTCACCGTTGCGGAGTTAAGGCGGGTCCATGGTGCCAATTTTGCCGAGTTGCTCGATTTTGGTTGGCTGCTAGCTGGTGATGTGGCCAAGGGTCTTCTAGGGAATTTTTCATCGCCATTGCACAGTTAAGTGCTTACGATCATATGACCAAGCCCAAATTCTATTGTGGTTAATCTTGTCGATGCCCGGGAAAGTGAAGATCTTATGATGGGGACTTAAAGTTGGCCGAGATTTGAATATAGATCACCAATTTACTTCTAATGCCATGAATGTGACCATTTGAATTTGCAGAAGGGTTTTTGTGACAGGAAGTACCAGAATTGATTACTTTCATGGCCAGATTTGATTAGTTTGGTGGTGCTTGTTGTTGCAGCGTGGTCCAGGGTGTGTCGTGCTCATTTGTAGGGTTTGTACCATGCATTTTTGAGCTTGGGAAGCTTTTTGTAGATGGTGATTTGTACTGGTTTTCATGGCTATCCCTGGTGTTCTGTACTGAATCTTGCAGATTTTTATGACTGAAGACTTGTCTAAGATCTCTTTCTCTAGGTGGCTTCTTGTTCTTCCCCTATAGATTAAATTTTGATTTAAATGTGGTTGATTGGGTGGGTGAAAGCCCTAACCCTGGTTACCCATTAGTTGTTTCATCCTACTGTTTGGGATTCCAAGGTAACTACTGGTATAAATTGTAGGTTGTTCAATTTTGTAAGAGTTCCTTCTTCTACATGTTTTTTGAGGAGAATTGGTTCCAAGGGAAGGGTCCTTTTCCTGTAGATATTTCTTTTTCTCTACATATAGGGTGTTCTTCTTTCCCTTGCTGGTTCAGAATAGAATACAGATTGTAATAGATGTCTTATGTATGAGATTGCAATACATTTATACTTCTATCAGATTGTCTCCATTTGAGTTTTGAGTTTATTGATTATAGCATCAAGGGTGTTGTAGTCTTTCTATTCTTATTTCCAGTGAGTGTCTGCAATAGAGTTGTTTTCACAGAAGCAACTAAATTCATGACTAGTTTTCAGATATGTATGAGCTGGGGAATCAAAGATGTCTCATGCTTGTCTTTCAGTGGATGCTGATCAATGTATTATCTATTTATAGGTCTCTTCTAAGGGGAGGGTTAAAATCCTTTAATAGGTGATAGCATATCTAGGTACATAGGTGGATAGTTGAAGTATTGTCTGATTAGTGGTATATGCTTGGTGTAAGGCACTAACATATTTGAATGTGTTGTCCTCTTGTTTCATAGATTTGTTCAGTAAGGTATTTGACTCTGTGGCCCATTGGACAAGGCACTGGTCTATGAGAAACTTAGGGTATCTTAGAGGTCCCTTCAACCCATCTTTAAAATCATTTTCATTCAGTTCAACCCTTTCCCTTTCTTGTTGTTAGGTCTCTAGTTCTCATACTCATTCCATGCAAGTAGGGCTATTGCATGAGATATTAGTTTCATTGAGGTACATGATACCTATAAGAGTTTGAGAACCATTCCACAGTTAGTTACCTACAGGCTTGTAGTGTGACACAAGTTGTATGAGTGTGTAGATGAGGTATACCTACCTGAGTGATGTGGAGCTCAAAGTGTAGAAGGATCTCTCTTTGATCCTTGTTAGTTGGCCTTTTTCCTTGTCAGATTTGGAGTGTTGAGTGTATGTGACATTAGCCCTGTCAATCCTTATGTCAATCTGACCTTTGGGGAAAAAGAACACCAACAAATACAAAGAAAGTACTAAAAGCATGAAAAATATTTTTGTATTTTTAAAGGAATTTTGCAATTTTTTTGTATTTTTGAAATATAAATGCAAGAAAGAAATCTACAAGATTTAAATCTAACACCATAAAAGAAATAGTTTTCGTAAATGGGTTCTCCAAAATGAATAAGGTGTAAATGGAAGCATAGTAAGATACATAACATTCATCACCTATTCATTTCGAAAGGAAAG
Source organism: Chamaecyparis obtusa (assembly GCA_027943335.1). Lineage (NCBI taxonomy): Eukaryota > Viridiplantae > Streptophyta > Pinopsida > Cupressales > Cupressaceae > Chamaecyparis > Chamaecyparis obtusa. The sequence goes on from BSBK01005295.1 coordinate 1,783,495, forward strand.
GATGTTTAGAAGCATAAATAGATCTAAAAATGCTTGTAAATTAATTAGATCAAAGTACATACCTCATCATGATATTAATCTAGAAATACCTATTTTCTGAAGTCTGTATGAAGTTTCAAAAAATTTGGTCACCTGTTTTGGAATGGAAATGTCAAGGTGAACAAAACTCAAAAATCTTTTCTCCAGATTCACACAGGTCGACTTTGACCTTTTAAAAGGTCAAAGACCACATTTTTATTCTGAAGTCCAATTCCAATTCTGTTTGCAGATCCTAAAAGTTTAGCGAAAAGGGTACTCCGATTTGGCCTTTGATTCCCAAAATAGAACCTGCAGAGATCTGAAAAAGGGGGTTTTTGGGGTGGCTATATAGGGTTTTGCCTTAGTCAAACCCCCGTTTTGGTGATTCCCACCTCCACAAATAGCCGATTGAAATAGTATGTGTGTGTGTATATTGAAAGTGTAAAGCTAAGATCTAATCCTCTAGATTAAAACCCTAGCATGAATATGTATGAAATAACAATGCATAGATTTGAATGTGATAGAAAATCATACCAAGCCCCCAAGGCTAAAGTACTTCTACCATTCTCACAATCTGTAGTTGTTACTCCATGATTGAATGCTTGAAATGTTGATGATGATGGATCAAGGAAGAATAATTCTCTCTTGCTCCAAATATGAATGCTTGAAGATGCTTGAAGACTTGAAATGCTTGCTTGAACACCTTGAGAACTTGAGAGCTTGATTGCTTGAGATGAGATGTGAAAATGAGAGAGGAAGGCCTCCTTTTATAGTGAATTAGGTCACACTCTTCTAGAAGGGCCACCTTGAAGAAATAAATCCCAATTAGGTCCTAACCTTTAGAGAATGTATCTAAATTAAATGTAATTAAAGGATTTACCGTTTCGGAGCCCGAAATAGCTAACCCGGAGGCGGAAAGTTAATAATCTCGAAAGCTAAATAAGCAGGAATTGAAAATTTGAAATCTTAGCAAGATGAGGTCAGGGTCGAGGTCAACCTTGACCTAGTCAAGGTCGAGGTCGACCTTGACCAAAAACCCTAACTTTTGCTAGAATGCAATTTAAAGGCCCCGAGGATGCCCAAAAACTTAGAAATGAAGCTGGATAAGAATAGAATGTTTGTGATAGATAAAAGATCATGTGATTGATATGATGAAGGCTAGGAGGACCCATTTCTGTATCCTTCCTAGAAATTAGAGTCATAGAAGAGGGGAATTAAGGAGAATCCTCAGGATCCTAACCCTAATTTTACCCAGGACATACAAATGCATCTTAAATGCATGTTTATCATGATAAATGCACTAAAATAGGGTGCTAAACCTATCCAAATGGAAGTGCTTCCATTTTAAGATGATACAATAATAATAATAATAATAATAATAATAACCTATCAGATCCTATTCAGTTGCAATGTACCATAAGATGGGGTTTCCCAATCACCCCTAACTTTTTGTAATTTCTACTAATGAACTCTTTACTATATTATTAGAAGCTCAAAATGGGGGCCTGTAGTTAAAGGCATAATACTTACTAACGAGTTCTATGTTGAATCCCTAATTTAGAGATAACACAACATTATTTCCTGAACTCTTATGCAGCTAACTTTGATAATATTATGGATATATTACAAAAAGAAATTATGTTGCTCCTAGATTGGTTAGTGAGTAAAATATGTCTATGATATGGACCATCTAAAATTGTTAGATATTTAGGGATCCTCTTTTCTATTTCCCCCTCGACTAAGGATGTGTAGGAATGATCTACACTAAAGTTGAAATAAAACACCATAAGTTGAAGGCTCATCTACTCTCATCACTTGTTGGCACAATTCAAGTGGTTCAGAAGGTGTTGGCCATATATGCAATCTATTACTCTTTTACATGGTTATTCTCTATTTATCAAGTGATTAAGCTTGACAAAATTTTGAGAGACTTTATTTGGTTAGAGAGAAAGAGGAATAAGAAAAGAAACTATGTCTCATCAGATTGGTGTTGCATTCCTAGGAAAAATGGGGGTCTAGGAATTTGTGATTTGGAATCTCATGGGGTTTCCCTAGCCTCTAAATAGATCTACAATGCTATCTAAGGTGATGAACCATTGAAAATTTTGATTAGAAACACTATCAAATTGCCTAAACCTTAAAAAGGAAAAGTTTGGAATGACTTTAGTATTTGTGAGTTATTGATGGGAGGTTTTAAGGTCAAAAAATTTAGCTCAACTTGTTTTCCATCACTTTGGAAGGATTGGACCTAGGTTAGGGGACTCTTGTTCTCGAAAAAGGCAATTGGGTGCCCCCTCTTACTTAGTCTTAGATAGATCTTTATGGTTAGGTGTTCGGTTAAACAAAAAACATCTAGGTTTTACCCAATGTTGTGTTGCTAAATGTTGGCACTCTTAGGGGAAAATGTATGTTAGTGATCTATTGGTTGATAGTTGTCTTGGGTTGTGGTTTGATTTGTGTAATATGTTTTGGATCCCTCCTACTCAGAAGAATACCTATACTCTAATTCATGAAGCAAGTTCTTAGTTACTTGATATCTTAGTTAAGTGGATCTATGGAATGTTGAGAGATGATACCAAAATTATTGCATGGATTAATAAGTGCTAGAATCTTGATTGGCTAAAGTCTAAATGGAATTTTGTACTTAACCTTTTGTGGCATCAACCAAGTGAACCCAAACAATTCCACCTATGCTGGGTTGTTTTGTTGGAAAAATTTGTTGTGGGTGAAACCTTAACTCCTATTGGTCTCTCCCCACATTTTCCCCATTGTCCCTAGAACTTGATTCTTTGGAACATCTCTTTTTGAATTGATAGTTTTCTAGGTTGGTCTAGTCCTTGTTCCTTGGGTTGGAACTCCCACCTAGGCATGTCTTGGATTGAAGTCTTAGCTAGTTATGTTGACTTTGTTTATGAGTACTTGAATACATTTTTGTCTATTCTTACTAGTGAAATTTTATGAATTTTTTGGAAAAGGAGAAATAAAGTGGTCTTTTAGTGCAAAAAGAAGAGTATTAATGTGTGATGAGGTCAATTTATGGCCTAGTATGTTCCATTATTTCTTTAGTTTTTTAGTCCAGAAGCAAGGTTGATGCTATATTTTCACTAAACTCTTTTAAGTCAATGTTTGTATAAAGGCATTGTAAGGACCTATTGTAAGTTTGGATAGTCATGTGTTGATATTAAGAACAAGGACCACTTAATTAATATTTCCTATAGGTTAACTAATTAATTTTTATTATTCATACTCTTATGGATGATTAAAATGTGAATGTGTGTCTGAAACCAACAAACCCCTTTCCTAGAAGAATGAATTAGTATATATAGATGTTTTATTCAAAGTAGGATGATGAGATAATCATATGTTATAGATTTAGCATGTGATAAACCTTTGTTTATAGGACTAAGTCATTTAGATATTGAAGAAACTCATAACACAAAGGGCTCTAGACTAGATCAACAACCGCTAGAAGGAGAGGTTAGTCGACTGCCATAAATATGCTAGACTACCATTAACCAAGTCAAGCACTACTACACTTAGGAGGAAATCTAGTAAAGAAGAACCTATATTTTTACTAGATCATTTAATAAGTGAAGACTTGTTAGATATTAGTTGAGGAATTGTCTCAAACATGTTTTGAAATGAGATAAAACTATTGTAATCCATACTATTGAAATGGTTGATAGTTTAGGAGTTAGTTAAGGAATTCCTTTGTTATAAATACGTTTCCTATAGAATTCTCGAGAGTTATATTAGTACAATAAGAATATAAGTATTTACTATGATTTTGTACGATTCTAGTTAATACAATTTTTATCTGGTATGTAATTGGTTTTTCAATTATGAACAAAATAGAGATGTCTTTTTAATGAAATTATAAGAATATATTGAGTTGTTCCAATTCACTCATCCAAGGGGGCCCACTTGGTGAGTGAAAATTACTATTTTTTTAATATTTCTTTAGTTGTTATTTAGTACTCTATTGTTCCTGTAGCTACTAGGTCGCAAAACCTGTGGTTGTTCCTACAACAAGACAACAAAGTAGAGACCTATTTAATTTCTGAATTTTGTTAAATAGATTAAACTATTTTAAACTTTCTGATTCCTACAAAGACAAGTTACTTTCTAGTATTTTTTGTCAATGCAATGTTTCTCTTTCAATAGAATAGTGTTGGAAATTACTATAATTTAGTGCATATACTTTGTCACACCATTTCATGTTCACGCCCTTGGGTTGATAAATAAATGAGCCTATTGAGCCAATTTATAAACTTCTTTATGGATGTCCAATCTATAAGTAATGGGTAAATTATCCTAGTTACCAGTTAGATTAATTTGGAAAGTATTTTTGGTGCCGATGTCAAGAATGGTGTCAATCTAAGTTACTGTTAAAAGTCATCTTCTAGCTTTCCTAGAATAGTATTTAAAATTATCTTAGCATGACCTTAATTTTTGAAAAAGATCTTTTTAACCTCTTCATATCTCTGTATGAGTTATAGAAGAAGAATGAGAGACAATAAGGTAGCTGAATTCTAGTATGAGGTAGTCATACCAGGTTTGGTGTACCTCAAGAAGTAGTAACATATCAAGAAGCTCAATTTACTTCTACCTTGATCAATTCCTTGGTCAAAGAGTATACCATGAGGCATGGGAAACCCTTGCCCTATGATCCACAATCCAATAGGAAGGATGATATAAGTAACAAATAAATTGTTTCAATACTCACAAAGATAGTAGCAATTCATAAAAAGGATTGGCCATTTAGGCTTCCTGAATCCATTTGGGTATATCAAGAAACATGGAGAACCACCACATAGTTCACACCATTTTACTTGGTCTATAGAAAAGCTTTTGTAATGCCTGTTGACTTTGAGCATAAAACCCTACTTACTACATTTGACTTAAACATAAATTTGGATTAGGCCTAGAGGGATTGAATACTATAGCTAAATGGATTAGATGAGTACCAAAAATCTTCTTTTCACAACACTAAAATAATTCAAAAACAATTTAAAAAGTGGCATGAAAAGTTCATTAAGATAAAAAGTTCAAGATCGGTGACTGGGCATTCCTTTATGACTCAAGTTACCAACATACACCAAGGAAATTTTAAACAAGATGGATTGGTCCATATGAACTAATAGCCATCTTTGACAATAGAGCTATGTAGCTTTCAACCATCGATTGAGTTCAATTCAAGTTACTTGTCAATGGTCATAGGCTAAAGTTGTATCAAAAACCACAAAGTTGGGAGGATTTCCTATAGTAATTAAAACCAGTTAAGTCACACATGTCTCCTATAGCCGAAGTTGTCAGACCATATGTTCAACTCACATCAACTTTGTGATTGATCTCCCAATCACCCATAATAAAAAATCTCGCGCCATGTGAGAGACCTTTTCTTTTTCATACTTAACTAGTACACCTTCTCTCTCTCCACTCATTTCATGCCACTAGCCATCAAATCAACACATGAATCTATAACAACCATCTCCTTTATGATTTATTCACTCATGCATTCTAAGTAGTACTCATCAAATCTATTACATGTGTTATTTCTTAATTCCCTTTGATATTACAAATATATGTATTTAATTCATTCATTTTGAGGTGGCACTTTGCACAATAGTGGGACCTATTATTTCATTAAGACGGGGGAGAAATGGTCTAGTCAACTCAGTTTAAATAGTCTAGTTAACCCAGTTTAAATTTTTACCTCTGTGTTTTATAATGAGAATGTCCTAGTAAGATTGTAAGTACTCATCATATTATACATGTGCAATAAATTTAACATACCACAATATGATATCAATAAGCCTTACAAATCCATGACACACCATAATTGATAGAATAATTTTTATTTCATTAATTTCTATTTCCATACCTCAATAAAACCAAGACAATGAAGCTTTGAGAATATTGCTGAAAATGAAGCTAGTTTTTCCTTGTCTAATAATTGTTTCTATTTTTTTTACTGTTTAAGTGAATTTTCTAGAGTAATTGGTCATTCTTGCTATCATGCGAGGTGATTTAGTTTTCCATGAACCAAGTGTACATGATATAATTCTAGTTGATCAAGAATGAAAACCAAAATTTGAAGAAAGAGGATGGTTAGACTATTTTCAGAAACTTAGTGGGTATGATGAGGGTATAGCCTTCTAGTTCTTGAATACAATGCATAATACAAAAGCTAATGTGAAGGGATTAAAGATTAAATACATCGATAATCTAATTGTGGAAGTTACAGGGTTTTCAAAAGAAGGTGAAACCTTTCTTGACTCATAGGACCCTCAAACAAATTAGGCCCAGTTTACTTTACACTTAGACCCTCCCCTGGATGTTGACAAAAAGTAGGGCACAAAAAGAATTTTGTTTCCACACACTTACACATAATGTGTTGTTTATATAATTTAGTATTTGACTTGTGAGGGTCAGACTACTTTCTTGTGCATACAATACATTTCAAGTTATTGAACTATCTAAGACATGAGAACATGCCGCTCAATCTCCCAAACTTCCTATTCAATCTTCTTACTAGGTGAGAAAAGCAAGTTCAAAAATCTACCTCACATTTTTTATCTCATCCTTTTTTATTAAGTTTCTAGTATAAAAGGCTTTGAGGAAAAATTATGCAATTTCTTGGGATGATTTTGTTTCTTTATAACAATATATCAAAAAGGTAGTAGGACCAAGTGCGGTAGGGTTAGGTAAAAGGGGGGCCATTAAAGGGGGCACTAAAAATATAACTGAGAAACCCTTACCCTCTACTAGCTTTGACCATAAAAGCCCTAGTTATACCTCAGCACATATGAAAAAGAGAGTTGTGTGATCTTCTTAATCCTTGTCTTCTAGGAAAAGAAAAGAGGAAGCACTCACAGTTGAAGAGTACCAAACTCCATAGTCTAATGTAAAAATTAGGACTTCTACTCGGAGTGAGAAGGAAAACACTATTGAGAAAGAAGAGATTTCCCAAGAAGAACCTATTGAAAACATTAAAGAGAAATGTTGCAAGAAGAAAAATATTGAGAAATTTACGAAGAACAACCTGTTGAAAACATTCCTTCTCCTCTTAAAAGAAAATCTACATAGGAACAAGTTCTTGCATCATCTACAAGAAAAACCTCAAGGAAAAAGGCTAAAAGAGAACCCGTTGTTAAAGTTAAAATAGGAAAAAATATGAGGAGTGAACGGGTCAAGAAGAAACCTAGTGTAGATGTTCATGCTTAGGAAACCCCAACCATCAATGTTGAGACCTCTAAGTCCCTTGAGGGGAGCATGACTAAAATTAATGAATATGTTGAGACTGAGGTAGGAGAAGATGTTGAACAAAAGAATCCAAAAGATACCTCTAATGAGGAACATAGTGTTGAAGTTATAGCTATGGATCAAGGGGAGAATTTTATGCCTGTAGTGAAAAATAATCTTTTTGATGAGAATCTTGAGATTAATATGGAAGTTGTAAAAAGAATGGTAGAAATTTTTTTTAATAAAGGTTTAGATACCCTAGCACAAGATGCCCAAGACCTAGGTGAAGAAAACACAAAAAGGGCCATGGTAGTTTGGACAAGATCACTAGCCCATGAATAGAAAAATAATGAGAAACCATTTGATGAAATAGATAACTATATATCTCTTGAGAATCAAGGACCTGTACCACCACCCTATCTATCCACCAATTTGACAACAACACTTAGTTTGTACTAGGATATGCTACTACAAAGGGCACTATGGTAAGAGAAAAAGAAGAAACTTCAACATATAATTGATGAGAAATACAATGAAATAATTGAAAAGGAAGAAGAGATAAAATTGTTGAAGGGGAAGATTACTCAAATAATCTCCATAATTCCTGAATTGATGAAATGCAGAGCTCCAAAAAGGGTCTATACTCTCTACTTGAGGGATCAATTCCTCAATCTTAAGTTTACCATAATAGTGCAAGGTCTTAACCCTTCTTTAGAAACTCCATAAGAGTTTTATACTACATTTAAAACCTCCCACACCACTGTTAAAAAATTTCTATGTGAGTTATACCTTTATAAATATGTTTTCCCTCACGATAGAGATTGGCATCCCTTAGGCTATGTGAGAGATATCAAACTTAGATCTTTCATGTCTTGGATTCAGAATGAATTAAGTCAAGAATATTAGGAAAGACCATTAAACTATGAGGAGTTGGAAACACCTTTAGCCATCAAGAAAGATGAAAAATATGCAAAGAGGATATATTATGATTGGTTGAAACTTAATTGACAAGAGGCAAGGTTACAAATAGAAATCCTCAGGGAAGAAACCTACATAGATTATGAACAGATGGAAAGAGTAGAATAACATTAGGCCTTGCAAGCTCTAAATTAGAGGTGGATGAGCTTACCTACCAATGGAGCAGGAGCACCTAGGTTCTTGGCCAACCTAGCTCCTAGCTCCTAGTTTTAGCTTGTAGTGACCTTGGCCAAGTCACTGTCCTTTAAGGAATTTTGGTTTTGTGTTCTTACTGTAGTGTGTGTTTGATATCCAATATATTCTTAGAAAGATGTTTTATGTCTTAGTGATGGTCTCATTGGACTAGTATAGACCCAAGGTATATGGCTTGTATGCCATTGGATGTTATCAATCAGTCAAAGTAATGGTTTGACTATGAAAATGAGATAAATGAGTGAAATAAAGTTGAGAAAGGGTCTTAGAAGTCTTAGGTGAGTCTTGGAGGTCTTTTTAGACATAATGACATAACTTTAGAAAAGTTGACAAGCAAATTGTAAAAGTTGTCATGAAACTTTGCAAAGTTGTCATGACAATAAATTGTCTAATGCTTGTCTGAGAGATAGAGGTAGTTATAGGGTTGAAACCGACCAATCTCAGTTGAATAAGCCTATATATGGCTTATTTATATCAAGACATAAGCTTGGACATTGTTTTTGTGTGAGTACTTTTAGATTTTCATAACTTGGTGTGACTGTACCCACTTTGGATTGAATAGAAAGATCGGTAATCCTTGATCATGGATTAGACCTAAGAAAAAGATTCAGATGATTTGATTCTCTATGTTTTGATAAGTAGATTAGAGCTTTGTATTGGTTTAATAGTTTTCTTTTAAGCTTTGTAACTTAAATCCTCCTCTGTGACCAACTTGTTGGATTGTTCAGAGTAGACGTAAGGAAAATGGCTCTAACATAGGTTTCCATGGATGGTTTTTTACAACCTCCTAGAATATGTTAGGGAATTGTATAGGATATGTAAATATGTATTTTTATGGTTTATTTTTTAGGGGAAATATTTTTAAGAGCAATCCCTAGGCGAGCCAGAGCTAGCACAGTTAGGTAGCTTGTTGTTGATCCAACAAATGGGAGAGAGCTGGGGGATTGATAATGTCAATCCAACTTTAGGAAAGTATTCCTTAATGATCAAAGACTCAATCCTATGAAGGATATCCTTTGAAAAAATCAGCAAGGGGTGTAACCATCAAACCCTCACTGAAAACCAGTGAGGCCTAATTAGGCCTAAAAACAAGGCTTAAAGACAGGAAAGTGATGTACAGAGGGATTGGAAATCTAAGGAGTTTAGAATCCTTTGTAAATTTGAAAAGTGTATTAGGAAATGTAATCAATTTGGCCACTTGTGTGGAAAGTTGAAAAGTTAATCCCTAAATAGTGTGTTGGAAGACCTATAAGGACCTAGTAGCCTTTTGGTCTAAGTTTTGGAGATCGACTTGTAGAAGGGAGATGCTACATGGTGGAACACCTCAAAATGAATCAAAATAAGAAAAATTGAGTCTTCTCTCATGCTCAATGCTTGGAATTAGGTATTTGGATGAAGGGATTAATTCCTTAGTTGAATTCATATGAAGGGTATTGTGTACAAGAGTGAGTTGTAATCCTTGGTAGTGAGATCTTGAGGAGTAGAGGAGATTAGGAAGAATCCCTCAATGTGAAGGGTCTAAAGAACCCTAAGATAGGTCAAGGAAGGGCCTAGGCAAGTCCTAAAGGAAGTAGAGCTAGTTTGAAGAAGATATCCCTATCAAATTGGTATCAGAGCCATTGAAAGGCTTGGGTAGTGAAAGGTGTATGTCAGAAAGAAGTGAATCCATTGGAGATAACATAATGGTGACCAATGATGGATTGGCTAGAGAATTGGTTGAACAAAAAGAAAGAAATAGACTCTTAGAGGAGACTATGGAAACTTTGAAAGACAAGTTTGATGAAGTGGCAGTGACCGCTGGTAGAATGCAAGTGAAGATGGCAGTAGAAGATGAAAAAGGAAAAGCATTAGCTGATGAAGATTATGTTCTTGAACCAGATCCACTTATCCAAGAAGAAGCTTTTCTAAAAGCTATTAAGGTATTGGGAGGCAAAGCATTAGAGGGAATACCCCTGCTCATTGGCAAGATGGATTCAAAGCTAGTGATGGAGTGGATTGAAGGGATGGAGAATCACTTTGAATGTGAAGGTGTCTCAGAGGTACAAAGAGTGAAGGTGGCTAAATCAAGGCTAAGGGGACCAGCCCTAACATGGTGGAAGTTCCTTCAAGAAGAGAGGAAAAGAGAAGGGAAAAGACCCATTGTAAATTGGAGAGCTATGGTCACAAAGATCAAGGAGAATTATCTACCAAGGGATCGTGAGATCCAAGTGCATAAGAAAAATAAAAATCTGAGACAAAAAGAGATGAATGTGGCTTCTTACACCAAGGAGTTTCAAAAACTCTCTTTGAGGTCTAAGGTTTAAGAAGAGGAGAGGATCTGGGTTTCTAGATACTTGGGAGGATTACAGATGAGTATCCAAGAAGAGATTAGTCTTTGGACTCCTACTACTATCCAAAAGTGCTTCCAATTGGCACTAAAGGTAGAAGAAAAGAACAAGAAGAAGAAAGACTCTAACCCAAAAGGTAGAGGTAGAGGGAGAGACTCTAGTGGGCATAGAGGTGGATATGGTGGTATGAGAAATGAACCTAGAAGTCAAGGAGACTCCAAGCTGGTTGAAAAAATTAGTGAACCAAGTGCAAGAGGGAATTATGGCAGAGGTAGATGATTCCAAAGTGGTAGAGGAAGATCAAGTGGATTCAGTAGAGGATCACACTTTGCAAGCATGAAGTGTTATAATTGTGGATAGCTAGGCCATCCTGCCTATAGGTGTCCTGACAAGGCTTCTAGTTCTCAAGGAGAGAAGAAGATAACATATTCCCAAGAGGAAGAAAGTAGTGTGAAGTCACCAGAAGTGAATTTGGATTCAGAACATGGAGAGAACCTCATGTTTAGGAGAGTTCTACTCAAGGAACTTTCCAAGGAAGAACCTAAGCATAGGAGGGCTCTTTTTAGGATCAAATGAAAGATCCTTGGAAAAGTTTGTAAAGTTATCATTGATTCAAGTTCAACTGATAATATAATATCAGAAGAAGAAGTTTGAAAACTTAAACTTGAAAAGATACCTCATACTCATCCTTATAAGGTGACTTGGTTAAATAAGGGGAAAAATGTTCTAGTGAATGATCAAGTATGGTTGGACTTCATGATAGGTGTCTATCAAGACAAGAAGCTATGTGACATCCTACCTATGGATGCTTTCCATTTTCTACTAGGAAGGCCACATGGAAATATGACCGGGATGCAGTCTACCATGGAAGGAGGAATGTGTATAACTTCAAGAAAGATGGAGTGACTTATAAAATTTAGTCACTTGTGGAGGAAGGATTTGCAAGTTCAGTTGACCCTAATGTACTCTTGATGAGTGGGAAGGAGTTATTGCATGAACTCAAGGAAGAGGAAGGAGTATGGCTAGCCATAGTCTTAAAACCTAAGGAGGAGACTAAGGTTCTCCACTCTACATTGCCAAAGGAAGTGCAGCAACTACTGAATCAATTTAAAGATATTATAAGTGATGGGCACCAGCCACTCTTCCTCCTCAAAGAGCAATTAGTCATCAAACTGACTTTGCACCTAGAGCATCCTTGCTTAACAAAGAAACATACAAAGTGACCCCAGACAAGAATAAAGAGATTGCAAGGTAGATTCAAGAGCTTCTTGATCAAGGGCTGATAAGAAAAAGTATTAGTCCATGTGTTGTCCCAGTGGTTTTGGCACCAAAGAAGGGAGGTAAGTGGATGTTATGTACTGATTCTAGGGAAATCAATAGGATTACCATTAGATATAGGTTTCCTATCCCTTGAATAGAAGACCTTATGGATTTTCTTGGGAGGTCTCAATATTTTACCAAAATTGACCTTAAAAGTGGGTATTGCCAAATTAGGATGAAAGAAAGGGATGAGTGGAAGTCAACCTTCAAAATTAATGAGGGTCTTTATGAATGGTTAGTCATGCCCTTTGGGCTTACAAATGCACCTAGTACATTCATGAGGCTAATGAATGAGGTCTTAAAAGACTATATTGGTAGGTTATTTGTGGTGTGCCTAGATGATATTCTCATCTTTAGCAAGACCAAGGAGGAACACATGAATCACCTAGAGGTTGTCCTAAAAAGATTACATGAGGAGAAACTAGCCTTTAACCTAGAGAAGAGTGAATTCTGTTGGTTGTGGATTATTCCCTATGATCCTCAACTTGCAGATTTACACTTTGGTGGATAATGTAAATGAAACTCTAACTCTATCACCACTCCAAAGTCCACAAGGAAGAGGGCCAACTGACAAGGATCAAAGGATCCTTCTACTCTTTGAGCTTCAATGCTTAGGTGGGTGTACCCTTGACTCACTTCTTCAAAGGAGTCTCAAAATGATGTATACAATGCTCAACACAAGTCTATAAAATGTTTATCAAATAAATGTTTATGTTTGTGTGGTTGTTAACCATGAAACTTCAAGAGGAAGGACCAATGCCTTATCCCAGGGCTAAGAGTAACCTAAATGTATACCTCAACTGAATACCTTAAAACAAACACAATGGAATCCTAGGTAAGTGCTTTGCCTATTACCCCTTTCCCTCAAGCACAAGGACATCAAATTCTACACCTGGCTGCAAACTCACTGAATTCACCTAGAAGACTTTAATCCTAACTTTGTTAGGAACTCAAAGATAAATTCAAAATACTCCTTGTTTACCATACATTAACACACTTTGTGATATTAACATATATGAGCTTAGAGACAAGCAAGAAGACATACACAAAATACAAGATTGGGATTCAATGATGTTTTCATTAACAAATCCAGAATCAACATACAATTAGAATGACACCAAGATAAGAAAAGTCACAAAACCAGACTTCTATCAATATATTATAGTAAAAAACCAGGGACCAAAAGCACAATGTTTTGGAACCCTTGCAAAATCTAAAATTCTACAACTTATAGCCCCTAGTCATCTTGAAATCTGCAACAAGCTACGGATGACTAGGGTTAGGGTTTCAACCACCCAACCTACTGGAAATGGTCTAAAAAGTTATTACAGGGGTGGGAAACACATCAAAATTAGGAAAGAGGAAACCATAACTGATCCACAATCATGAAATTCATCTCTGCAAGTACAGGGGATCACAAAATTGGGCTCAAAAGGACACCTTGCAACAAGCCTTTAGCACACAACCAAAATGGTACAAGCTCTGCAAACAATCCAATAGCACCCTGGACCACACTGCAAATGGAAAACTAGTCATATCTCACCGAACAGGGTCTACTCTGCAATGAATTCCATAAATTTGGTACTTTTTGGTCGCTGGAAGTTCTCAAAAAAATTTGAATTTGAACAACAACGGCTAAATCCTTGGTGCCTATAGAGAACGATGACCCACGTTCAAATTGAGAGTAGCTTTAAAACACATTCGTTCGATCAAACCTCCTTCACAGCTTTATGATTTTCCTCTAAAAGTGGCCCCACTAGACTTAGCGAATTGGCGACAAAGGTCCCTCGCCAATTCGCTAAACATTTCATACCTTCGCTAAACACTTAGTGACTTCCCGACTACCGTTCATGCAATCACCAAATAAAATAGCGAATTGCCTTTTCTTCTCGTGAATGTGTGAACACATTAAATTTGTTAGCACCATTAACTTCTTTATCCACTCCGCCAAACACTAGACTGCACTTGGGCCCACCAGATGCCACATGTCACCATTTCATTTGTAGTTCATGCCTGGTCATACTAACATGGGACCCACTTTCCTTAGGTGTCAAGATGAATGGATGGTGTAAGATCTCATAGCTCTGACAAATCCCATGAGAACTTACACCGGCCATAGGATCCATCCTCGTCACAGACCCTTCTGACAATGGCCCCACTCCTGAGCACATCCATGTCAACCAATAGAATCACAGCAACCAAGCAGCACATGGAAAACGGTCCCACTCACACTACATAGAGAAGATGCAAGATCAACAGATGGGGCATGATCTGAAGGGATGGGAATATTTCTTGAGATCATCCCCCAACTATTGATTGAAAATCCACCCTACAGGTCCCACTGACAAAACTGAACACAGGTCCCACTGGCAACGTGCACAGTCACTAACCCATGGACCAATCAGAAAATGCTGACCACTCACATATGGCATATGGTAGGTGAACCCACTAATAACTCCACAACTGTGAGATTCCAAATCGATGAATGTATTATGATCTCAAGGGGATGGAATATTCCTTGAGATCATGAGACAGCCGTAGGATCTTCATGCCCCCTGACAAGATGAGCCCACCTACCAAATCACTCTGTCTTCCAGCCAATGAGATGATGCCGCATGTGCATAGATGGGAGTGGTCCCACCTACAAAGAAAAGCTTACATCATAAGGAAGATCAACGGGCATCTGATAATCACAAGGCCCTGATAGTTTGCCTGAGAATACATGCTGGCCGTTGGATTAGAATTGTGTCAGAGGCCGGGCCCAGGAAAATAAAGGCCGAAGAGCTAGGAAAAATATTAAAATTGTAGGGCGCGATTGCAGACTTAGGAAAAATTATTACAGGGACCCGCCAAGGTAAAAGCTTAACTATGAACTAGGGTGACATGGAGTTAAAGGCACATGCTAATAGAATTTTTAAGTGATCCACAAAAAGGTAACACGTGAATAGAAAGGGCTAGGGCACATTTGAATTTGAAACCTAACGGCTAGACTTTGGATGTTTTGCCTAAGGTTAAACCAGGGAGCATGAAAATTATTGCAGAGAATAGGGGAAAAGACTAGAGGCCATGAGATTTTTTGCACATGCTAATAGTGGCTCTGTCTGGGGATGTATGCCTCCTGCAGGCATAACAAGGACTTAGAATCATTGGTTAAAGCAGACCATCCCACTGGACAAAAATGTA
This sequence comes from Chamaecyparis obtusa, assembly GCA_027943335.1. Lineage (NCBI taxonomy): Eukaryota > Viridiplantae > Streptophyta > Pinopsida > Cupressales > Cupressaceae > Chamaecyparis > Chamaecyparis obtusa. Next base: position 1,798,758 of record BSBK01005295.1, read on the forward strand.
GACAAGGAACAAGCAGGGCAGGACCAAGCAACAGGACCAAAAACTAACAGACCAGGGCAAAATAGGGCAGGGGAAAGCAACTTATATATAGAAATTTACAATATTCACAAAAGGCTCAGGGCCCCAAAACTTTTGATCAGGTCTTTCCTCTATCAAACAAGTAATTTTCATCTCCACTTAGCAAAGGAAAGATGAAAATACATTTCTCATCCACCCTGCCAAAAACACTATGATTTACATTTAGCACATTATATAAAAAATGATCACCATACTCACCATCATCTGGGGAGATAGTGTCACTAAACTGCCATGAATACTGATCACTTTGTGACATTGAAACATCACACTCTTCATTATCATTGACTTGCTGAAAAATAAAACATTGCTTCTCAATCCCATGGCTGGAAACATTTACAAATTGCTCATTAGTCTACAAAAAGGAATAAACCAGTTCTATCTCTTCACTTTGCAAACTAAGGTAGGACCTCTCAAAACAAAAATCTAATTGCATGAAGTTGGGAACATCTTGCTGATCACAAATTACATCAGCATCTTCTAAAAGGGAACAAGTATTGTCAGCTGATGACTTATTAGTCATTTGTAAATCTGAGAAAGCCCCTTCAGACTTACCACATTTTCTAGCATTAGAATGTAAACAAGGACCACTGACATTAGGCTCTTGAAAAACTAAGTCCACACTAGCACACATATCACTATACTCATAAGATGCAACATCATCATTTAAAACTTTTTCATTCATGGAAGAAAAATATTCTGTTTCTCATAGCAGGAAGATAATATGCCATTATTTATATCTGGTTCACCTGAATATGCAACCTCCATGTCCTCTTCAAACAATGGATTGATAATTCCATGTAACATTCCTCTTTGATCATTGTGACAAAAAATGGGTTGTTCATCATCAGAATCCTCATCATATAAGGCATTGGTAAACACCTTAAACTCACTACCCATTTTATTTTCGTGGAGACTCTCAGCATATGAAGAAAGATCAGAACCATATGAAGATTTACAGTCATCATCACCATATTCAAACTGATTTGTACAATGCAAAAATTGAGATGCATTTTCATCTTCAGATTCAGAGAAAGAATTCATACCTTCACTTCCAAATGAACTTTCACTTTCATTATTACTTTCTTCTTCCCATGTCGCATTTGACTCATATGAAGGCACCTCAACATCACTGCCTTCATCATTCTCTCTGCTAGTGCTGCATATATCATCCTCATCTGAGATAGGGGGTAAAAAATATTGTCCCACAACATCTTGTGTAAAGTATTCATAGTAGGGACTACCATCAAAAATAGATTCCTTTTCTATTTCTTGATGATCACAAGTTCCATCATTAGCACCAGCATCACAAGATTCATCACTCTTAAATGAACCCATCCATTTCTTAACTTTTTCTAGTGCTACATTTCTAATAGAGGCAGTCCAACCAACTGATTCAGGCATACTAAGCACTAAAAACATTTCAGTATACTAGAAATCTTGAAGCTCAATACCCATAAGAAGTTCATCACAAGCTATAAGAAATTTCTTATAGTATGAGTGGGATGACCCTTCTTTCCATTCCCCTATTGCACATCTTAAAATCCTTGTACAAGTCTGTTGGATTCTTTGACTTATTAGATAAATGTCTCTTTCTCTATCAACATTTCTAAGGTTTGACTGATAACACCCAGACCTAGAAACATCATCCCAATCTATCAAAGCTGGAAACTCCATTTAATGTATTGACAACATAATACAACTTGTTCTCATTACAATACTTTTGTTCAAACCCATGCAACCAATGACTTTATTAAACCTCAACATATTTATGATACTCATTACAAAACTAAAACTTTTATCCAGAAATATGATCAAACCTTCAAGACTGACTTCCCTTTTTCAACAGTGACTTGTTCACCTAATTAGGGACTGTTCTTGCTTAATGCAATAAGATTACCTAGAGATGTTGTGAATGCTACAAAATATTGATCTAAAGTCTCCTCCAAACCACCTTTAAAACTTTGGTAGAGCCGCCACCTCTTTGCAGAGGACAAATCTAAAATAGCTGAGGACCTCTTCAACTCTGAACCTTCTTCAAAACCAACAATCACGAGACAACCTCACAGGATAACTGCTTGTTAGGACTACAAATATATCACACTTGTTATAAAAAATTGACCAAACAGAGACTCAGAGTTGCCACTCAACACTTAGTGAGAAAATATTACAAATATATTTTGTTCATTTGACTCTGTAACTTCAACCAGGACCCTGGAATGATCCAGCCAAGCAAGGAAGCTTGTTGTCTTTTACCTCTTCCCCAGTAGACTCACCATTTTGTTGGTTGTAGATTATTCCCTATGATCTTCAAGTTGTAGATTTACACTTTGGTGGATAATGTAAATGAAACTCTGACTCTATCACCACTCCAAAGTCCACAAGGAAGAGGGCCAACTGACAAGGATCAAAGGATCCTTCTACTCTTTGAGCTTCAATGCTCAGGCGGGTGTACCCTTGACTCACTTCTTCAAAGGAGTCTCAAAATGATGTATACAATGCTCAACAAAAGTCTATAAAAGGTTTATCAAATGAATGTTTATGTTTGTGTGGTTGTTAACCATGAAACTTCAAGAGGAAGGACTAGTGCCTTATCCCAGGGCTAAGAGTAACCTAAATGTATACCTTAAAACAAACACAATGGAATCTGAGGTAAGTGCTTTGCCTATTACCCCTTTCCCTCAAGCACAAGGACATCAAATTCTACACTTGACTGCAAACTCACTGAATTCACCTAGAAGACTTTAATCTTAACTTTGTTAGGAACTCAAAGATAAATTCAAAATACTCTTTGTTTACCATACATTAACACACTTTGTGATATTAACATATATGAGCTTAGAGACAAGCAAGAAGACATACACAAAATACAAGATTGGGATTCAATGATGTTTTCATTAACAAATCCAGAATCAACATACAATTAGAATGACACCAAGATAAGAAAAGTCACAAAACCAGACTTCTATCAATATATTATAGTCAAAAACCAAGGACCAAAAGCACAATGTTTTGGAACCCTTGCAAAATCCAAAATTCTACAACTTATACCCCCTAGTCATCTTGAAATCTACAACAAGCTACGGATGACTAGGGTTAGGGTTTCAACCACCCAACCTGCTGGAAATGGTCTAAAAAGTTATTACAGGGGTGGGAAACGCATCAAAATTAGGAAAGAGGAAACCAAAACTGATCCACAATTATGAAATTCATGTCTACAAGTACAGGGGATCACAAAACCAGGCTCAAAAGGACACCCTGCAACAAGCCTTGAGCACACAACCGAAATGGTACAAGCTCTGCAAACAATCCAACAACACCTTGGACCACACCGCAAATGACAAACCAGTCATATCTCACCGAACAGGGTCTACTCTATAATGAATTCCATAAATTTGGTACTTTTTGGTTGCTAGAAGTTCTCAGAAAAATTTGAATTTGAACAACAACGGCTAAATCCTTGGCACCTGCAGAGAAGGACAGCCCACGTTCAAACTGAGACTAGCTTTAAAACACAGTCATCTGATCAAACCTCCTTCACAGCTTTATGATTTTCCTCTAAAAGTGGCCCCACCAAACTTCGCGAATTGGCGACAAAGGACCCTCGCCAATTCGCTAAACATTTCATGCCTTCGCTAAACACTTAGCAACTTCCTGACTACCATTCGCGCAATCGCCAAATAAACTAGTGAATCTCCTTTTCTTCTCATGAATGCGGGAACACATTAAATTTTTTAGCACCGTTAACTTCTTTATCCACTCCACCAAACACTAGACTGCACTTGGGCCCACTAGATGCCACATGTCACCATTTCATTTGTAGTTCACGCCCGGTCATATTGACACGAGACCCACTTTCCTTAGGCATCAAGATGAATGGCTGGCATAAGATCTCATAGCTCTGACAAATCCCATGAGAACTTACACCGGCCGTAGGATCCATCCTCATCATAGACCCTTCTGACAATGGCCCCACTCCTGAGCACATCCACGTCAACCAATAGAATCACAGCAACCAAGCACCACATGGCAAACGGTCCCACTCGCACTGCACAGAGAAGATGCCAGATCAATGGATGGGGCATGATCTGAAGGGATGGGAATATTCCTTGAGATCATCCCCCGACCGTTGATTGAAAATCCACCTTGCAGGCCCTGCTGACAAAATCAAACATAGGTCCCACTGGCAACGTGCACAGTCACTAACCTATGGACCAATCAGAAAATGCTGACCACTCACATATGGCATATGGCAGGTGGACCCTCTGATAACTCCACAACTGCGAGATTCCAAATCGATGAATGTCTTATGATCTCAAGGGGATGGAATATTTCTTGAGATCATGAGACAGCTGTAGGATCTTCATGCTTCCTGACAAGATGACCTCACCTGCCAAATCACTCTATCTTTCAGCCAATGAGATGATGTCACATGTGCATAGGTGGCAGTGGTCCCACCTGCAAAGAAAAGCTTACATCACAAGGAAGATCAACGGGTGTCTGATAATCGCAAGGCCTTGATAGTTTGCATGAGAATACATGCTAGCCATTGGATTAAAATTGTGTCAGAGGCCGGGCCCAGGAAAATAAAGGCCGAAGAGCTAGGAAAAATATTAAAATTTTAGGGTGCGACTGTGGACTTAGGAAAAATTATTATAGGGACCCGCCAAGGTAAAAGCTTAACTGCGAACCAGGGTGACATGGAGTTAAAGGAACATGCTAATAAAATTTTTAAGTGATCTGCGAAAACGTAATGCGCGAATAGAAAGGGCTAGGGCACATTTGAATTTGAAACCTAACGGCTAAACTCTAAATGTTTTGCCTAAGGTTAATCCAGGGAGCATGAAAATTACTGTAGAGAACAGGGGAAAAGACTTGAGGCCATGAGATTTTTTGCACATGCTAACAAATTCCTTAAACAAGAGCTAGTGTACCTAGGCTTTGTGGTGTCTCAAGGTGACCTTAAGATGGATCCAAGAAAAGTGGAAGCCATACTAAGTTGGCCCACTCCTAAAATAGGGATAGAAGTGAGGAGCTTCTATAGATTAGCTTAGTTCTATAGGAAGTCCATAAGAGGATTTAGTGAGATATGCAAACCTATGCTAAACACTATCAAAGGTGGAGTTAAAAATAAGTTTGTGTGGACCAAGGCAGCTAAAGAAGGGTTTGAGAAATTGAAGGAAAGAGTGGAAACTCGACCTATTTTGGTAATACCATGCTTTGATAAGGTGTTCATTTTTGAATGTGATGCAAGTAACATAGCAGTGGGAGTAGTCTTGAATCAAGAAGGGAGATCGGTTGCATTTTTTTCTGAAAGGTTGAATGAGGCTAAGTCAAGGCATTTCTCATATGATTTTGAGCTCTATGCATTGATTCAAGCACTTAAAAAGTGGAGGCACTACCTTTTTCCTAAGAAGTTTGTATCTTATACAGACAATCAAGCATTAAGCTACATTAACACTCAAGATAAGCTAAGTCATAGGCACATCAAGTGGATGGAGCTCCTCCAAGCCTATACCTTTACTATCAAGCATAAGAAGGGCCTTAACAACAAGGTAGTTGATGCCTTAAGCCAAAGGTTGCTAAGTGTCAAAGAAATCTAGCTTCAAAGAATTGGTGTGGAAGGATTCAAAGAACTCTACAAGGACGATGAAGACTTCTCCAAAGCCTACAAGGTATGTGAAGACTTTGAGAATCACTTTCATAGTGATTTTTCTGACTACACATTAAAGAATGGTTTTCTATTCAAGGGTAACCAGCTATGTGTACCTAAAGGTTCAATGAGAGAGAACCTTATACAAGAAAAACACAATGGAAGCCTTAGTGGGCACTTTATCTTGAATAAGACGTTGGACCTAGTGCAAAGGTTCTACTATTGGCCCAAGATACCAAGAGATGTTAGAAGGTATGTAGACAGATGTATTTTTTGCCAAAAAGCTAAAGGCACATCTTCCAAAGCAAGGTTATATCAGCCTTTACCAATCCCTAAGAGGCCATGGGAATGTCTAAGTATGGAATTTATAGTTGGTTTACCTAAGACAACTACTAGTTTTGATAGTGTCTATGCGGTGGTAGATAGATTCATAAAAATGAGCCATTTTATACCATGCAAGACCACACATGATGCCAGATATATAGTACATCTATTCTTTAAGGAAGCGGTAAGGATTAATGGCCTACCAATCAACATAGTGTCAGATAGGGATGTTAAATTCATGGGGCATTTTTGGAAGACTTTCTGGAAGACATTAGGAACCAACCTTGCATTTGGGTCAGCCTATCATCCTCAAATGGATGGCCAAACAGAGGTAATCAATAGAGTATTGGGGAACCTCTTAAGATGTCTTACCAAGGAGTATGGACAAGTGTGGGACTAGGTGTTACCACAAGCTGAATTTTCTTATAATGATAGCATAAACAGGTCTATCAGAAAGAGCTCATTTGAAGTGGTGTATGGCATGCATGCAAGAGGTTTGTGTGAGCTTAGAGAACTTGGAAATCAAGTGGGATTGAGCGAACATGCTGAAGACTTTTCCCAATCCATGCAAGAGGTCCATGAACAGGTAAGAAGGACATTGGTTGAAGCCAATCTAAAAGTGAAAGATAAAGTTGATGAAAGAAGGAAGGATATTCAGTTTGAAGTAGGAGATTGGGTGATGGCACACATCAACAAAGCAAGAATTCAAAAGGGCATACCCAACAAGCTTCAAATGAGGAGAGTTGGACCTTGTAAGGTTCTAGCCAAATATGGCTCAAATGCCTACACGATAGGCTTGCCTAGTGAACTCTCTATCTCTCCGGTTTTCAATGTTCAAGACTTGGTCAAATATAAAGGGCCTGATGTGAAAGAAGAAGAGAACAGTCCAGATGTTCATGCTGATGTTAAAGACTTCAAAATACCTATACAAGTGAAGCCTCAAGCTGAGAAGATATTAGACTCAAGGGTGAAGAAACAAACTAGGCATGGAGTCTACATGGAAAACCTTGTGAAGTGGAAGTCTCTTCTTGAATCAGAGGCTCAATGGATTGAAGAAAATAGCTTCAAGAAGTTAGGTATTGATGTGACACTCTTTTCTCCTAATGGGACTTAGTTTTTTTGCAAGGGAGTATGGTGCAAGAGCACCTAGGTTCTTGGCTAACCTAGCTCCTAGCTCCTAGTTTTGGCTTGTAGTGACCTTGGCCAAGTCACTATTCTTTAAGGACTTTTGGTTTTGTGTTATTAGTGTAGTGTTTGTTTGAGATCCAATAGATTCTTAGGAAGATGTTTTATGTCTTAGTGATGGTCTCATTGGACTAGTATAGACCCAAGGGATATGACTTGTATGCCATTGGATGTTATCAATTAGTCAAAGGCATGGTTTGAATTTGAAAATGAGATAAATGAGTGAAATAAAGTTAAGAAATGGTCTTAGAAGTCTTAGGTGAGTCTTGACGGTCTTTTTAGACCTAATGGCAAAACTTTAGAAAAGTTGACAAGAAAATTGTAAAAGTTGTCATGACAGTAAATTGTCTAAGGCATGTCCAAGAGACAGAGGTAGTTATAGGGTTTAAATTGACAAAGCTCAGTTGACTAAGCCTATATATGGCTTATTTCTCTCAAGACATAAGCTTGGATGTTGTTTTTGTGTGAGTACTTTTAGATTTTCATAACTTGGTGTGACTGTACCTACTTTGGATTGAATAGAAAGCTTGGTAATCCTTGATCATGGATTAGACCTAAGAAAAATATTTGCATGAGTTGATTCTCTATGTTTTGATAAGTAGATTAGAGATTTATTTTGGTTCAATAGTTTTCTTTTAATCTTTTTTACTTAAATCCTCCTCTGTGACCAGCTTGTTGGATTGTTCAGAGTAGAGGTAAGGAAAATGGCTCTAACATAGGTTTCCATGGATGGTTTTGTATGACCTCCTAGAATATGTTAGGGAATTTTATAGGCTATGTAAATATGTATTTTTATGGTTTAGTTTGTAGGGGAAATATTTTTAAGAGCAAGCTAGAGCTAGCCCAGTTAGGTAGCTTGTTGTTGATCTAGCAAATGGGAGAGGGCTCGGGGATTGATAATGTCAATCCAACTTTAGGAAAGTGTTCCTTAATTATCAAAGACTCAATCCTATGAAGGAGAGCCTTTGACCAAATCGGCAAGGGGTGTAACCATGAAACCCTCACTGAAAATTAGTGAAGCCTAATTAGGCCTAAAAACAAGGCTTAAAGATAGGAAAGTGTTGTATGGAGGAGGGCTTGGAAACCTAAGGAGTTCAAAATCATTTGTAACTTTGAAAAGGGTATCTGGAAATGTAATCACTTTGGCCACTTATGTGGAAAGTTGAAAAGTTAAGCCCTAAATAGTGTGTTGGAAGACCTACAAGGACCTAGTAGCCTTTTGATCTAAGTTTTGGAGATCGACTTGTAGAAGGAAGATTCTACATGGTGGAACACCTCAAAATGAATCAAAATAAGAAAAATTGAGTCTTATATCATGCACAATGCTTGGAATCAGGTATTTGGATGAAGGGATGAATTCCTTAGTTGAATTCATATGAAGGGTATTGTGTACAAGAGTGAGTTGTAATCCTTGGTAGTGAGATCTTGAGGAGTAGAGGAGATTAGGAAGAATCCCTTAGTGTGAATGGTCTAAAGAACCCTAAGATAGGTCAAGGAAGGGCCTAG